>CAJOBZ010000012.1:5140000-5740000 GCA_905332375.1 Pieris macdunnoughi | reverse complement strand
TGCTTGAAAATGTTTAAATATTTTTTAAATCTATTTACTACGTAATATTTTTATAACTTTCTATAACTAAATAGCTTCCATACTTTTGAGAAGACTGTCGAGATTAGAACTGATTGTAAAGACATACTTCAGGTACTGCTTGTCGCTCCTTGGTGGGTGGTGACAGGGTGGTAAATGCTTGTGGAGGAGTATAAGCAGTTGCTATACGCAGTTTTAATGTTTTTTTATGTGATATAAATGTAAAAAGTTGCCACATTGGCAATCTGTATTAGATTTTTCTTTTTGTTTTTTGTTTAAAAAAATAAAGTTGATTTAATACCTGTATTAGGCATTTTAATTCTTGGTACTTTGTTTTTGGTAACTTACAGTGTTATTTTATAATTGAACCTGACCTGAATGAAACTGATATCCACATTTAAAAAATGAAATATTTTTTTACATTCAAAGTGATAAATAAATAATAAATCATTTGCTGATGGTAATTAAATTGAAATATAATATATTGAAACAAATTCTAAACAGAGTATAGGAGAGCGCATAGTTAAAAACCAAGGCACAATTCCAATAAAACAAATGAAAGATACCGTGAGCTTAGCGCTAAATTGAACTTCGTTTCTATTTTGCAGTCTTTAAAATCGCATTACTACAGTACAATTTTAGAATAAACAATGAGAAGAAATGTTAAATTGAATAATCCTATGGTAGGTTTATTGACTGTGTCAAATAAAATAAAAAATCACTTTTTCTGAAAATCACGTCTGAAAAATGGCTGAAATCAAAAAGATTGATTAGAACATCACAACTTCGCCTTTTAAGTAATGGGGTTCTGATCGACTCCATTTTCTACATTTGAAAATTAAGGCATTGAATAATTCTTCAAATACTTTTATACGTATGTCCATATCTCATCTATACTTCTATATCTTTCGATATATAAATTTTCAAATACGAGATACTATTATTTTGTATGCGTGAATGTGCATTATCATACAATACTACGACAGTTTATGAACATTGAATGTCAATAGGTCTGATGCTAAATTTAGTTTCGAAAACCATTGGCGTATATTAGGCGAGTGACCTGTGTCTCAATTAATATGTTTGTTTAGTGGTCTGTGCCCCTGAAAAACGAAACGGTGTGACGCGTATGTGATAATATGTGCGTGACCAATGACAATAAAACGAAACGCACTGTTATTCCTCTTTAGTTTATTGTTCAGGTTTACATTCTCACCCCCTTCTTTAAACCCTACATATTGTACCGGTGACCCCAGAGCTGGGGCTTTCCTCGCTGAATGAATAAGTATCGCAATATAGCGAGGAAATGCTGCCAACATTAAAGGTACTCTACATGTATCAAACTTTTTAATTTAATTGTTTCTATTTATACATTTTCAATTACTATTATTATGTACAGTCTTGCGATTCTGTAACTCTCTTTTCGAACTCACACAATGGTTTTCGCATCGGCGGTGGCTCTCAAATCAGTCGTGAAGCAGTCATTTTATGATTTGGCATTCTGATAAACAATAAACTACAAGCTCCCACCTTTTCAGAATGCCAAATCATAAAATGACTGCTTCACGACTGATTTGAGAGCGACCGCCGATGCGAAAACCGCTGTGTGAGTTCGACAAGTGAGTTACAGAATCGCAGGGCTGCTTATGATTGTAGTTTAAATTACAATAAATATGTTTATTTAAATAAATACATACACGACTTATACGACCGATTCTGTATTTACAAGTACGTATAAATAGCGGAATTATCTTCCGCCTCATTTTAGGCGTGCTGGTGAATATCATGGTTAAAAAATGCGTGTATGTTTAGCTGCCAAGGAATTTAAAAAAAAATTGTTTTCTATATGCGAAAAATCTACTATACGCCGTGATTAAAAAACATTTCGTCTACTGTTGAATCTGTCATTCCCATAAATTAGTATTCGTAAATTCCAATGAGGTTTAAAACGCCTATCAGGCTTAATGAGCTTTACGTTTGGCGAATACTTAATGTATTAACTCCATAGCCTTTGCCAATTCATATTATATAAAAGCGTATGAATTAAGTTTGGTATCAAGAGTTGAAAAAGGAGTTCTATAGAACAAGTTAAATATTTTATCTTTCTACGTTAGGTGATGTAACAGTCTCATACCCCAGTTAGAAACAAAGCCCGGTGGTTTTGGTTTCAATTCGCAGATCGCTGATCACTGAGTCGCTAAAAGAATAAGGGTTATATAAGCTTTATTTCTGCTTAAGAAATTACAAAGAAACATTTATACATTATTGAATTACACATTTAAAGTACACAAAAAAGAAAGCAAGCCAAAAAAATACATAGAAACAACAATGATTGAATGAAATGAAACCTACAAGAATTTAATAATAACAAACAAGACACAAACAAATCTATATTATATTGTCAGACATAAAGCACTATTTTTTTATTTATTTATGCTGCCAGCGCTCAGCACACGATACATTGGTACAAGATAAATAAAATACAATTTTTAATGTGACAAGCACTATAGGCAAACATAACATATAACGAAGAGATAATAAAAAGAAATTGAACAAAACAATTAAATTATAAAAACTCAACGTAAAACAATTTCAAAGTGTGAAGGCAACTGTGGATATTTAGACCCAACTCGTTAATCAGAATGCTCAATCTTGTTTTGGAACCTTACTTAAAATTACCGTCTATGTCGGCACTTTTGTATGTAATGTAGAAAAACCGAAACGTACCGCGCGTCGTCAGCGGTACCGCGCGGTCATGTGAACTTAGCCTTAAGGAATCGACGCAGGCTATTAATGAAATAAACGCAAAATATATTTGCGCTATGACCCACTGGTCTCCTTGTTTGACAGGATTAACGTAAAGTGTTACGGTACAGTATAAGACAATACACAATATAACAATAATAATGTGTTGATCACAAAGGAAAGCAAGCAGATTCTAAGGCTACTGTATTTAATGTTTTCTAATATATAATACTAACAAAAATGGATGGACCATTCGGTCTGGAAGTTTAATTATTACTATTGCAACATTTAATTATACTCAAATAATAATATTAAATAGTTATCTGTTAGTTCAGTGTGGAAGTCTCTCTGATCATGATGGCTGTAAATCGCGTGGCTCAAAACATTTTGTAAATAATATGTACCCGAATCTATTAATGTGTAAAGTTTAGAAATTCTTAATTATTTCAATGAAATTGTTATGTTTCCTTTATACGATTGCAACGTTAGCGTGCCGCTTTAAGGACCAGGACGTTAAAAGAATTAAATTATTGAAAATTATATGAACTAAGGAAGTTATAATCGTAATAATGTGACGATAACAATAATTGTATGAGAACATTATATCCTTAACGTAATCGAATCTAGTTGAATGGTTTGCGTCAATCGCATTGCTAAGACGTGTTTCGTGTTACAATTATTTTATTTTTAAATAGATTCCTAATGTTATTGCCGTGGTTAACTGAAGTAGTTGGTGGGCTGAAAAGTTCGAGGCTAACATAAAAAAAAAGATTTTTTTTTTGACAGAATTTGATTTGATTTTCAATATTGCCTTCGAGATTGATATATATAGATTATAGCTGTCATACACTTTTCGATACCATTTTTATAGTACCATTTGCCGTTAGCCGCTTCAGTTTCAGCGATTACCTCATCATCAGCGCTATAATATTGTTCTTGTAAAGAATACACTTTTACCGGATTGTAATACGCCACGTTTTCTAGTAACTAGACTAGAAGATAAAAGTAATTTCAAGAAATCATTATATGCCCCTATATACGAGTACAGAATGTTTAGAGTAGCATATTTAATATTGATTAGAAAGTGTCAATTGACAATGAAAACTGAAGGAACTAGGACGACATCAAATAATTGCACCTTCTTATCAGCAAAGTTCTATATTATTTTATAGGTTCAGAAGTAGTATGGTACCTATTTAAACTATATTGTTTACTCATATATTTTGTATAAATTATTCAAGGTTTCTCTGATACCGAAGTAATTTTATCCCATATACTACACTTACTAGTCAATCGCCTTCAAACGTCATAAAAATAGTAGGAATCGATCCCATGGGATAGCTTGGGAGTGATTTACGTACATCCGTAACGAACCCTCTTATAAATCAAAGATGTGCAGTTTTTATTCAGTATTTTGAAATTCTACTAAGAAATATTCGTATTATTCGATTGAAGCCAATCTTTTATTAAATGGAAATGTACAGTGTCAAATGGCTATTACCAATTTTCACTTCAGTGATTTTTGTAAAAAGTCCATTTCGATAACGTCATCCATAATTCATTAGAGCCATGTATTACGGGTTTCGGTTTCAGAATATAAATATCTGAATTCTCGATTTATCGAATATCTCGACAGACTAATTCATTTGCGGTCAAAGATTAGGATCCTACTTAGATACGTCATTCTTTTTCATTGATTATTAATTGTCATTAAGCTTATGGTAACACAGTCTTTAATGAGTAATAACCCGCGAAAAATACGCTTGCTTGATAACGTTATAATTCACTAATATGGTTTGAGAGAGATTAGTGACATTCCCAAGAGTTTAAGATATCTTTTCATTATTTAGACAATTAATTAAGACAATCGCATAAGCACCGTAACATAATAACAGCACACGGACAAGCACAAAAACAGTAGGAACTATCTAGCCATTAAAATTGATGCCTAAACTTTTTTGTTAGAAGGTAGGTCATAAAAACGTGGAAATCAAAAGAAAACTCAGTGTTCAACAAGAAAATATGTTAAGGTATCCAATTTTACGATAGAAAGGGATTTTCGGTCTAACTTAATTGAATGTGGGCGGGGTTGCCCTACAAACTTTAATACTGAGAAAATCTTATGAAACCTATTTATTAAACTATTTTCTTACGAAGCAATTTGTAGTTTGTAGCCTTAATAGTTTTAAAACTTATTGACTTTTAGTTGTCTTCGAATCGAAATAAAATTCGAAACTCTTTTTATTTACTTATATAATATTCACGGCCTTTTCCCGAACGGGTAGGTAAAGGCCACGGATCTCTATTTCCTACGGTCCTGACATACCCAATTCAACCACTTCAATGACATTTACCATGCATGGTTATGGGAACATTTGGCTTATCCCTTCTCTAGTAGGTACCTCTTGGATTTGGTCCAAGTACGTCCGAGAAGGCCTGCCCAACCCGTCTTCACCAAACAAATAATAGGTTGGGGAAAAAGTTTCTTCGCATTTTTCAAGAAAATTCACATTTTTTAATATTTTTATTTACATTTAACTAAAGTAGTAGGTACCATTTTGTTCGATAACTTTTAGCCATCTTGTAGGTAGGGATATGATCTCATTGCTATAGAAATTTTGGGACTTCTGATCAAAATACCGCCACAATTGGTTTTGGCAGTCCTCTCGTGATGTTAACCTGACACTGCCTAAAGAATTCTGAAAAGACCGAAACAGGTGGAAATCTGAAGGTGCAAGGTCAGGTCTATACGTCGGATGCATTAACACCTCCCAGCCAAGCTCTCTTAATTTTTTCTGAGTGGCTAAAGATGTGTGAGGTCTAGCGTTATCTTGATGAAAAACCACACCCTTTCTGTTGTTTAATTCCGGCCGCTTTCTCTCAACTCCTTGCTTTAATCTCATCAGTGTTTCGCAGTAGAGTTCAGAATCGATGGTCCAAAATAAAATAAAATAAAAATTTGAAAAAAAAATTTGAAAAAAAAAATTTGAAAAAGCTTAAACCAAATTTGTGCTACTCTCCGAACACTGCACTAGGTCCATAAGCATCGCAAATTTTTTTCGCGGCTTGCATTGCATTTTTACCTTTTTTGTAGTAAAATTTTAAAATGTATCGAATTTCTTCATTAGATTCACTTATCTTGACGGTACGAAAAATAAATAAAAATCACACATTATATTATTATTTATGAATTTGGAATTATCTTCTTTAAAATCTCAACTTTCAATTATAACAAAAACAGGCAAATACAAATAGTACAGCCAAAGAGATTTTATTACAAGTTCATACATAGTATAATGCGAAAAGACTTTTTCCCCAACCTAATATTTAATCATAGTGTAAAAATTACTTTTACAAATGCTTAAGAAGATGTATTTAGTATTATTTGGTTTAATAGTCAAATATTACACATCAATATAATAACTCAATTCAATTTGATAAATTAATTTATTTACAAACCCAATTTATTTATTAAAGCTCAAAGCTACGTTATTAATAAAGCGAAGCAAATATTTTGCTTGTTTATTATGTTTGGTTAAATCCATAATTCCCAGCTTTAGTCCCACAAGGCATTTATCGGTTAGTAATTGTTGAGAAATATATTTAGTGCTAGTAATGGAGAAATTTAATAGAATTTCTAATGGATGCTTCTATCTTATCTCTAGAGAATTTGTAATATTTTTCTCACATATGACAGTATGTGAGTGAAATAAATTATGGGGTGTAATAAAAACTGTTTTCCTGACATAGTTTATTAGCTCCAGGTGTACGGAAATATCGCTCTTTTTTGTACTTACCTACTCCATCTTCTTTGTTCTTATGACCCTTAGCATAGACCAAATTTTTATGCTCTCCACTCTTGTTGTCAAAATACTTTATATTTAATATTGTTCCAAGGATCAAGATGTACGGGCTATTACTAGAAAATATGGCAGAATACATCCGGCAGACGTATGGCGAAGAAAAATGGGAGGACATCAGGCGGCAGGCGGGTGTTGAGCAACCCTCCTTCTCCGTTCATCAGGTGTACCCTGAGAATCTCATTGCACGATTGGCCAAGACTGCACAAGAGGTAAGGACCATGAAAGGTATCGTTATCTAACACCAACAACAACAAATTCTATTTTAATAGGGCCACGGCAGTGCGCCCAGTCGAGCTAAAACTGGCACGGCACGGCCGAACTATCCTTTTGTCGAAGGAGTACAGGAAATTTTGGACCCCCTATAATTTCTTTATGGATAAAATTAGAAGCCTTTCAGTTACATTACCAAGCAGGGATTGTATAAACACGGTTCATTTCAAATTTCATTGTAGTATTTATTTAAAATATAAGATTTGTAATATTGATATGGTCACTATAAGATGTTGTTAGGTTAGCTAATTAGGTAATAACTTAAGACAGAAGGTCCCTTAACTACGGACTGAATAACTTGACCGACTTGGTATTACACGGATCTCAAAACTTTTTACAATAGAAGAACTGCGTTGCGAGACTTGATTTTTTTACAAGTAATGATTTTTAATTGCATATAAAGATTAGATACATAATATATCCTACTGATACTGACACCGTTTTTGTTGCGTTTGACTAGGTATCAATTATTGTGTTTCTAATTAATATTAATTAATGTTGATGTAGCCGATCAGTAGGGCGATACTGTTAGTTTAATGACCCATCAATTAGGTTGCATTGGTGGTGCGATGGAGTTTACGCGTTTGTTTGGATACTCATATTTTATTTCATGATTGATGTATTAAAAAAAAACACACAATTGCACAAACTAATGAGGATGTAAATATAGAATTTCAAAGAATATCTGAATAACACAAAACATGTAGCTATCTTTAATTGACGCGACACATTTAAATAAATCTTCGCTTCAATGACCACGTAGAAAATCGTAGCGAAGATCACTCGAAACGTCAAGATATGTAAATAATATATATCCGTTTTAAAAATACTTTAATTGTAATTCTATAAATAACAAAAACAGTACAATCAGACCAGTCAAATTAGTATGAAAATGTCAAATTATAGTAAATAGTTAAATTATTTTAATTAATGTATGCTAAACTTATACTCTAATAACTTTAGCATGCTAAAAGCATCCTAAAATCAGAAAAAGAAGTTTTGTGTTACCATTATATAAATGTTTATCAATAGTGCCTCATAAATAATAGCCAGATTAACTAATAGGAATAAATTCGCTGATAAATGAATACATAGATTTGCCGAAGTATGCATTCGTCATTGATTGCGTTATGCTAAAATATTGAGCTAAAAATATTTCTAATGGGCAAGCGATCGAGCGAGGTGACGATACATTTATAATATTTATCGATTGAAATAAACTCTTTGATGTGTTAGCGAGTGAACTTTTTCTTTACCTTGCGACAAATTAGGTAAATGACCCTTTTTCTATGAAATATGAATATCGCGCGTGTTAAGAATTTCAACGTATAGATTAGTAAAATTTAAAATTATTATAAAGAATGATGCTTAAGAACATCATTAGATTTTTCAAACTTTTTAATAACGGCCCATTAGCTCAGTTGGTTAGAGCGTCGTGCTAATAACGCGAAGGTCGCGGGTTCGATCCCCTCATGGGCCACATAAACTTTTTTTTCTGTTTTGTTATTTTAAGAAATTTTTAACCGACATATTATTGAAATTGTATTAATTTTCCTAATTATTGAAACTGTTCCCTTTCACTTGAATTTACAAAAATATTACATATACCTAAATTTTTTTGAATAATCGAATAAGATTCATTAAAGTGTAGGAGTTATATAAAAATGCTATTACTACTACTTTTACCATTAATGATTTGGTAATATGTATTCAAGCAGTATTTGAGCTCAAACGAAAATAAATTTCAACAAAAATATGTCCTACCAAAAATTACTTCATTTTGAATAAATGTTTTAAAAATTGTATTGATTGGTTAGCTAGCTAGCAAAATCTTAACAAATCGAACGTGTATATAAATAAAAATTGGAAAAATATGATGATGCTGTTGGAGATGCTGGGATTTGAACCCAGGACTTTCAGCATGCGAAGCAGACACTCTACCACTGAGTTACATCCCCGACACAATCTATGACGAAATCATGGTTAATGTTCTTGTATAATCGTAATAAACATAAATTTTATTATAATAGTATACATTTTACTAGCTAACCCGGCGAATTTTGTCCGCCTAGCAGTAAATAACTGTCGTGTTACTGATTAGCTTAAACTGAAATAATTTATACAGTATAATATGTATCCACAATAGAAGTAATATTATTCCAAAGTAGGTTTTCTTTGTATTTGCTTTATTTTTTTTTCCTTTGTAAATTCAAACCCAACTTATATAACCTTAAATATCAATTATTAGGTATATAAAATATCAACTTCAGAAATGGGTATTTTGTATTTACAGGTTCTTGGTATAACGGAAAAGGAATTTATGGATCAAATGGGTGTATATTTCGTTGGATTCGTCTCACAGTATGGCTACGATCGCGTTCTATCCGTTTTAGGACGACACATGAGAGATTTTCTTAACGGCCTAGACAATTTACATGAATATTTAAAGTTTAGTTACCCAAGAATGCGGGCCCCAAGTTTCATATGTGAAAATGAAACAAGACAAGGCCTCACATTACACTATCGGTCAAAGAGAAGAGGATTTGTTTATTATGCTATGGGACAAATAAGAGAGGTAAGTTTTTCTAAAAAATAATAAAAATTAATTATACATAAAAGTCCTGGAGGCGCCGGGTATCGATCCCGGTACCTCTCGCATGCTAAGCGAGCGCTCTACCATCTGAGCTACGCCCCCTGATGACTACTGTGTCATAATTTTATATCAGTATGAGAAACGAATATACGTAGTAACCAGCGCCATAAGTTTATTTTGTGCAGTTAATAATAACTACGTAACATAGATGGCGCTTTTAACAAAAAGACATGTAAGGATACTGTTACGCTACCAAATTAATGATCACAATAATTATATAATTAATTATAGAATAAGACTACTGTGACAGAATAAAATATATATCATCAATTATTCTAAAATTAAGTCAATCATGGTTCTTTACTCCAGTGAATTGTTATTTTAATTCTAGTAGATATAATATTAAATTAAGTTTATTAATCTAACATAATAAATAATTGAGTGTATAAATTCTTAAAGTGAGTCCTTTAAGAGTTTAAAGGCTTGTTATGCTTGAGTCTTGTGCTAATAGTCCCAAGAGGATAACTTAGTCTAGATTCTAAAAGCCTTTTGTAAGTCGACATCGACAATAGAGGTACTAACATTTAACGAGGTCCTTACCTTTTGTGATAGTGATAATGGATTTTATAATACTTTTCGAAAAGCAAATGTAAGTAGAAATTCTGTAATGTTTTCTTACTTACGTACTTTAAAAATGACCACCCTGTTGTACCTTAACAGATATATATTATATATATATAGTATATATAGTATATATACAGTATATATATTATAGGTAACACGACTGAATCTCTCGGCTGCATTTCCTGACTCTGGGGCGATCGTCAACATCCACGACTGTTTTAATGTAAAGTGGGAACAAACCGTGATCCATGTGGTATCCAATTATTTCAGTATTATTATTATTTTCTTATGAAGCCAAGTCCACATTTCAAGGATCGTCATGCTCGCTTAAATGTCATTGCTTGTGGCGGCGTCCATGCGTCGGGTTGTCTCTCTCCCTAAAATATGGCGAGGGGGCCGATGGCTGGCCATGCGTCATACTCGTGAACGGGTGCTACTTGTGGTGACTGGTCGTACTTGAATTCGTGTATGCGGTGATGTTAATTATTTCGACTATGTGTTTGCGTGTTGTTCCCACGAGAATGTAAGTGCGTGCTCCTATTTCACCATGCCTCCTGCTGATAGGGGACAAGTCTTTGTTTTTATTTATGTTATTATTATTAATTACTTAAAATGTCATGTGGAACATGGTGTAATGGTGTAATGGTTGCAGCTCCTTACAAACGTTGTGTAAAAAAAAAAAAAAAAACATGGCGATTAAAAAGAGTGGCGGAGAGTTTATTGCCAGTTCTTCTCTTCCGTTCTACGCCCTTGATTTGAGAACTGGCAGTAAATGTAAAATTAGAAGCATTAATATTTATTTCTTTAATGACGAATCACAAGTGTACATTGTGTTACCTACGTGAATAAATGATTTTTGAATTGAATTTGAATTTGATACTGAGTCGAGTTTGTGGTGTTTCCTTTTAACATATTTTTAATTATGTAATTATTTTTAAAATTTATTACAATGTGAAACATGGCTTTATAATGCCGTAAATTACAAAAATACATTAACAATATCAATATAATCAATTCAAAAAATATAAATATTATCTACTTTTATTACATTATTATAGATTACACTTATAATGTTGTAATGAGCGCCATTTCTATGACTTGCCATGAAGTAATATAAAATATTCTAATATTTACTTTAGTAAAATAATTTGATTGAATTTGAAGTCTATGGTCTATTTATCATTTTAAGAACATTAAGCAATAGGGCTCGGGCGTATGCGCGATGACGCATCATTTGGTTATTCGCGCCTTTTCGTTTTTTTTTAATATGTTTTAAATTAATAGCGAATATAAGAATTTACTTGATATTTGAATGATAACTACCCACACGGAAACGTTATATGGTGTAAAGACACTATTGTGAATTAGTAGATTTAAGCCAGGATCAATCCAATTCCATAAAATACTTGTTAGTAACGTACTTCTCCATTGTTTGTTCTATTATTGTTTTTAATTATTATTAAATTATTTAAAATTCAATGTGCATTGTTTCAGGTGGCTCGCCACTTCTACCATAAAGAGATGCGAATAGAGTTACTTAGAGAAGAGTTACTATTTGACACTGTCCATGTGACGTTTCAATTGACATTTGACAATCGTGCATTCACTCTGGCCTCGCTCGCGATGACAAGAGAAGAGAAGCATTTACCAATCAGCGCTTCTGTGCTGTTTGAGATATTCCCCTTTTGTATTGTATTTGGGTATGTACTCAAACTGAAACTTGCCATATTACATTCGAAAAAATCTCGTTAATAAAAGAGTAATAGGTCTTATTACATATTCACTTTATATTATGTATTAACTTTATAGAGAAATGAGATAGGTATGAGTTATTTGTTTGTTTCGGCTGCGAAAGAGATTGAGAAATATTATTTGATTTATATCTCTGAAGTCTGAATCTCTCGGATATTGCACCAATAATATACTAGGCATTCATTATTCCTATTTTTTGGGTTCAATTAGAAAACGCCTTACACAATTTTGCAATATTGCAATCTTCAAGTATACAATAGAGAAGAGAGACTTGACGATTTACTTATTTTGACGATTTACTTATTTTGACGATTTATGGTTTTAGATCGGATATGGTGGTACGTAGTATTGGTAACTCACTGATGGTGATTCTACCAGACCTGGTGGGGAAGAAAATTACCAACTGGTTCGATTTGGTCCGACCACTTATTGCTTTTAAGTTTCAAACGGTAAATGTATTCTATTTTTAAATTTGATCAACCTTCCTCGGTCCCACCCTATTTAAATCGATTGTATTTTAGAAACATAATTTTAGAACTTCAATAATTTAAATTAAATAATATTTTTTCGGTTTTGTTATTAAGTTACACTAATGAAAATATTTATCGCTTTAAATATTGGATAAAAAGTTTTTTTTTATTTTAACGTTTATCTTATTTTTAGATATTGAATCGTACCAATAATATATTCGAGCTGGTGACAGTAGAAGCGGTGATGCATGAGAAGGCACCAGACAGACGGAACAATCTGCTTCGGCTCTCTGATGAATCCGACTGCACTACCGAAGAGAACCTGCGATTGAAAGGTATAATTACCGAATTAAAATTGGTTTAATTACTTTATTTCATAGTTATATTATACATTAATATATAAACCAGTGGCGACGGTTTATACAATGTTAAAAATTATAAATTAATTTAAACATGCTTAATTTTAACTTAACTAACAATTAAAAACCTTACGTAACGTCTGCGCAGATTATATTGCCAGTACAAAGAATGCACGGTGAGCAAAAACACACCTGCTCCAATTCCCTTGTAACCATATATTACATATTTGTTTAGACTATCACCAGTATAAGAATTTATACTCAAATTACGAGTCTAACATCGGCCGTTACATTTGTGGCTACTTAAAGTCTATACTGTAGCTATCGTCACGTTTTCGATAATTACGTGTAAACAAAAATGCCGGTTAAAAAAAAATGCTATGCTTGTTAAATCATAATTAATAATGTGATTTTTGGCTTTTTGTTATCCACAGGTTTTTATAGATTACTAGCCGATCCGGCAAACGTCGTTTTGCCTTGTATATCATTCATAATAAAAAATAGGGGTTGATCGTAGAGGGGTGAAAATTAGGGGTTGTATATACATTTTAATGCTGTATCATAAAAATTGTTTTTATCAAAATATTAAAAAATAATAATTTAGGGGTGGACTACCCTTTACATTTAGAGGGATGAAAAATAGATGTTGTCCGATTCTCAGACATACCCAATATGCACACAAAATTTCATGAGAATCGAATCGAAGAGTTTAACTACAAACACCGCAACACGAGAATTTTATATATTAAATAATATATAAAAGTTTTAACATTTTAAATATAAAACCATACTAATAAATTGCCTGTTGAGGTGTGAGTGATGTGTGGGGGTGTGTAATTGTGTGGGATTTTAGGCGGCCTTAAAAATCCATTCAGTTTGCTTATTTCATCCGATAATACCCATTTGGAGATTTTTATATCAAAATGCATGAATAAGTCGAGACTCGTTCTCCTTTATAAATATTTCAATACGTTTTATTTTGAACGTAACTTGAACCAAAATACAAGGTACAAATTTATCAAATTACTACGGCTTAAACAATATATCTGAGGCCATTTTCAGTGCGGGGTATGGTTCGTAAGAAACGATTTGCATACGATGGAAGGCCTTTACCCGATATTATCAATTTACATCTCAAAGGTACCTTTGTCATGCGAATTGGCTATCAAAATACTTTATAGCCATTTTCGATACGTGAAATGCACTATTGCACATAGTAGTAATACTTTACACATACACAACGACGAGATTTACATTACGTCGTCTTGATGTGTTGTTTGATATACTTCAACTTGTCTCAAACATTTTATTAAGTAAGATGGGTAAACTTATATCCCGTAAACGATGTTGACGTAAACAAATGACGTTTTGTTAGCAGGTAATCAGGCTTTTCTATCCCGAACCCAATGTTTGTTCTTGTATCGAATTCAGGTCCATACATCATCCATCCATCCTATGCCACTAAGGTGTTATTATGGTATGATGCGATAAGTTATTTTTGAGATTTTTTAATAATATTTAAGTAGTATTAAAAAATCGAATAATCTAAAAAAATATTATTTACGAACTTATATATAATGACTCAAACAATGCTAAAATTCATCACGATGCTGGCCTGGGTCGATTTTAATAATAGTCGATGTCGAGCTAATACAATTAAGTAGAGTTAAAAATAATTAATTATACGATGATTGTAACACAAAGTGTGCATTATTATTATTTTTTTGAATACGTAATAATTCCAACTTTTGCTGATTTGTGGACACTTTTTTGACGCTATTTGTAAGTTTTATCGCATTGGCTTTTTACTAATTATTACGTTTAATATCAATTTAGAAAATCGGATAAATTAGTGGTATTAATAATAAATAATAAAAACCTTTTATTACAGATACTTTTACACTTAAACACATATATATTTCTATCATTTCATTCTTTTGAAATATCTATGTGCCTTTGTGTGCCACTGTGCCACTCTTTGCCATGTTGTTTCCTGTTGTTTCCTCAACCTGGTCTATCCACCTTCTAAATTGTCTTCCTCTTAAGCGTTTATTGTACGTTTGTTTCCCTTGCCCCACCCATTTCCACTTAAGTTTATTTATTTTTATTCTGACATCGGCTACTTCTTCTTAATTAATATTCTTTATTTTATCTATTCTTTTCTTCCCTATCATACATCGTTCCATCTATCTTTGACATACCTTTAGCTTTGTATGCTGCGCTTTGAAATCCATATGTTAGTACAGGTAGTACACAAGTATTAAAGAGCTTTCTTTTACATACCACGCTCATTTTCTTATTTTGCATGACTTCTCTAAGACTCATATTTAATGTTGCATCGGCCATAGATACAGTCAGACCGAGGTACGAGTATTCAGTTACATATTATATAATACTATTGTTAAATAGTACTTAGTACTTCCTTTCTGAAATCGGTCATTACTTTGGTATTCATTCTAAGACCGACAACCCTGCTTACCGAGTCAAGTTTTCTGACCATCTTCTCCAATTCATCACGTGTCGTTAGTTATGTATTATAAATCTTTTTAAATTTATTACATTTTACAATCATGCTTCGTAGTAATCCTCATTCTACAAAAGTATCAGAAACATAATAAAGACGTTATGTATTATGCAATTTATATACAATTTCAGGTCAAATGATTTATATGGACAATTGGAGAATGATGATGTATTTAGGAACTCCAGTAATGCCAGATCTGTCTGCCCTCGTGTCCACTGGACTCTATATCAATGATTTGTCTATGCATGATTTTAGCAGGTACATCCTTATGCTTAACGTTACTTAACTATCGTATCAATTTACAAATAATGTTTGAAATTTGTTTATTTGCGACTTTTATGAATAAGGTATTGTTTTATTAATATTAAAAATATAATTAAATGAAAAAAAAAGTATTCCTCTGTTTACTCAGAATACTTGACAGTTACTTTTTACGGTCGAGGTCTCCTTTTGAAAGAAGTTGAACAACAAGGTTCAAACATAGAAACCAAACCAAATAAAATACATAGAGTAGATTGTGTATAAAGTTCCATTGGATGCCTCTAATCTGCGTCTGTTCCGTCGACTATTTTTCTTTTGACAAGACTGTGCATCTAGAAGGGACTTCCGTAATATTTGGTCTATTACATGGTACAAGCTGCTTTCCTTGCGATGTTTCCCTTCACACACAAAATTGAACACAAGATTTCTGGGTATAATTGTACAGCTGACTACTAAGCATATCATAGATAACTTACCTACATTTCAGAGACCTAATGTTAGCCGGTACCCAGCAGTCTGTGGAACTTAAACTGGCGCTTGACCAGGAGCAGCAGAAGAGTAAGAAACTAGAAGAGTCTATGCGAAAACTGGATGAAGAGATGAAAAGAACAGACGAGCTACTCTACCAGATGATACCGAAACAGGTGGCTGATAGATTGAGGAATGGAGAGAATCCCATTGATACTTGCGAGGTAATTATGGAGTATCCCCCCCTTGTACTTAAGAACTAATCAGTCTAATTTCACTCATTTCTCATTCTCTTTCTGTCAAATTGTATTTACGTTGTGATGGAAAGAGACAGATGAGTTAGTTAAAACCGTGCAATTAAAGGGAATAAAGGTGATGGATGATTTACTGATTTAAATTTTTAAAGGTTGTCAACACACCCGCTAGCCCTCGGCGTTGTAGGTGTCTATGGGCGGCGGTTATCACTTTATTCAAAGTGACCCACCTGTTCGTTTGTCTCCTGTCCTATTAAAAAAAACTTGCCTATTATAAAAAACTAAAATACAAATCAAAATGGGGCTACAACCTTTTAAGGTCTGGGCATCAGATTTCTGTATCTGTTTCTTGATAATTTGTTTTTACAAATAGACAAGTAGATCAGCCTTCTGTGTCATACGTTGACGTTTTGGGTCTAAGACGATTTCCACACAATGTCTTCCGTAGCATAAAGACAGAAAGAACCAATGGTCTATGCAATCGTAGTCATGGTTCGAACCTATAACAGGGTTGAGAATTGCATGCTTAAGACGTTGGTCAACACTGCTCTAATAACACCAATTCTTATAGTAAAGAAAACGTACCAATCATAAAAAAGTACAAGCGAAATTCCATGCAAAATGTTACGCCCTGAAGCCTATATCTGTGGTGTAAATAGTTTTTTTTATATTAAAAAAGCAACATAAAGCGCGGAAATAAAACTAAATGCTGGGTGAAACGCTTATCGCTTATAAGTGATCTCTATCAGGCAACCCGTGCTAGAGTCATATACGAATGAATCATAATCATTACAAATAAATAACTATATATTAAATTAGTGTACTACAATAACAATTTATTTTCCAGATGTTCGATAGCGTGTCAATTCTCTTCTCTGACGTGGTGACGTTCACAGCGATATGCTCTCGTATCACTCCAATGGAAGTGGTCTCCATGCTGAATGCTATGTACTCCATATTCGATACACTGACCGAGAGGAACAGAGTTTACAAGGTTAATTCTTAATCAATAAAACATAATTAAAAAACAAAGTAAAATACTACTTCCAGTCTACTGGAAATGTACTGATTTATATACTTACTAGATGAAAACCCGGCTTCGCTCGGGTGAAATTTGACTCACAATACACATCTAGGTGCAAAATGTAGGTAGATATTTCTGTAGTCATCGGTTCTCAAAGAATATTAAATATAGATTCGTATAGCATCGTTCGTTGTGTTTAATAAATATAGTAAATAAAAACTGCAAAAGTTTTTACACAAATTATTTTAATTTTAGATCAACATTCAAAATAAACTAAGACTAACTTAACAAAACATATTTATAAGGTTTACTCTCTGTAAATCTCTTTTTTTTAAGCACTCAGTCTTTTTCTCTACTCTACTAAGTACTTACTAATTTTAAAAATAAAAAAATAAATTGTGTCGATAAACGATAACAACCATAGAAAAAAAGAATACTAATCATAATCATAAAAGTTGAAGTTTTAGTTCAAATGTCATTTAGTTTCGCATAGTGATTTATTCGTTTGGATCACACACATCATGCCGAAAATCGTAAGTATTTCATAAACTGTTTCGTTGGTCGTGTCTCTGTCTTCGTTTATTATTATTTGTTTGATGATACCTGATAATTTTGTTAACAGCCGAATCTCCTTGCATTTGGTAAACATTGTCAAAAAGGAGCCCCCTTGTTTGAGCAGCTTCTCGAAATGTTTTTTAAATAATATTTTCATAAGTTCTAACATCTCTGAAGCAAGTCGGCCCTTTGACGTGAAGAAGTAATAACCGGAGATAATATCGTTCCCGATCAGAAAAGGAATAATTATACATTCTTGCAATTACTTTATCAGCCGCTGACTGAGATATTCGTGGTTGCCACTGTCCATGGATAAATCTGAAATGTGTCGGAATTTCGGTGTAAAGATATTGTCGAGCACTTTCTTCTGTTCTGTTTAGTTTAAAAAATGCTAATAATGTTGATTTTCCAGCAGATCTAGCTGCTGCTTCATGAACGTTCTGATCTGTAAATACGACAGTTTGTTGGTTTTCCAAATGAACGCCTAACTGTATAATTGTGTGACTCATTCTGTGCATTGAAAATTCAAATATTCGCCAAACTGCTTCAGGGGCCGAAACATACCTGGTATCAATATAAGCCTTAATTTCATCATGGTGTTCATTGCTTAATGTCGATTGATCACTGGACTCTTGTGGCGCTACTGTGATTTGTATCTTTGCTCGGTCATGACCTTTATAAATATATTTATTTATATATTTCACACTTTTGACGCTTGAACAAATTTCAACATTTATGTGAGCATTAAATTTTTTACATAGATAGGGATTGTAGGGCACCACCCATCTGTTATCACACTCGAAATCCTTCTTTTTTATTGTTCTTCCGTCGTCTCTTCTTCTTATTATAGCATAACCTCCATTTTGGGTACCATCTCTAGTTTCTTCGCAAAATGTCTTTGGGTAGTTTTTAAAACATTTAGAGGCAGTTCCATCATTTTTCATGCAAGGTGAATTCATATATCCAGGACCACATGGCCCATGGATCATATTTTTTGACACAGTCTGAAAAAGTTCCTGGTCTTTATCTGGGTCAGGTATTTCTGCACACACAAATTTATCACAATCCACTGATTTGGTTTATCTTCATTTCTTAGAATAATAAGCATATGCGCATATGGAAGCCCACGTTTCTGAAATTCAATGGTGTAAAACCACGCACTCGGTATTCCAAAAATGTGTTTCCTTGTAATGTCATCTAAAAGTTCCTCCAATTTAAGTTTAAAAATTCTGGCAATTAAATCGGGTCTGTAAAATGTTATAAATAAGTCTGGTTTACCATACTTGCTTGCATACAATTGCCATAGAATCCTGATAATTTTGCATCATGTGCCGAGGACTTCCCACATAAGTTGATGGCAATATTCAAGCCTTGACCCATTTCTCTATGATTATTGTAAGGCTCCATTAAATTGTTATATTTCAGCTCTGCCCTGCAATTCAAAAACTCATTAAAAACACACAGCGGTTTTCGCATCGGCGGTCGCTCTGAAATCAGTCGTGAAGCAGTCATTTTATGATTTGGCATTCTGAAAAGGTGGGAGCTTGTAGTTTATTGTTTATCAGAATGACAAATCATAAAATGACTGCTTCACGACAGATTTCAGAGCGACCGCCGATGCGAAAACCGCTGTGTGAGTTCGAAAAGTGAGTTACAGAATCGCAGGGCAGAGCTGTTTTTGATTCATTCGAAGAAACAATAATCGTTGAGATTCAATCCTAACATGACATTAAATGACATTTGAAACTTCAACTTTTATAGTTATGTTAGTATTCTTTTTTCTATGGTTGTTATCCTAATCGGCCAATCTCAGGTTTAAAGAAAAAACGCATAAACCTTCAAAGAGTATATCATAAAAAGTGACAAAACCAATATTTTGATTCACACCAAAGATGGCGGACACGAAACATGCAGCGGTTTGTTTGTCAGTGCCATCGGAATTTATATTTAACGAAATTCTCCATAATCCGAATTTTGCGGATATATGTTGTCGACTCAAAATCAATATTTTTTTTATGTTTTGTTATTCATATAAGGTTTCGATCGAGTCTACCGTACCCCTTGACGAAATTATTAATATAGATTTGTATATTTTATTGTGAATATATTTTGACACATGTATTTGAATGTATATATAATATTATCTAAATATTATACGTGTTAAACAACCCTTTTCATAAAAAACTATAATTCACAAGTATAATTATAAATATAAATTAATTATAGATGGAACTGTAGATTTGTAATTAGGACCCAATTATACCAAATTAAAAACCAATTATGTATATTTTATTATCAGCTTACATAAGAAGTATAATTCTAAATTTGTACCAAAGTTTACCAAGAACAAATGGTCATAGGTCTACCCTAGTGAAATATGAGAATTACATTTTTTAATTTTTAATTCCATTTTTATATAATAATAAAAAAAAATTATGCTATATTTAGGTGGAAACAATAGGAGATGCATATATGGTTGTTTCTGGGGCTCCAGAGAAGGAAGACAATCACGCTGAGAAAGTTTGCGATATGGCACTCGATATGGTCGATGCTATCACGGATTTAAAGGACCCTAGCACAGGTAAGAACGAAGTACTTTTCTATGACTTTTTAAATGTGTTGAATAAGTTTCTTATATATGAAACTTTAAAAAAAAATTATTTCGATAAAATGTGTAACTTAATATACCTGCGGTATTATTTAAGGATCCCCGTCCTACACCTAACAATTGTAATGCATATTATGTGTAATTTTATAGAAACGTTTTTAAACACGGTAATAAATAATAAGTATTATTTTTTATTACTATTTTTAAATAAATAATAATAATTAATGGCTTAATTCTTCGATTACTTTGCTGTAACCGGTTTTATTTATCAAATGTCAGTTTCGTTCTAGGAAAAATGATTACGAGTATTAAATATTATTCTTAGTTAAAAACATATCTTATTAAAATCATGTATTTTATAGGCAAAAATATCACCGTTTATGTCTGACAAACCTCCAATTTTAGATCTAAGACATCAGTTTCCTTACAATATATTCCGTCATTATACAAGTTTTAATTGCACACAGTAGAAATAATAAGGATTGAGAATCTCACTTGACCACGAACATTTTCCAGGGTCCCATCTCTCGATCAGAGTAGGTGTACATTCTGGCGCTGTAGTGGCTGGAATAGTAGGCTTAAAGATGCCGAGATATTGTCTCTTTGGTGATTCTGTGAACACTGCCTCCCGAATGGAGTCTACCTCAGAAGCGATGAGGATTCATATATCGCAAACAACTCAAGAGCTGTTATCGCCATCGTATATGGTCACTGAAAGAGGGGAGATACAAGTGAAAGGGAAAGGTACGTGCTGTAAGTTGGCGTGCTTTTCTGTTTCTTTTTATTACAGCCAAGGTTTTTCTGCTAACGTTCTTTTTCATTACACCTCCTATTTTTAATTTTTTCCCGCTCTTAATTACAAAAGTATTCGCTATGTTTTTAATTTTTAGTTAAATTTGGTTAACACTTAATATCTATGAATTAATAATGAATTTATTTTATATGTGTTATTTCTGTAAGTTGCGGCTGTGTCCAATTATTAAGATAAATGGACGATTTTTTTTATCATGAAATATATACAAACTTATGGGAAATATGTACTGGCACTGCAAGCGCGCCGTGAGATTTAACCATACTTCATATATGTAACTGATATAATAGTTAGGTTATCATATTGATGTAACGAGCCTTCAAATCATTTTCATATTTTCCGTGTTTGAACATTTCTTACAAATCCAGGTGCAATGAAGACTTACTGGCTGGAAGGAAGAGAGTCCCGCCCATCTCTTACAAAAGTGATCTCCTCTCAAATACAACCAGGACAGGAGTTAGAATGGGAAAGAGCAGCTGACGTAAGAGACAGCATAGCAGAACATTCAGCTCAGCAGCTAAACCATAAAGATTTTAACATGACATCGGCAACATCATTAATTAGTACGGGAAATATGATTTCGCCAACTTTGAAACAGCCGATCGTAACGTCACCCACAGAAGAGAGACGAATGTATTCTCCGGTCACTTTCCAAGATGTTGCCAGACGGAGTATTGCCAATTCGCCGAATAGAACCGATAAAGATAGAGGTAAGACTAACCGAATAGTATTTAATCAGTGACTCTAGATTAAATTGAAGTGAGAATATAGGTACAGTTAGCTTACTACGTCATTTTAACAGCTATTTAGATGATTGACTTAATAATTAGTTAACAATTAAGTTTCAAAGAAAAATCTCAAATGATGATAATTTTCTTAAATTAAGCCTGCGTCGCAAACATGAAGACGTGGTCACACGAAGAACACTGCTTTTGTATACTTACCTTAAATTCATATGTTGTCCTTGTTTATAATGAGGGTTATGTTTCCAGAATTCCGGCCATTTCCCGACTCCAGGTCGACGTCAGCTAGTGTTGGAGCAGTGTGGACTGACGCGGAATCTTTGGATCCTCAACGGACCTTAGACAGCCTGAACTCTTCGTTCTGGTAGTTTATTTTGGCTTTATTGACGTAGCGGGATTGATGTCAATTCTTGATGAAACAATAGTAGCTTTGAGACACAGACAGGGCTGATATGACAGAAATTTCTTCACAGTTAATATTGATTATTCTATGAATGATTAATAAAATCTTATAGATGTTTTTTTGGGGGTCTAATGTGAAAATTAATATTAAATAAAAGAGGATAACTTAGGTATACAACAAGAATATACCTCCTCACTCCTGAAAAATCTTGAGACTTCACGTTTAATGAATAGATTTTTTTTTCCCAGTTACAGTTCAACATCTCCGTGCAGAGTGGGAACTGCTCCCGTTTTGAACAGGGACAAAGATTATTTTACTGAAAATATTGTAAGTAAATAAATATTTAAAACTTAAAATTAAGTTTACTTTAAAATGTTGACTTCCATCAATCTGATACCCATGATATAAGACGCAGAACAGTCAGGTGTCAAATGTTTGTCCTAAGCCTCTGCTCTTATTGCTTTTAAGCACCTGACGCAAAAGTGCTTTAAGTTTGACGTGTCTGTCTGTGGCTTCATAACAAATATCATTTATTAATGTACCAACATTACCTAACTTAATTTAACTAAGCATTTAATGAAATTAAATTTATATTTGGACCGGTAACCGCACCACTACTCATAATAATCCTTACCCGGTTCCATGTTAAAACCCACTTATCAACTATGTGTATGCCGACAACGCATCTTTTCGTACCTCGGTCACACAATGCGCAGCGGCGACGAGAACTTGGCAACACCAAATACAAAAGATTGCGTGGACGTTCGCCAACGAGATCGACTGATCAATTCAAAGATTCGTTGTCTTGAAAATTATACACTGTTATACACTGCTGACCGAAATTGGTGAAGGAAAGTTATTTGCGCCAGAGTGTACAGCTGACTGTGATACTCAGACATGAGTTACCGACCCTGAGAGAGTGTGGAATTTACATTTACTGCCAGTTCTTAAAATAAAAAACGGACGATAAGAACTGGTAATAAACTTTCCTTCACTCTTTTAAATCGCCAATGTTTGTTTTACAAAAATGTGTTAGCTACCAAAATTTATGATTTCACCCGCGCGTCTCCCACCGCCCGTTTGACAAACGCAATCACCGCGGCGCGGCGCAATGGTCGCGCATTAGGTACAAACTCGAGGGCATTTTGGACGATGCGTAGTATATGCAATACAATAAAATAAAATATTAATATGTGGTTTACTTAAGGAGTGCCAGATTAACCTCGTGAAAAGAGTAGACCCATGCCAAATGGAGCATTCATAATGATGCCACTGACTGTGTGTTATTTTATATATGCTAGCAAAAATTATATGAACGAGTGTTTTTTGCCTATTATTTGTAACCATTGTTAGTATTAGTAGATTTATTTTATCTATTTATTGACACTTTGAAGTTTCATGGAATCTTTTTTTTAAGTTGAATAATTCCTTATTATATATTCTTACTAATATTATAAATGCGAAAGTGTTAAGTTTAGTTTTTGGGAATGGTTTTTATTTTACTCGTGGTAATTATAAGATTATATCGAGTCGAGAACAAAATAAAAAATTACCTTAATTTTTAGCAACGGCAAAATCTTACACGCATAATGGATGGATATTTTGGACACTCATGTACGTCCAAACTATTTAACACTGACCTGCTTTGGTGATCGAGCTCGTCAGCTATACTTTTTATTGCAACAGGAATTCATAATTTAAAAGATATATGTATATTTATTTAACACTACAATCCTGAATTACTCTAAAAATATTTATTTATCGGTATTTAACTGAGCAATTTTGTTTGACATATTTTTCTTTCCAGCGATTGTCTCCGCCTTGTTCGGCGCCGGGTATCGACACCGCATATGGGCCCAATACTCACATTACACAGACCACTATCACACATGTTCGAGCGGCATCACAAAACGGAGAAGAAATAGGTAGCTTTTCTTATTATTAAAAATGTAAGTATTAGTCCGAACAATTCAGCGAAGTTGTTCGGACTAATACCTGCAGCTGAGTTTTATTATCGGACGTCAAGGCAGAATACAAAATACCATCCGTGTCACCTCGACGTCCGTCGTTCCACAACTGAGCGTTTCTTAAGGCAGTTTTTGCCGCGCATCACCACTATTATATTATATAGTACCAATTCTTAAAAGGGCGGTAACGCCTTTGCGAGCCTTCTGGCAATGTAAGTGGGCGGCGGTGTCACTTACATGAGCCTTCTGCCCGTTTGCCTCCTATTACATAAAAAAAAAAAAAATATCCAGTGGCGCTACAACCCTAAATAAGTCATTTCCTCAGATTGTATCCGTTTCTTTGATCATTTTCTATTTCATAAAAAGTCCATAGCGGGTCTCGATAATAATATTCTAAACGCCAATATATAATATACATTTAATAATCATGTTAAACGATGTTGATTATTTATGCACTTCTTAAGGAGTGAAATTATTTCTTTATGGACATAACAATAGATAGTGTGAACTTTAAAACGTCATCCTAAAGTTAACCGACTGAATGGTTTTGCGCGAATTGCACCATTATACTTTTACTTTTTAGAAAAAACTATAATGGTGCAATTCGCGGTTTCTACTAAAGAACGAGCATCTAACAGAAGAATGAGAACAAAATAGAATCTTTTGTGTTTGTTCCACTGATCTGAGAACAAGAGCGGATTCAAAAGGGGTGTCAACTGTCATGGCATCATTACCATATACGTTACTGTTAAAAAAAATACCATAAACACCGTTTCGTCAGTGTATTTTTTTAATTTTGAAAAAGAATAATGGATAGATGATTGGTTTTTTGGTAATGATTTACTGACTTATCAACGATGGATCCCGCCTTGTCTGAAAAGTGCGCAATATGTCCTCAATTAGTCCTTAATTTAACTTGAAATTAATAATCATATAAAATACTGTACCATTAATTTAATTCCTATAGCAAATAGTATTGGTATTCATTAGTAATAATATTTTACATTATTTCACAGAAACAGACACAGAATACCAAGATGCAAACACAGGTTTATCCCACATATGTACGGTGTCAGAAAACATAGAGGAAAATCAACCGAAACAGGGAAAAGTGGGACGTTTTCGGGCTCGAATAGCTCCAGGACACCACAAAATATGCCTCAAAAATCCCAAAGACTCGAAAGAAAAGCCTCAAACTCCGACTAACCCTCATGGTCATCATCATACAAAAAATGTTAATCATCATCAGTGCTGTGGCGCGTTTGGAAATCCACACGTGAGACATAAATCCAGTAACCCCAGTTGTCATTTAATCTAGTCTTTTTATTGTTTTTAATATTTTAAAAGTACAAAGTAAGGTTAAGGTTTTAATATCAGCAACTCGCAATAGCGATCCCGACTTCAATATTCATTTTTGTACCGTGCGATCATTGGTACATCAGCGCTACGGATATTAAGAGAACTACAATAATGTCAATTTAATACATTACAATTGCCATCTGTCAGTTCACTCTACATTGTAATAATATTCAGTTTACTATTTAGAACGGATTTTTTTTGTTATGTTTAAAATGGTTTAATTATCAGTGGCGCTACAACCTTTTTAAGTCTGGCCTCTGTATCTATTTCATGATCATTTGTTAGTCTAATAGGCAAGTAAGTTATCAGCCTCCTGTGCCTGACACGCCGTCGACGTTTTCGGTCTAGGGCAAGCCGGTTTTGTCACGATGTTTTCCTTCACCGTTCGAGCAAATGTTAAATGCGCACATAGAAAGAAAGTCCATTGGTGCACAGCCGGGGATCGAACCTACGACCTCAGGGATGAGAGTCGCACGCTGAAGCCACTAGGCCAACACTGCTCCGTCTTGAATGTTTTATTAGAAGTAAAACGTAAAATTACCTACTATTGTCATTATTATATTATATGCAATCGGAATGGAAAAAGTTGAGCAATTGTCAAGTTCCATCAAAAAAATTATTAGATTATGTACGACGTTGCAAGATTACCTTATTAAATATTGATTTTGAGACATAATATCAAAATTGCATATGAAAACGACCGGATCGCTGTGGCCATCGTATTGAAAGCTAGTACCGGCGCGGATCACTCTATTTTGTAGGGTTGCTGGAATGAAAACTAAATGTATTTCAAAGAGAATGTTACAAAGAACGAACTTTAAGAACTTCTTTCTGAGTTGTTTAGGACTTTTGCTATGTGGCTTTTCTCTAATTGACTTAATTTGACGGACGCATTATTATTTTAAATGTTATGCTTAAGAGGGTATTGTAGAATATTTTATATCTTACGATTGTAAATGAAGTGCAACACGGCACGTTGGTTAGTAATGCGTAGATGGTGCGTAGATTTTGTGGAGAAAGGAAGATGATGCTCCTCCTTCGACCAACATAGAGGATAGTCTAACCACTAATTGTCAAAGTCAAATCATTCATTTCAATTAGACCACCTAAAATGGCACTTTTGAACGTCAAACAAAATACAAAGAAGATTCTAGTTGCCCCTTCCCAAAGTTAGTTTCGTGTGGAGAAGAATGGGCAAGAAACTCCACACTTACTCTTTTAAAATAGGTTTACAATATTTTGTTTACATTAGTTAAATAATTATATGTGAAGACAATGTACTCTTAGAATAAAACTACTATGCTAAAAAAGTTGGTATACATGTTCCTCACATATTTACAAATATTGAAACCGTAGAAAATTATACAATAAAGAGTAAAGTGTCCGGCCCGAATAACACAGTTGCTAAGGTCGAGAAGTGGTATATATGTACTATATATCCCTAGCAGTCCGAATAATTTGGTTAGCGCATTTTAGGGTATGACGTCATCACAGTGATTATAGTCCTTTGATAAATTGATTGTAGATAGATTGTAGCTGTTGTTACAAGTCTGTGTTTCAAAGAAATAAAGTAAATCCTCAAAATTTAGATAGTTGTATATTTAGTTCTAGTGTAAGGCAACTCTATTTCTTATAAAGGCTTGACGTTTGTGTCAGATAAAAATTTTATAAAAAGTATTTTATAAATGTTGGAGATAATCATTAGCTATGGTGGTTCATTACTCAATGCTTGTTTAACGCTGCCCAAAGACGGACCGCATGTTGCAGTCGATACCGACTGCTCTAAGCGGTCGCCGCACGGCGATGTGCAGTTTCCATACTAAATTCATATCCGCAATACACGGACTTCAACGCGACCGCTCTACAGCAGTCGGTCTGGACTGCAACATGCGGTCCGTCTATGGCCAGCGTAAGTTTCTAGTTTTAGGATTTGTGATGTCACAAATGTTACAAATACAGTATCAAATGCTTTAAATCTTATTCAAATTATATCGCAAATAGGTGGGTGAGATAATATAAAGTTAGATTCATATAGATCTCATAAAGCAAATCCAAAGATATTCCAAAGAAAATATCGTTTCGACGCGAGCTTTACGTAATGACAATAGCAAATAAATATAAGATAAACTATATTGTTTTACTGTTTAACAGTATTAAAATCTGATATGAAATTTCCAAATATTATTAAGATCTTTTAATAGGATTTAACTATAGATTGTGTTGTCTATTTGTATAAAATTATTAATTTCGAGCTATATACTAGTGTAATTTTTAAATTAAGATATTTATATCAATGCAATTAGGGTCTGTTTCACAATGTATGGATAAAGTACCAAATAGCTATGCAACACATAAATTATTTGGAAGATAAATTGTGCTATTTGACACTTCATCGGACTCATAACTTTGATGGACTTTATGTGACGACTGACAGTCGTGAAACGCAACAATAGTGTTTATCCTACCAATAAGTAATAAATACATAGCTAATTTGGAACTTATGTAGAACTTATCCGTACATTGTGAAACAGACCCTTAATGTTTTAATAATTTACAAAGACATTAATAATACTAGCTAAGGTTTAGTTGTGACGAAGATATCATCGATTGATGCTTATAGTTGTGCAATTTCTGCCTTAGGTCTTGGGTCAACAAATATATTATATCCTACTATTATAATGTATATCACTATCATAGAGGTTGGAAAAAATTGATGTAGGTCAATTAAACAACTTTTCTAGTCGTTTTGAGATTAATATTGTACTTAAATATATATTTCTTTATTATTAATATAAATTAAATGTTTACAATTTTATATTATTAGAATTACGTATCGTCTTGTAAAATATTTAAGTAACGTCACGTAACTGATATTATGCAAATTTATCGACAGGTTTAGATTTAATTCAATTTTGTCTATGTCAAGATGTATGCATAAAAGTCCTTCGACTAAAATATTAAAGTTTACACTAAGACAATTGTGGTAGTCTTACTGTGATAGCAAACTTTTTGTTTCATCGCTTGATTGAGATATCCTTACTTGAAGCATCTATTGATTAAACTAATATATAATTACAATGACGTGACTCTTCATCTGAGGATATCTTTGTGGTCGAATCTGGAGATTGTAATGTGTATTAACGTAATATAAATAGCATAAAATTGTAATGAAATCTTCATATTTGGAACTAAACAAGTGACAATCAATTTTAGTCTCTTGAAATTATATTTTCTTCAATGTGCCATTGAATATGTAATCTAA
Source organism: Pieris macdunnoughi (assembly GCA_905332375.1). Taxonomy (NCBI): domain Eukaryota; kingdom Metazoa; phylum Arthropoda; class Insecta; order Lepidoptera; family Pieridae; genus Pieris; species Pieris macdunnoughi. The sequence continues at coordinate 5,711,067 of CAJOBZ010000012.1, read as the reverse complement.
ATCACAGTATTTCTTATTTTACTAATAATTTAAGCATCATTCTCTCCTATTCGTACATCGAATATATTTAAATAGACTCTTGTTTAAAAGTAATAAATGTGAATCAATTTCTATGCTTTTTAATAACCAAAATATCGGTAATTAATCCATAAATGCAATTAATCAATGCAAAACACCAAAACAGAACCACTAATAATTATATACATTATTTAAAAGTGAGATCCGATGGGCTTACATCCTCCTTTATATGTTATTAGGACTAGAAGAGAAACTTGTATACACTATTTTTAGTTTCAGTTTCTGCAATGTTGTCTCAGCACAACACATGTCATTTAAAAGATCTGAGGTAACAGCCATAGGTTAAAAGTAAACAATAGATAGTCTAGTACAGCCATCTTGTCAATACCAGCCTTGCGATTCTGTAACTCACACAGCGGTTTTCGCCACGGCGGTCGCGCTCAAATCAGTCGTGAAGCAGTCATTTTATGATTTGGCATTCTGATAAGGAGGGAGCTTGTAGTTTGTTGTTTATAAATAACACTTATAAAATTGTCCTCGTGTCTCCGTAGGGCCAGTAACGAGACTGTTATGAGCAGATCATGTAGATATTTTTATGTGTTGTTGTTTCGCCGGGGATCGAACCCTGGATCATGTTTTATTAAATGACAAACTATTATAAAATAAAACAAAACGTGCTTCGAAATCTTTATTATTAAAAAATAAAACTATTGTAAAAAAGTTTTTGTTAATAAAAGCTGCTTAGAAATAACTTCAACCTTAACGAAAAAGCTGTATTGAGCAAAATGTTATTTACAAACGAACATTATTTATTTTTAATTATTACATATTTATTAATAAATAATATAACACATACTACGTACAATATAAAATACTTTATTAAATTTATCATTTTAAATTTCTAATTAACTTATTAAACACAAGGATAATAACTTAAAACATCGTATTGCCCTTTACTATTATAAATATATTTCTTAATAATTTTTAAATATTTTTTACAATACGATGACCTTAAAACAATTTAATTGTGCACCTCACTGCTTGGACGGTTGTAATATAAATGTTATTAACTTCGAAATGAACACTGAAGTTTATGTAAAAAAAATATTTATCCATACATTCATTATTAATATATTAAACAAAATTATTAAACTATCATTTCTTTATAGAAAGTTATTCAAAGCTCAACTCCGTTCCCTTCAAATGCTGTTCAGCCCAGTCATCAAATCGCCGAGACAGATCATCAGACATAAAATTCTTCCAATCTCCAATTTCCCCCTTTCTAATGAAACGCAAAGACGTCTGTTCCAAGTAGCTTTTGCCAAAGGACTTTTCCAAGATGCCTTCTAAATTCACGGCACGATTTTGTTTCATGTTTTGGAAGGATAGATGATCGCAAAGCTTGTCTACTTGTTCGTCGGACATATTTTTGTTGAGAAATGTCGCTGTTTTACGTACGACCATTGGTAGGTCGCGCTTCATCTCTTCGAATTTTATGAAAAGTATATTCGGATCGTGGCGACGTTTCCAGAATCCTGGTGGAGCAAATTATAAAAATTATACGTTTATTTTATAGATGGAAATATCAAAAAATCTATTCGGTACATTGACAACTTTCCTTCACATTTAGAAATACGCACATGGAAAAAAATAGATAAAACAGGCATATTTTTCAAAATACGGCTTTAAGTTTAAAAAATCTACAATATGCCAGATTGTACACCCGGGACAAAAAGCTATGTTAAGTAGATGTATGAAATAAATATTTTAATAGCCTTGACTCACCAAGTATATGGTTCCAGACTGGACCAAACGGCGCATGATCTCTCATGAACAAATCACAGAACTCTTCAAAACTGCCTTTTAATCCGTGAACCAAAGTGCAGTAGTGGTAATAGGATACTACCATATCTTTAGGGTTGCGGGACGTGTAAATTACCTACATATAACATATAATAAACGATATAACATACAGCAATTATTGCATTACATCAAATACTAGAACAATAGAAAGTTTCAAACACATCATCATTAATTTTAATCAAGTAGGTAGTTGATCAGCCTTCTGTCCTGTCGTAGATTTAAATTATGACTATGTCATGTCGGTTTCCTCACGATGTTTTTCTTCGCCGTACGCGCAAGTGATGATGTGCAGATGGGGTCCAAACTCCATCAGAATCGCTAAATTTACCGCCAGGCTATACGTTTCCCGAAGACAATAGTTAGATTGTAGATTTTAAGCTATTGCATAGATTTTATCGCGGGCTTCAAGCGCGGCGACCGAATCAAGAAATTCCGTAACGAAATAAACCTAACACGATGACGTGACATAGGTGCGGCCAATATGCGTCTCACATCGGTCTGGCGTGATCGGTGCCGTAGCGCAGGTCCGTAGAGTGAGACAGGACTATACAGGCGTGTTAGTCTGAGTCTGGTAGAGTGGTAGATTTAATTAATATCAAAGAAAAAAATACTGCATAAATAAATAATTATAATTGCATAAGTTGATAAAAATTCTATGCAATAGCTTTACCGCGGCAGTCCCCGAGTGCCACACGTATTATTTTTTGTATAAAATGATTATTTAGATGTTTGATAGATTGCTGACCTTCGGTTTTGTGGTCCCGTCATCCTTAACGATTTCAGTGGGGAGCAGGTCCCAGGGTAAATGGCTACGGATGTACCGCGGGTGAGGTAGACGATACTTTACAAGATCCACTGAAGTGCCTTTTACAGACTCGTCATGCCATTCCGCGTGGCCGTCCACCATTATACAGCTTAGCTCCACCAATGGACAACGGATCTAAGTATTTTATGCTAATATGATATGTATGACTTTGAATTTTATTTTTAAATGATGAATTTAAGAATCTATAGAATGTATAGAAATCTATAGAAATATTGTTTCGGAATTTGGAAACCAGGTATGTATGTACTAGTACGCACAACGGACCAACCTCGAGTCTAATTGCGGAGAAAGGAGTCCTTCAACCCTATGTATGTACTAATAACTGAAATTTGTAAATACGTTAACACAATATTTGAGGACTGTAATAGTGTTTATTTTGTAAAGATATATCTAATTCTATAAAAACAGACTGCGGCATCATAATATTTAAAAGCGCTTTTACTAAACTTGATCTGTATTTTTACACTTAAATTATAACTTACTTAAATAGTAACTTATAGATTTTTATGAAGGCATTAAATCATGTAAAATCGTAATATTAAATATTGCTAAATCGAAACGATGCTATTTAAACTTAAAATATATTTCTTATAAAATATGGCCTCATTGAAATTTTGGTGCGTAGAACTAAAGTTATCGACAAAAATCGTCTTTAAACAATAATTGTAGCCTTTTTCATACTCAAAAAATCTTATACATATGGGTATCCAAGTACACTTATGAACGTCAACAGAAAAGATGTTAAATTGATTCTAAATTTACATTTACTACCAGCTCGCGAGTCAAAGACGTACAGCGGGGGCATATGACATTATGACATATTAATTGCCCTATAAAACAAATTATACCTTTTTTTGGCACATAAGTTAACGTACTAGTAACGGAACTAACTTGTTGTATAGATTTGGCTCCTTCATAGTCCAAGTCATGTCCAATCAGCCACACCATTTCCTGTGCCCAGGTCGAGCCTATAATTTTAAGAAAAATCTTTACAATTATTTCCTCAAAATGCAAAAGTATAGTACACTTTATATAAATATATTTTTTATAACTAAGAAACAGGTTTAATTAATAATCTGTGCCCTTCGTTGCTGCGCCCGAGAAGTCTACGTTTAATTCCCAAAACAATAACTTTTTAGTGTTACATAAGGCTTACGCTTGATTAAAAGAAATTTAATGACAAAATTCAGAAATTATGCCCACGAAGTGAAGTATTAACTACTAAATACATTTTCAAATACATATGTATATATATACCTATAGATATGCTATGATATAATATATATATGTATTAAGATATTTGAGCTAGATCAAATAACAGAGTTCAGAAGAAAAAATGTACAAAAAAGAATATCACCCGTTCGTGGATACGAGCACATCCAGACATCGCTTTCCAAAACTTCCATGTCTAGTATATCTTGACCGATGGTCATATAATCCGCTGGTAAAATCACGCGGCCAGGATTAATTTCTACCATGCAATCTTTTTTATCGAACATGTTATCCAGCATGGTGCCAGTTTCTTTGTCTAACTTCGAAAAGGATAGCACCGGTTTTGTTCTCATTTTGAAAAATATATATGTATTCACAGATAAAAAATTAACATTAGTATTACACAGAAGACGTCCAGTGGCCGCCTCTTGGGGAAACGCAATGGTTGCGTGCTATATTATTGCGTGGATAATTTTCCTTAACTCTCACTTAAATGGAGTGTTCACATTCCTTTTGAATAATTTTATTTGCTATTTGAAATATATTTGTTTGCAACTCAGCGTAAATCACATAATTTATTTGCTTTAAAACATTAAATTTTATTAAAAACTACAATACCCTCGGTAAAGTATATAATAATTACTAATACTAAAAAAATCCTATTTTTTTCATATAAAATTCAAATAAATAAAACTCCTAGTTACATAAATAAAAGTAAAAAAGCACTTCACGAAAAACTTGTTGTCTTTAAAAAAGAACATAGAAATAACATTTGCTAATATTTCAGTCTACATAGTAAATAAAATAAGACTTCATATTATATTAAATTAAACAGCCTGTATAGGTTACTTATCTTCCGTGTTCCTGTATAACCACTTTCTGTTTCTTACATAGAATTGTACGCAAAGTGCATTGAAGTGCAACGGTAAAACCGTTATAATAGTGTAAAATAACATGGTATTAATAACTAACTCTTACATTTAGATTTGCTCCCCAAAACAACTTATTTTTTCCTGAAACAGGTAGAAAAACAAAATCGAAAAAATGCTTACCTAATTAATATTCCTCTGTTTAAAAATGCTACTAGCGCCTTTATATTTTATTTGGTTTGTGAACCAATAAGTTTTAGTCAACTTCCCGCGTTTTTTGATTGCCCGTTTCCGTTCAAGTGTGAACGAAACCCTCGTCGCGCATGTTTTCATAACAATTATGAAATACGCCGAAATTAAATACATTTAACACTGTTAATTTATAAATATTAAACACTAAGATCGAAATATAATTAAGAGCGATGAATTTTCGTCAACTTCCCGCGTCTTTTGATTTCCCATTTCCGTTCTAGTGTGAATAAAACCCGCGTCGCGCATGTTGTCATGACAACCACCAAGGCCCAAGTACGCCGAAATTCAATATATTTAACACGGTTAATTTTTACATCATAAACTATAAACAAAAATCATGTCTAAAGTAGCAAATGTTAATTCCAGTTTTGCGTACGAAATCTTAATGTATCTAAACTCATTTTATTTAGGAATGTTTTTCGTTTGCGAAGTGGCCATGGGTATTTTAAAAGCGATAAATGTATCCTACCCAGAAAATGCTTTATTGACTGAAGCTGGTATATTTTGTGCGTTATGTTTGGTAGAAGTCATGCGTATATTTCTTGGCAGGAGAGGAAACCTTGCTAGTAAAAGTAAGTTGTTATGATTATTGATCTAAAAGGTACAAGGTTACGTAATTAAAGCCTCCTATCCAAATTTTTGTGGTCATATCTCTTAGGATAAAAACAAGCATAAAACATTTTTTTTTGTGACTTAAGTGTTGAGTAGGTAAACATGATTCATCTATGGTTCTAAATGGATTAAAGAGTAATTATTTTTCAGAGATACCTGTATTTTTCTCAGTCATCCTTACAATACCATCAGCTGTTGGAGTATGCTATTTTCTCATTTATCAAACATATATTCTAAGACTCGAATACATTTGGTGTGCTGTAATGTTAATATTTCATGCATTAGAGCTAGCTTTTGCTATTCTCTTCATTTTTACTGTGTGTAAAAATCATCAGTATGAATAGAATAGGTTTAAAAGTACCTCCTTGCCAAAAAAATATTAATTTTCATCCTACTACATTCCCCAGGGACTCCTTCTTTTATACATTTATTAAAGGAGGTAAAAAAATTAAACTTGAAAAATAATTTTATGAAAACTGTCCAGTTTATTTATAAAATATGCAATTTTTTTACCATATTCATAAAAACTAAATCAGTCTCATTATGCTGTATTAGTGTTTTTACCAGAACATGAACACAAAACAAATAGTAGTTAAGCTTTTAAGACTAAATGAAGTCTTTGTTATGAAGAGCTTGAATTTTATATAAAATGTCTTTACCAAGCCAAAATTTTAAGATCACATTATGTAAATATTAATTCATAATAAGTAACTATTAACAGTACCATAATTCTGATAAATGTTACTTTGAGTTGGCTAAAATAAGCACAAAATAATAATTAAGGAAATAAAATTATAACAATGCTTAAGTTCTTTTATTTACTAAGCTAGACTACACATTATAGTTATTCTTCCATTGGGGGTTTAATATGGTCAGGTAAATGTTGACATTCTATTTTCGTAACTTTCAGAGCACAACCCTCTGGCAAGTTTCTTTCAATATACTCCAAATATGTATCACAAGTAGAGCCTGTTAATCGTTGTATGTGTATAAATCGAAAGTACGTTCTGATTTCATATTGAACTCTGTGCTTTTTATAAATATGAACACAACGGAGCAATGTATGTCTTTCCTTTTCAGCTTTTCTGAGTGTCCAACTGCAAATTAGGAATGCATTTTTTAGTTATACAATATATATATTTATATGGTTTTGTTAAATTAGTAAACAATAGACTAAAGGATTGATATTACATGGAACACTTAATTTATAGATTATTATAATTAAAGCTATTGCTAAAAATAGAAATACACACAAACCTTTTGGTGACCTCAATGCCTAAATGTGATGCAGCAGCAATGCAAAACCATGAATAGCTCAATAACACTGCAGGATCTATGCCTCTCATCTCAAGCTCTACGCGTTTGTATAATTTATCCAGCTCTACGGGGCTTGGCGGTACGCCTTCCAGTGGTTTCATAGGTATCATTGAAATAGCCGACATTTGTCTTAAAGGTGAATTCAACACAAATGCGCCTCGAAGGGCTGCTGTTGAACGCCATAATTGCTGAAAAATTATACCGTGCTAATTAATAAAGATTTGTTTTGATAATATCTTATGTATTCCGAGGACTTGCACATACTTTAGCGAAATTCATTGTCTTATAGGTTAGCAGTTACTTGATTCGATAGCACAAAACTAATATTGTCTATTAAATAAACATTATTCTACTTGAGAGATATTTATTTTAACACAAAATTCGAAATATATGTCACAAATAGGTAACAACCTATTAATTGTTAACAGTTAAATTACTTAGGTTATATTATTGAAATAATTAACATAATACAAATGTGAAATGACAGCTGATACTGACGTAACCTTATCCTAGACACTCAGGCTGACAAGTATAACTTCAATACAAATATAAACTGTGATGTATTATGACATATGGGAGTCGTAGTTTTCCGAGTGGTAGGTGATAGGTCTCGTTTCTGAATCTTAATTCTTTTTTTTATGGCTCTGGCACGATTTGTGCATTAGCCAGCGCAAATATAGGATTTTTTTTATAATTCGTGCTTGTCTTTAGAAATTCGACCGTGTGTCCTCCATGTACGGTTTAAGGCACTCGCCCGGTACCTCACAACCCTCCCAAAGGCCGAGAACAAATTTAAATTAAATTAAAACTCGCCCTCGAACCGGGATTAATTCTTATTTCTTACTTCTTACCAGTGTTGCCAACTTGGGGGTTTTCCCCTCAAATTTAAGGGAAACAAGATGTCCAGGATTTTTTTTAAGGGGTACATTTATTTAGGGGGATTTTTAGGGGGTATTTTATTTAAGAGTTTTTTTCTCTACAAACACATGATTCTATAAAATTTATATTAAGCTTCGAACGCAATCAACAAACTAAACGAAATATAAACTCCAAGCCTGGTTACAGCTTAAATATCGAAACGCAATAATTTCATGTGTCAAATTTGTTCCTTCTGACCGTATGATCAAATCATTTAACGAAAATATGTACGATTTCAAAAATATCAGCAACAGCAAAACGCAGCGCGATATACAGGCCGATGCCTTCGACGAAATATTAGAAGCTTATACCAATGACATTTAATAATATTGTATTAGAAGGAAAAAGGCACATTGAAGCAATTCGTTTTTTTGTTATAATTCTGTCTCGTTTACTGTTACAGATCAGATAAAAAAAACGAATACAAAAAGCTTTAAAATAATGTATGAAAAGAAATTGACGAAAATGCAAAAAACTGAATTCGAAGAAAAAAACAGTTAAGAAATAAAAAATAAAAATCGTTTCATCTCATTGTTATTATCATTAATATTATTTGGTCATTGATTAACATTGTAAATTACTGCTGTTGTAAATATGTGAAATGTACTCATATAAATACAAAGCTATTTTTTACTACTTCAACGTATTTTTAATTCATATTTGAAATTACCTCTCAAACCAAGTGTACACAAAAACTTTAGGGGTTTTTGATCGACATTTAGGGGTATTTGAAGTTGGTCCTAGGGGGAACATTTTGTAGGAGTTGTCAACCCTGCTTTGAGTTGAGACTTGAGCTGCTTTTTAGTTCTTACCCTTAACCCTAGTGACTTGGCTAATGCACAAACCGTGCCAGAGCCATAAAGGAAAAAAAAACCCTAGTGACTAGTCCCTAAGTCACGATACAGAATTACGTATAAGGTATAAACCGTATAATCAACAATAATAATTTTACGTAAACCAAACAACGATAATGGCTAATACAAAACAGATATTTTTTACACTGATAATATAATATGACTGCATTCTTAAAAGACAATTTTTTTAAATTGAATTGAAGTCATCAATTTAACCAAATACATGTACATTGTACAAGTTGCATAGTTAAATCAGGGCAAAGTAATTTTAATTCTCTGGATTTTGCCTAAGTATAGATTATGGTTGGCATTGGAAGATTGATTCTTTTAAATTTTCTACATCGCCGACGTCATAGCTGTGTATCTAACTCAAGTACAAACGAATCATCAGAGCAACCAGAAGGTAACAAGGATACTGACCAAAAATGCAGAGTTTGTCTTAAAGAGGGGTCTGTTCCCATATTTGGGAATCAATTTACAGCCGATATTTCTGAGAATTTTCGTTCAATTACTGATATTGAAATAGATCAAAACGATGTCTTTCCAAAGTATCTGTGTGATGAATGTCATTCCAAGCTTCAAAATGCAATAGACTTGAGGAATACTGCAAAAGTCTCAGACAAAATTTTAAGGGAGTTGCCTTCAGATACTAATGAAGATGCAGATGACTTCATATATGAAACTCAACCCATTAGAAAACAAACCAAAACAACCCGTGATGAAAGTTATATATGTGTAAAATGTGATAAAACATTTAGGGTATTCGAGGAGTATACTGAGCACATCTCTATAGACCATGAAAATGCTTCTCGCCAGTGTCCTATTTGTAACAAGATATACAAAGAAATTTACTTTAAAAGACACTTATCTTTACATAACAAAACACAGTTTATATGTGATATCTGCGGTAAACATTCATTCTTCAAAGGCGAATTTACAAGACATCGCCTGACACACTTTTATCATCTTCCTTTTAAGTGTACTCTTTGTCCATACAGGGGGAGATTTCCAGAATCTCTAAAATTACATATGCGTACTCATACTGGTGAAAAGCCCTATCAATGTACACAATGTCCATCACGTTTCCTAACTAAGAGTAATCTCAATAAACATAGTTTAACCCATAGAGATAGTTATGATTTTAAATGTGAGTGTTGTGGAAAGGGTTTTCATAATAAAAGAACATATGACCAACACTGTAGAATCGATCATGGTGGCATTAAGGAACATGTTTGTAACATATGTAACAAAGCATTTGGATATCGTAAACAAATGATGAAGCATCAATTAAAAGTACATAAAAGAGAGAAATTAAGGAGTGGTAGGATGCCAATTTATTTACAAATACAACAAATGCAAAAGGAACAGCAAGAATACAGAGAAATAGATAGCATGTAAGAAACACTGAAACATAAAATTTATCATTTTAATAGCTTTGCCTTATTAGGATATATTTATTAAATATTTTATATGCTACAATGCTATTAGAAATCCTTAAGAATGACACAGGTACTTATTACAGACAGGTGGTATCTTCCAGGCAATCTCCTCTAATATAAAAAAATAAAAAGTCTGGATGGCACAAGATGGGCAAAACCTACAAAGAAACAAATAATAGAATATGTAGGGATTTTGTATAATATATACAGCTGAATAAAAAAGATGTTTTTGTTTCACCCTTTATTTTTACATTCAGCCAGTTACCTACTAAAATTTTTAAGCTTATAAAAAAGATTGACTATTGAGAATTCTAAAGACAACAAATGTGTTTATGCAGTGATGAAAAGGGACAAGTAAGTCAATTAGGTTGATTTGTTTTCCTGGTGTGTCAAACCAACTATTCCTACTGAGTTAAAATATTGAAGATATTTGTTTTGAAATTTTGAAACAAAAACCAAAGTATATTATGTATGTATTAAAATTATATTGCGATACTGGAAAATATTTAATGTAATGTCAAAAATACCCATTAAGTTTTTTAAATGCTTATGCTAATTTCTAAAACAACCAAGCTAATTCTCATACAGATAGAAATGTCATATTATGAACATGTATTGCAGAGACTTGTATTTCAGGAGTCCTGTCATTTCCCAGTCACATTTAAAAATATATAAATACTCTTTGATTATCTGATTTTTTTAAACATATTATTTAAAAAAGTCAATTCCAATTAGAATGTCATTATATTTTACGATTTGGGATCAATTTTGCCATACACTATAAATTCTTAAATGGCAAACGAAGCTGAAGAGACTATACGCAAGCTTTCCATGCACAAAGGAGTAGTAGGAGTTGTAGTGGTGAATGGCGAAGGAATACCCATTAAATCGACTTTGGATAACCACGTTTCTGTGCAATACGCCGGTCTGCTTAGCTCTTTGGTGGACAAAGCGAAGTCTGTCGTCCGTGATCTAGATCCTACGAACGACCTCACATTTCTACGTATTCGAAGTAAGAAAAGCGAAGTTATGGTTGCTCCAGACAAAGACTTTGTTCTGATAGTTGTTCAAACCCCTGTTGAATGACGAAGGCTTTCGCCCTTAAGGCATTTTAGTTTTAACTTTTATTTCGAAACATTATTAGTAACTTTAATTCTTCAAAAATAAAACATTTCAAGAATTTCAATAAGTTTATTGTACTTAATCTTGATGCTTAAAGTATCTCTACCACATATTGTCCCTGCCACGATAGCCTCCACGGTTTCCAAACCTACCGCGGTTGCCGTATCCCCCTCTATTACCATAACCACCTCGGTTACCAAATCCACCTTGATTGCCGTAGCCGCCTCGGCTACCTAACCCAGCTTGATTGCCGTAGCCGCCTCGGCTTCCTAACCCAGCTTGATTGTCATAGCCGCCTCGGCTACCCAACCCAGCTTGATTGTCATAGCCGCCTCGGCTACCGAACCCAGCTGGGCCACCAATGCTTCCACGATTATCACCAAGGCTACCATTTTGTCTATAATCCTGGTTTCCGCCGAACCCGGAGCTACTTCCGAAACCCCCCCTAGGTCCATTAGTGCCCCAGCCTCGATTATAGCCCCGTTTCGGTCCATCTGACCGGAATGTTGGTACAGATATTTCTCTACGTATTTCATAATCACCGGCTGTGAACTGACACAAAGCTCTTACACAGTTAAGTACCTGAAAATAAAAAGTGATATTAAAACTGTGTTAACCAATTTTAGCACGGTAAAAGAGGTTATTATAATTATGGTAACATGGTTTCGTTTTTAGTTGTATACTAAGGCAGTTCTTAGTAAAATTTGTGATAACTTATTGCTGACCTTGCTGACCCCACTTTCCGATTAGCCCTTTTAATACAAGTGTCTAAAAAAAGTGTTATTTTAAAAGCTTTATTTACAAGATCCTTCATTTACTCATTGAGATCCTTTTTTTATTTCTCTATGGGCTATACCTGTTATGAATTGTAGTTTAATTAAGTTAAACAATTAAAACGACTTCAATAATAATTAATAGATCGTCGTACTAACATATTACCCAACTCTAAAAATATATGGTACGGGAGGTAGCAACGTTTTCGAGGAAAGAATTTTAGGTCAGCTGATTTTGTGATATGTCTTCCTTCTTGCACTTTCGGTTAGAGTCTTGGCAATCTGGCTGGCGGTAGCGGTTGCGTTCTTTAGTGCGCATCCTATCTGTCCAGGTAATATCCTGGATTTTAAAAGCATTTTTAAGAAGCGTAATTTTTGATTTTTCCTTTTTATATAAGTCTACCTGACATACTTTTTTTATTGCCAGACATTTTTCACATTGCTAACTATGTGCCAGACGCGATTTTAAGTTTTTTTTTATAAAAATTTCAAAGTATTTTAGAATGTCTGTAATTTTAATATTATGTTCTTTAAATATAAGAAAAACTAAAAATGAATTTGCCAGACATTAATTCGGTTGTTAAGGTCTTGGATTAAAATGAAAAAGTATTGCAGTATGATGAAGCGTTGCATTTTAAGAAGCGCAATTTTTAATTTTTCCTTTTTAAAATAAGTCTACCTGACATACTTTTTTATTGCCAGACATTTTTCACATTGCTAACTATGTGCCAGACGCGATTTTAAGTTTTTTTTATAAAAATTTCAAAGTATTTTAGAATGTCTGTAATTTTAACTAGACTTAACAACCGAATTAATGTCTGGCAAATTCATTTTTAGTTTTTCTTATATTTAAAGCACATAATATTAAAATTACAGACATTCTAAAATACTTTAGAAATTTTTATAAAAAAAACAACTTAAAATCGCGTCTGGCACATAGTTAGCTTGAAAATGTACTGGCAAAAGTATGTCAGGTAGACTAATTTAAAAGGAAAATATTATAATTGCGCTTCTTAAAATGCAACGCTTCATCATACTGCAATACTTTTCATTTTAATTCATGACTTAACTACCGAATTAATGTCTGGCAAATTCATTTTTAGTTTTTCTTATATTTAAAGAACATTATATTAAAATTACAGACATTCTAAAATACTTTGAAATTTTTATAAAAAAAAACTTAAAATCGCGTCTGGCACATAGTTAGCAATGTGAAAAATGTCTGGCAATAAAAAAAGTATGTCAGGTAGACTTATTTAAAAAGGAAAAATTAAAAATTGCGTTCTTAAAATGCAACGCTTCATCATACTGCAATACTTTTTCATTTTAATTCAAGACTTAACAACCGAATTAATGTCTGGCAAATTCATTTTTAGTTTTTCTTATATTTAAAGAACATAATATTAAAATTACAGACATTCTAAAATACTTTGAAATTTTTATAAAAAAAAACTTAAAATCGCGTCTGGCACATAGTTAGCAATGTGAAAAATGTCTGGCAATAAAAAAAGTATGTCAGGTAGACTTATTTAAAAACGAAAAATTAAAAATTGCGCTTCTTAAAATGCAACGCTTCATCATACTGCAATACTTTTTCATTTTAATTCAAGACTTAACAACCGAATTAATGTCTGGCAAATTCATTTTTAGTTTTTCTTATATTTAAAGAACATAATATTAAAATTACAGACATTCTAAAATACTTTGAAATTTTTATAAAAAAAAACTTAAAATCGCGTCTGGCACATAGTTAGCAATGTGAAAAATGTCTGGCAATAAAAAAGTATGTCAGGTAGACTTATTTAAAAAGAAAATTAAAAATTACACTTCTTAAAATGCTTTTAAAATCCAGTATTTTTACCGGACAGATAGGATGCGCACTAATGAACGCAACCGCTACCGCCAGCCAGATTGCCCAGACTCTAACCGAAAGTGAAAGAAGGAAGACATATCACAAAATCAGCTGACCTAAAATTCTTTATTTTCAAACGTTCCTACCTCCCGTACTAATAGTATACATAAAGGTCAACCTATTTTGAAACACACAGGTTAAAACAATGTTCTATGACCCTCTTTGCAAACGTTGCCTCTTACCTTCTGTTCAGTCGGTGAATATTGCAAAGCAGCATCTGGTTCCGCGGCAGCTCTCTCAACAATGCGTTCAATGGCGGGCCGAAGAGCTGCTATCAGTGCCGCGGTACGAGGTGACATCTCAAAGTTAAGCCAGTTGTCTAGACGGATAACGTTGTCAATCTGGTGGAAACATCTTATCATTAAACTTACTACAGATATTAAACACAAATTTCTCAAGGCATGTATAAATTTATTATGAAATATTTCTCAGCTAGGGTGAGCGTTCAAGTATTACGTAACGAGTGGTGTGGATCATTTTGTAAAGCGCTACGATGCTGGGCGGGGATTGAATTACGCGTTATTGTTAATATTATTTTCGACTTTCCAGTACTTCACACCACATAATGGTAAACTTTTAGGAAACAGTCACTGGGTGGTCACGAAACGTTTTGCTATCGGGTACAGAAAAACGTTACGGTGTCAATAATCTCCAAAAATTGCGTGACGTAATACTTGAACGCTCCCAGGAACAGTTTTTATTGGCAAAAACAATTGTCGTTTTTAGTATTTTTCTTTACTTATTATTTAAGTCCCGTTTCTGAACGTCACTCCAATTAGAAATATAGCTTGCGTTCCAATCTAGTCTTGAGAACTGTCACATACTTCGTTGAGAAAATATTTAGATGCGATTTTGATGCACCTTTCAGAAACTCGACAATTTGACATTTTTATAGTTATTTATAAGTTCTAAAACAACGTGTATTCATTTTTTTTATTTACTTATTTATTATATACATGATCTTAAATAGAAAGAAGTTGGAGTGGTGGAAACACAAACTGGACACAGTTTTATAAATTATACAAGAAAATATGACATCACAAATTTTGCACATCAATTATATTAGAACACAAGCAAGCTAGCAAGGGAAAAAATTAAACAAGCAACCACAAAATAAAAAATAATAATAACTTAAACTAAATGAAAACTTAAATCTCATTAAGAGCATGATAAACAAAGTTACGGTAAGTTGGAAGACTGTTTTAAAATATATTAATATTTTGATCAAAGTTAGTAATCATGTTGTAAGAGCGAGCTAGCCTATTCACTGGACTCTAGGATTACAAAGGTAGAAAAATTTGTAAGATTAGTATGAGTATTTAAGTTAAAAATGTATATAAATATATATTAATGAAGTTATGTCGGAGTTTTAGAGTTTCTAACTTGAATAGTCCAAACGAGCCTTATACGTTTGTAATAGACCACGCAAGTGTAGACGATTGCAAAGCTTTATAAGGAAACGTTTTTATAAATATTATACCAAATACTATTAGCGGAACAAGATTTTTCTCCTTTCTATTGCTTAAACTAAAATTAGATTTAAATTAACTTGTACGCTATTTTTTACCTTGTTAATTTGTTAATTACTACAATTAATAAAAAAAAACAATTTGTATTTTTTTTATTAAAAAAAAATTAAAATGTGCATTGTAGACGAAAAACTAATTGGTGATAAAAAGGGTCCATCAAAGAAATATTCTTATATCGTTTGAATATTCGTCTTTAGTGACTTTCAGTAACGTGTGTGGCCTCCATGAGCCCTAATCACGGCTTGACAACGACGCGGCATGCTTCGTATGATCCTCCGAATATCTTCTTGTGGAATTCGCTCCCAATCTTCAATCAACGCTTCAGTGAGCTGCTGCAGTGTTTGAGGTGCAATCGGACGCTTCCGGATGCGCCTGTCAAGCAAGTCCCAAATGTGTTCAATTGGATTTAGGTCAGGGCTCATGGAAGGCCACTCCATTACACGGATTTCCTGCTGTCGTAAGTAATCTGACGTGATGGCTGCAGTATGCGGCCTGGCATTATCTTGCATTAAAAGAAAATCTGGGCCCATACCATATGCTGCGGGCCAAACATGATCTTCGAGTAATGTAAGTTTGAGCACACAAGCGCCCGGGAACAACGACGAGATCTGTGCGCTCATCCAAACTAACTCCGCCCCAAACCATCACAGAGCCACATCCAAATTTGTCATATTGCTGGACTGCTGCTGCACTGTATCGCTCGCCTGGGCGTCTGTAAACACGGAGACGACCATCGCAACGTGTTAGACGGAATCGTGATTCGTCAGTAAAAAGCACTGGCCTCCAATGTCGAAGTTGCCAATTAGCGTGATTTTGCGCGAACTGTCGGCGAGCTTGTCTATGTTGAATTGTTAGACGCACAGCCCGAACTGGTCGGCGTGATCTCAAATTGGCTTCCAACAACCTATTTCTTACCGTCTGGTCGGAAATTTCTACACCAGTAGCCGTCCTTAGTGTATTTTGTAGATCTCTTGCAGTTGTGGTGCGGTTACGTAAAGCACAGTTGACGATGTAGCGATCTTGCAAACGTGTGTAGTTTTCTCTTTCGACCTTGACCACGCCTTCGTGAGTATTCTCCCGTCTCACGGTATCGCTTCCAAAGTCTGTAGATAACAGAAGGGGCTACTCCTAGATAATTTCCTACATAACGCATAGTTCGACCCTCTTCAAGCAAAGCGATAGCTCGGGAGACTTGCAATTCAGTCAGATCTGGCATTATGACCTAAACTCACTCGCTTCAATGAATAACAATACTCAAAAGGCTCACTTCAATTTCTATTAATACTCAAAAGATTGAAAAAAAACTACTTAAAATGTGTTTTCTGTGATTAGAAAGTAATGAAAATTCAAAGACGTCACTTTGTTTTTAGGTGTTTCTAGACACACTGCCACTTTATTATAGGACTACTAACCAAAACGCCGATGCTCTTTTGTTTTTTTATTTTCTTCGACAATGCTTTAACATTATCTAGTGGCAAGTAATAATTAAAACCTTAAGTAAAAAGTTTAGTTCTACTTTAAAGTTTTGTTCCCGTAATTGTTTTGAGCAGTATATATTATACCAAATACTATTTTACCAAAAAAAACACTTTCATCTTTATTTATCCATGGCACTATTCAATGTTACATAAGTGTATATTTAATTCCATACATACCCATTCAATCTTCCTACATCCAAACAGCAATAGATGTAAAGGCGCCACCATGGTCGTCTGTTTGCAGCTGATCGCTCGTGTTCGTACTTTTTCTCCAAACACAAATAGTGGTGAAGGGAATTTCTGCTCTTGGTTACTGCAGTTTACTGATGTCTTATGTATTAGGGCCGGTTTGCCTTCTGTTGTTAATACCTGAAAATTGTTAAAAGAAAATTCCTATCTATTGTCAAGAGAGAGCGAAATTTAATATTGGCTAATCTCTTATGCACTCGCTAATCCATGACTCATTCTCCAACCTCAGAACCAAATTTCAGAGTCTGTACAGCTTTGGAAATTGGTGTTTTGGCTTGTAATTGTTACAGATAAAATATTAGTTTTGATTGATTCCCGGTGAAATTAATAATTATTATCCGTTAATATGGAAGGCCAATAAATAGATACAGAAATTCGTGTCATTCTGATTTCGACTTTTTTCGATTCGGATTTTGATCTGATTTTGAAGGATTGCTTGTACTAACTATATTCTAATATTCTTGTCTCCATTTCTTAAATCAATTTACTTATCATTAAGGGAGCGTTCAAGTATTACGTAACGCAATTTTTGGAGATTATTGACCCCCCATGAACTCGCCGTAACGTTTATCAGTACCCAAGTACAGTACTGTATTCAAGTCTAGTAAAACGTTTCGTGACCACCTAGTGACTCTTTAGTTACTATTATGTGGTGTAAGTAGAAAATAATATTAACAATAACACGTAACTCAATCCCCACCCCGCATCGTAACGTTTTATAAAAGGACAAAAAAATTCGTTACGTAATACTTGAACGCTCCCTAAAGAAGGCACAATTTTTTTATTTATTAAATGTAATGTTTCTATAGAACTAAACTTAGAACCTTTTTTTAGTTAAAGTAGTCGGGCATAGCACATAGTATGCGACAAAATAATATCATTACGATATATACCTTTCTCTTTCCGTGATGCACACAGACATTAGGATAAAGTCCCATACAGAGTAACGCGATAACAGTATCTAGGTTACTATCCTCTCCATAAGGATTCCATCTTTGTGGAATACAACATTCTTCAGAAAAACCCACAGAACTTGTTAAAATGTCTGCAAAAATTACAAATAGTCCAAATGTTTAGTGAATTTTTTAAATATGTGTTTGTGTCGTAGTGGGCAACATATGCCGAGTTGGACCCATTTTTGGGTAAGTAAATTTTTTTTTTGTGTTGCCTAATTTAACTAAATAAATCATTTTTATTTATTTCCAGTGTAAAGTTAATTTCAATGTAATCGTTTAGTAATTGTTTTTTTTTTTCATATAATTTAGGTGAAACTGGAAGCCGCTATCAAAGTTAATCATTTTTTGTAAAAAAATATAATAAATTTTTACATAATGTTTAAAATTTTTTTTAAACTGGTTGCCTAAGATCACTTCTTAACTAAGGTAGCAAATAACGAATATGATTTTTAAGCTTACTTGTAAGTTGATATTTGGCTTCGTAGGTGACTTTCAATGTCGTATGCTGAACACCTTTCCACTCGCACCATTGCACTTCCGCCTCTGCACCTTTAGATCGCTCTCGCTCCCACAACTGCAAATAAATTACAATAAATCTTAATATATATATTTCTTGTGTGCGTGTGTATGTGACTGAACTCCTCCTAAACGACTGGACCAATTTTTATGAAATTTTTTGTGTGTGTTCAAGGGGATCTGGGAATGGTTTAGATTCACAAATCAGCCCGGCAGATGGCACTGCAGTCGGTACTTTCATACTTTGCTTAATATCCTAATCGCTTTAAATATCATGCAGGACAACGTCTGTGGGGTCCACTAGTATATTATATAAATAAATTCCGTCAAAACAATAATAGAGATTAGTCGAGACAGACACGAAAGCATTTGCCATGTCTCGCTTTGAACGGGGATTGAAACATTTAATATGAATCAACGTTTAAGTTTTTGTAACGATGATAATTTTGAAGTTGAATATATAAAATAATAAATAAATCAGTGGCGCTACAACCTCTTTAGGTCTTGGCCTCAGATTTCTGAATCTGTGTCATGATAATTTTTAAATCTAATAGGTGTGCCAACGACTTTTTTTTGGGTCTGAGACATGTCGGTTTCCTCACGATGTTTTCCTTCACGGTTCGAGCAAATGTTAAATGCGCACATAGAAAGTACATTGGTGTACAGAAAGGGATCAAACCTACGACCTCAGGTATGAGAGTCGAGAACATTAATATATAAATTATATGATGAATTATTAATAAATAAATAGCTCTACACTAATAGAGAACTTATTGTGTTTAAAACAGTTATTTTAATGGAGGAACAGCTTAAATATATACATTTAAGCAATAATGTCAAAATGTATTTGCATGTACCTGAAAAGCGTTTAACATAGCGACATGATCCGAAGCCCTATCCCCGGCGAGTCCTCGTTGGTGTAAGGCAAGTCGACGTCGGCCTTCGACAGCGAATATCTCAGGGAATGTAGTGGAATTGGCCGCCATAGTTGTGAGTGCGTCACCCAAGCCTAGCACGAAACCGAGTACCATCATTTTGCCGAGACGAGGTTCTGAAAAATTTAAAAAATGCAAGAAGTTCAATTTATTGCTCCTGTTTCTTTACCCAGATCAGTTAACTGTGGAATGTCATCTCAAAAAAACCAGGAAAGCAGATGTTTTGACTTACCAATAGGCAGTTTAGCCAGTATAGTACCAAGCGGCGTCAAGGCATCATTCGAGTCCAAACAACCCAATTCTCTCAATAAGGCTTCAGCCTCAATGACAGAATCTAGCGGTGGTGGTTCCGGGGCCTTTGAGAGGAAGAGACCAATGTTGCCCAACCGAAGAAGCTTAATACTGAAACAAAATTTATTCATATAAGTATCTTCCCTTTCTTCAATATGAATTGTTTACCTTCTCGGTTATTATTAAAAATTATGTATTATAAACAACCAGACATTTATATTATAAATATAAATACGATTGAAATTGTATTTTTCACCTAAGAGCGAGCTCGTGTAGCGGAGTGCGGAACATCTCAGCGGTCATGTGTTCGTCCAGTCGCTCGTAACGGGTACGCGAACACAACGTGAAACAAACACCGGGACGTACTCGCCCGGCCCGACCTTTTCTCTGTAAAAATTAAGTGAATGAAACTCAAACTCAAAATATCTTTATTCATATAGGTAAACAAGAACACTTATGAACGTCAAAAGAAGTTAAATTAATTGTAAATTTACATTTACTACCAGTTCGCAAGTCAAGGGCGTAGAGCGGGTAAGAACTGGCAAGAAACTTTCCGCCACTCTTTTTAATCGCCAAGTATTGAGTCATACAAATTGTATGAACTGGAGCAAATCAATCCCAAGGACTTGGATCATATCAATCAATTCCTAGCCCGAAGGTAGGGGATTTAAAAAACTATTCAAATAACGGATATTTGATAAGCAATTTCCTAAATCCGCCGCACTGTGTTATGCCGGGTGGCAGTGCCCTATCCCCGGTTTCAGGTTCAAAAATACTGTAATGTTTAAAAAAACTTTAGCTTGGACTTTCGAAAAAATTCTAAATTCTCGTAATTTATGCTCTATAATTAAAAATTAATTTTTGTGAATTATTATATCCATACCATAGGGGCTGGCTGTATATGTTAATATTAAGGTCACAGAAAAAGCAGGACAAAATGGCGGGATATTTTTTTTAACCTAATTATCAGGAATATTTTATCAGAATTATTATACATAAAAATATTTTTAATACCTGCTCAAGATTGGTCCTACTAGCCCAGACAGTGGCATATGACGTCATGTTGTTGTGTGACGTAAACAATTTCATCTTGGCCTTGCACGAGTCGACAACGTATACAACATCGTTTATAGTGATCGATGTCTCCGCAATATTTGTAGATAGGATTACCTGAAAATAAAAATATGATTCCTTAGTACGAGAATTCAAGATTAGACAAAAGACACAATAATATAAATATAATATAAAGTCATTTAACCATTTAGGAAATTTGTACTCTTATGCAGTCAACCTCGGTTATCCTCATCTTACAGACTATGCCCACAATTGTCATCGTCTATAAATTCCCGAACAGTGTAATATCCTCCCTTTGTTAGGGTTTTCTTGATACAAAGCTTAAACTCATGAATCGGAAGTTTGGTTACACGGTCCGGAATCTTGTTAAATATGTGTATACATTTCCCCATAAATGAGTTAGCAGTTTTATGCAGTCTGAAAGCTGGAAAATCAAGTTTATTCCTACTTCTTGTATTTAAATTGTGACACAATCGCTTTAAAATTTATTAATTTTTAAAAGTCAGATATTTTCATACGATATTTTGAGCAACTTTAAAGTACCAATCTCTTTAAATAATTCTCTTTAGTGAGTCACGGTTTTAATTTGTTATAGCGTTTTATAGTATTGCTCTTTTTTGTAAAACAAAAATATCTTGAATATCGGCCGCTGGGCCCCACAACAATATACCATATGTCATAACACTATGGAAGTAACTGGAGTATACAAGCCTCGCCGTTTCGACATCAGACAACCATCTAGTCTTTCTTATCGCAAAAGCAGCCGAACTAAGTCTTGCCGATATGTAATATTGGGGCTTCCATTGCAAACGAGAATCTAAAGGGATCCCTCAAAAATACAGTTGAATCAACACATTGAATTATTTCCTCATTAATATTAATGATGCTGTACTGACCTGTTTACGTTAGGCAAAGAAAATCTAATACATTTTGTTTTATTGATTTAGACAAGATATAAGTAAACCAACACATAACTCGGAAAGGGCATCATTCACCTCGTCAAAATTTATTGCGTTCCTACTGATTTTAAAAATAAGAGATGTATCATCTGCCAAATAATACCGTTTCACATGAAGTTATTGACATAAAATGGCAGGTCATTTATGTAGACAGAAAGACAACGGCCCCAATATCGACCCCTCCTAGGCACACCATGAGAATAGGAGCTCCTAAAGACTCTGCTTTATTTATAACCACTTTTGTAATCGGTCTCAAGTATGAATTTATTATTTTTATTGAGTTTGCTGAGACGCCATATCAGGTTCCCAATAATGTTTTATGCTCTACACCAGTCACAAAGCCTTGGACAGGTCAGGTCAGAAGACAGCTAAAGCATCCTGTTTATTTTCCCAGGCATCGAATATTTGCTTCATGAGCTCCACACTTTCGCATCCGTACTACATCTACCCTTAGTAAAACCGAATTGTCTATCATGAAATAGTTTATTTAGAAAATGTGAAAGTCAATTGAAATTATGAATAATTTTTTTCAAATATTTTACTTAGAGTTGGTAAAATTGATATAGGGCGGAAATTCGTGGGGTCTCAGATTTTGTTCCAGACTTAAATAAAGGAATAATTTTACTATATTTCATAAGATTGGGGAAAAATCCCATCATCGATACATCTATTAAAAATAATCGTTAGACTAAGGGGAAATATTTCCAATTATTGGTGCTATTACAGCTACTGATATGCCCCATAGATCTTCTGTTTTTTTCTTATTCAACGATCTAAATGCCTTTACAATAGAATCCGTGTTAATTTTATGAAAATCGAATGCACTACTATTTTTTATTTGTGCTAGACGTTAAAAGGTGAAAGCGCGAATTGCGTAGATGAATTCATGTTTACTAGTGATTCTTGCAGGAATTTCAGAGAAAAAGGACTCGCATAGCATTACACCGCTGCAACGTTTTTTATAATTTTGCCATTAATATTAATTTCAAAGAGCTATCTTTAAATGAAGTTTTACCAGTTTCTTGATTAATAATGTTCCAAGTGGTCTTAATTTTATTGTCCGATTTTTTTATTTTATTACTCAAATAATTTGCCTTTGCTATATTACAAACTTTTTTAAATATTTTTGAATAATTTCTGACATAGTTTATAAGCGACTGCTCAGTAGAAATAGACTTTTCATAATATAGATCATACAATTTTCTTCTACTAACGTAAATACCTGGTGTGGCCCCCAGTCACAGAATTTCATTTTAGAGTTTAAAGAAACAGTTTTTGTTTAAATATGTAGCAAATTCTATGTTTATTTGTTGACATAAATATTCGTATTGCTCATTAGCATCATTTGAATTTTTTAAGAAACCTAAGTTTATTCTTAATATTATTTTCAAAAACCTTTAAGCGTTTGTCCGTTATTGGCCTAAGTAATTTTTTGTCTTGTTTAACCCTATGGCGCTCAACAATGATTTTTGTCCACTATGATCTGAATCCACCCAGTTAACAATACATTTTTCCAGATAAAACGCAATCAGAAATGTTATCCAAGCAGGTGCTGATAGGGGGTAATCCTAGCTGGTTCAAAGAAACAATATTGTTGATAGATTGAACGACCCAAATAAATTAGTAAATCTACTTGTATATGTACGTTAGAAACTAAGATATTTAAATTAAAATCCCCACAGACAACCATCTTTTTGTTATTTTTACTTATAATATTAAGTACATTTTCCATAGAAGAGCTCAAACAGATCATAGCGATCAATAACGCACTGATTCTATTACAAACCTTTAATCTTGACTGAAAATATCATTAGCTCATTTCCTGCGGGTATAATTAGCTAGACTAAATACCTGAATTATGTAAATGTTACATTTAATCGTGCCAAATTCAAGAAGTCTTGTATTGTCAATACAAATCGAAAATTGTTTGGCCAGTTTTCCGAATTATTTCAGAATTAGTACCAATATTATTGAGTTCATATATTTAAATGGTTAGCTTTTTTAAGATTTTACATTTGTAGGCTTAGTAGCTATTCCATAAGTTGGAAAAGAGATAGTCTGCGTAAAATAATAAATTAAATAAACGATTAATATGAAAATATGTAATGATTGTTTGCAATGAAATCGCTATTGCTATTTTAAGATAAATTCTTACCTTCGTAATCTCTGGAGGTGGTGTGATAAAGACTTTCTTCTGGTCCTCTCGTGGAATTTGACTATGAAGTGGTAGTATGAGGAACTGGTTCTGATTACCAAAAACCCTATGTTGGTTTAGGTGCTTCATTAGAGCGAATATCAGGTTCCAACCAGGCAGAAATACTAGAATTGCACCATCCTTACCCAGGCTTTGTATGTAGAGGAGAATCGCATCGCTGATCACTACTCGAAACTTAGCTGAAAAGCAATTTATTTTTATTAGCTTTTTTTAGAAAAAATATCTCGGAAGTTAATGCCAGTAATTTTGCTTTTCGTTCGATTCTGAACTCGGTTAATTTAGTCTGGGATTCGAGAATCGAGATCAAACGACGCGTGCGATATAGGCGAACCATTACGCTGGTCAAAACCGACCGATTAATGTATCGGTATCGTATTCTTACACACAGACAGATGCATCCTGGGGACGTCATTTTCTAAAATAAATAAAAAACGTGTGGCACTCGGGGACTGCCGCGGTAAAGCTATTGCATAGCATGTTTTATCAACTTATTAATTCAAAGTTTTTCTTTGAATTAATTCAATCTATCCGGCTCGCACCGTCCGCGCTACACCCCCCCCACCTCTCCGGAGAGATGTTAATACGCAGTATGCGTTCTGTACCGCTCTAACGCGTATTGGCCTATATTACGTCATCGTGTGTTAGATTTTTATTTTCGTCTCACTTATTTTTCGCACGTCAGATAGCATTCTGGGCATCTAGCGCTGACACATAATCAAATTGTTGTGTATCGATACTTGATTTAGAAATCATTATTTCCTATTTTATATAACAAACAGTAACACACACACACACACACACACACAGTAGACTTGAACTCCGCCAACAACGCGCAATCGTAGAATAATATGAACCCCTAATGTTGTTTTCAAGTCTTGATATATAAGCTCCATAGAAAAAAATTCAAGCAGATTTTTTATTATAATAATATCTAGTGCCTGCCAGTATTTATTTTTCTCTTTCCTAGGGGAATGTATCGCATCATCACTATTTATTGAACTTCCCTCGTGTGTATAAATTTGTTTACATGACATTTTATGTTACTGAAGCAATAATTAAATGTTAAAATAATTTTTGTAGTTTGATTGAGTGATTTTTTTAAAATTAGTGAACTATTTTTATTTTACATTTAAGATACAGAAACAGAAAACAGATTGGTTAAATACATACAGCTATTACACACTAAACAACATTTGTAAACCTGAAGTCCAATGAGATCTGTACACAGCATTTTAGTGGAATCTTCAGTGCTGGTTTACCAAATATTAACAATTACATACAGTATATAATATGTACATATTATATTAGACTTAATGACAAAAAAAAATAGAAAAATTTAATGACAAAAAAATTAAGTTATTCTGGTTGCAAGTCTATTAAACTATCTGACTACGTCCACTATAATTGTTTAGGATTACTCACGTCTTTTTCCGATAATTTCGACATAGCTTCAACAGTTTGTGGTGAGTAACTGTTATCGAGTTGACAATTCTTGTTTAAATCTTCCTCTTCATCTCCGAGAGCCGCTTAAAATCAGAAATCAGAGTTCTAAAGCTATCTTCTAATATAACAATAGTAAAAGTTTTTACGACGAAATAAAATGCAAGACAGTATTGGGATTACGGGTGAAGACATAAAAGTTACAAGCATGCTATGTCATCGTCAATTAGACTAATCTATGGCCGTTTTGTATCACGTGACTAATATAAATTTTTATAGATTCACTAGCTGCCCCCGCGAACTTCGTTTCTCCTTAATGTGATTTTACTTAGCCTACCTTTTTCTATATATAAGCCTCAGAGTTCGAATCATAAGATTTTAATTAACAAATAAAAATAATTTTAACAATTGAACAATGTGGAACTTCACGACCAGATGCTAAATCCTTAAATATTGCCGTAGCCTACCTTCCTCATCATCATCGTCATCATCATTGCGATTGGCTTTTTTGCCTGATACCTTCCGTTTTCTGGTATCTGGTATTGGCATGAAGTTTGTAAGCTGAATGCAATCTTCTAAGAAATATTGCTGAACTGGGTGCGTACGGCCAGGAACCTAGAATTTAATGATAAATAATATATTGCGCCGTCAAAAGCTATTTTTTATTTGGTAAATTCTTTTGAAACAATAGTTTTACAGTGTTCGACTTGGGAAAAAAGATGTGGTTGCAGAAATGCCTATTACATTTTTCGCTAAGGGAGTGTTCAAGTATTACGTAACGCGTTTTTTTCTTTTTGTTAAACGTTACGATGCGGGGCGGGGATTGAATTACGCGTTATTGTTAATATTATTTTCGACTAACACCACATAATAGTTACTAAAAAGACACAAGGTGGTCACGAAACGTTTTACTATACTTGAGTTCAGTACTGTACTAGGGTACTGAAAAACGTTACGGCGAGATACATGCGGTGGGGGGTCAATAATCTCCAAAAATTGCGTTACGTAATACTTGAACGCTCCCTAAGGACTACATAAGTTACAGTATTAATTTTTCAGAGCCACGTGTTGTTAATACTATCTTACATTTGAGTAGGGTAAGATTCAGAAACGAGACTTTCGAAGGACCCGTATGTCAAAATCTAATAATTTTTTTATGTTTGGAATCTTGGCGCTCTCTTCTGAATACTAAAATTAAATCTATTAAATATTTAAGTAAGGGAGCGTTCAAGTATTACGTCAAGCAATTTTTAGAGATTATTGACCCCCCATGTAACGCGCCGTAACATTTTTCTGTACCCAATAGTAAAACGTTGCGTGACCACCCAGTGACTCTTTATACCTAAAAGTTACCACTATGTGGTGTAAAGTACTGGAAAGTCGAAAATAATATTAACAATAACGCGCCCCGCAACGTAACGTTTTACAAAAGGACCCCCCCCAAATTCGTTACGTAATACTTGAACGCTCCCTAAATGCATATTCTTGAGACTTAATGTCCATATTCTTATCTCAAATTACCATTTCATCTTGATCCCTGTAAAATATGTCTCTCAAACAGTCTCCTCATTCTCGAGGCAGTCAAACAAGCCATAATTGAAAAATTAAGACTATATTAAAGATGTTATGAATCCTTCTCAAATTACCTCAATAACGGGACAGTTTCCGAAGTAGTCAACAAATAGTGTAGTATCTACGGTGGCCGACATGAGTATAATCCGTAGATCGGGATATGTATGCGCCATGTCACGTAGGAGGATGAGAGCGAAGTCAGTATCTGCGTCTCTTTCGTGCACCTAAAAAATATAAGAAAATCCAATTGAGCGCAAAGGACAGATATATGTTTATAAATTCTTAACGCCTAGTACTTAGACACATTTGAGATAAATATTATTTAAAATGCATATTATACATATGCCGTTTTGCCCTAAACCGATGGAAGTCCATTGGATAGAAGAAAATAAGAAATAACAACCATTTAAAAAAAAAATAATTTGTTTAATGTTTTCATGATTATAAATATATATAAAGAGTTAAGCGTCCAAGCCTTAGACTCAAAGAATCTACGGCGTGTATCAAGCACAGAAGGCTGACCTACTTGCCTAGGAAAAACAAATGATCACGAAACAGATATAGAAAACTAAGACCAAGAGTTGTAGCGCCACGGGTTTTTTATAGATATCATAAGTCATCTAGATATTTACATCTAACATTTTGTACCTTACCTCATCCACAAGTACATGGCTGACACCTCTTAGGCCTCCTTCAAGTTTCCGCAACAACACACCCACAGTACAAAACAATATCGAACCGTATGGACGCGGAAGGATTGACTCAAACCTCACCGAGTATCTAAAACGTTTTAGTTCAGTTAATATAATTGTAATCATAATTAGACCCTAATAATATAAACAAAGCCATATTTCTTCACATATATTCCGATTTTCAGGAATATGTGCCCAACTTAATTGATTCGCTGAGAGCCGAACCCAATGAATCAATTTCCCCAAGTATATTTTATTTTATAAATTTATGACTATACTCTAATTTTTAATTCCGTAGAATTATGACATTTCATAAATGTAATAAAATAAAATGCTACGTATGTTGTATGTTTTACCTACAAAAATGTAAATCTTAATATTTACTTACTAAAGTGACCTAATACAAAAATAACAAATATTTCAATATCACGAACAATATATCGAATTAACTTTAATTACTTTATTTTATTCTTTAGCTGGCATCACTGCCTACCAATTCCAGGTTTAGTAAACCTTTAAAAAAAAGTTATCCTGATTTGCGTTTTTTACTGTTTGTGATGAACAGAGAATTATCAGTCTCCGTAAAACCACTTTTAATATTGAGCACCGCACTTAATAAAATGGATACATTCACTAACAAATAAAATGTTTGTATAGAGTCAGATATTGACTGGTATTGAAATTGAAAAATGTGCCCGGACAAAAAGGTTTGTAATCTCTGATATGTCAAAAAATGATAGCTGTCAGAATTCTACGGAATTAAAAATCAGAGTATAATTTATTAACGGATAATATGTAGTATTGTTTAAGTTATATTTCTCACCCCACACTATTGCCTAGGTCCTCACATCTTTCGGCCGCTACTCTCTCCGCGACACTAACAGCGGATATCCGTCTCGGTTGTGTTACACATATGTTCGCCCATGCGCCTTGACCACTCGCTACGTAATCATCCAGTATGAATTGGCATACCTGAAAATTGCAAAAAAAAACTGGTATATATAGGTATTTCGTCAATAAACATATAAATATATATAAGCATTCGATATCTAACATTAACCCACAGAATAGGAAAATACCTATGAGGGTCAATGCAAGACTGGTCTAATGTTAAACCCTGTAAAATACGTATTAATAGCTAAAATATGTTCTAGGCCATATTATTTTATACAATACTAGTAGACTCGGCCAAGCGTTGCTGTGGCTAAGATTTTTGTTATATTACATAGTAGTAAACTATTCAAGAGAAACGGCAGGAGAACACCAATCCACCATGCTTTTTTGGTGGTTATGCCATTAAATTGTAGCTTATGTGAAACGTTGGTATTTATTTTGATAAGGATCAATACCTAGGTACGAATAAAGAGACTTTTCTAGAAGTGGTATTTTAATAAAAAAATAATAATAAAAGGACGCTTATTGTGACGTAACTATAAAAGATAGAGACATGCTGTCGCCACATTTTTTATAGATAGTGATGTGCCCTGAAAAATTGAAATACATCATTTTGTTTTATCATTAATAGTTTACGCAGCGCACGCGATTGAAGGAAGTTTTTTGTTTATTTTTTAAATTTTTTGGGTTAGATTATTCAAGTTTTAGTAAGCATCCCTAATTTTTTTGAAAATGAAACATAGCATGTGTCACTCGGGAATAGTGTAGCTTACCAACGGTGAAAGAATTTATGAAATCGGTCCAGGAGTTTCGGAGCCTATTCATTTCAAACAAACAAAAAATCAAATCTTTCCTCTTTATTAGTATAGATATAGTAAACTTTCATATAAAATTTACATGCCTAATTCGTTTATATTAGTCCCATGACACCGTTTTAACTAAAGAAATGCAGATCAACTATGAGTAAATATGTATTTATCCATTTGTTTTATAAATCATACAACACCCTCTGGTGGTTAGCGCGAAACTAAGACTTCTTATTTCTAATGATTCGATAGGATTTTGCATACCTGAGTAGTTTTCCCACAACCGGTGTTACCACGTATAATAACCACAGGGTTGTCATTAATCGCCTCCATTATTTTCGACCTCATTCCATAAACTGGCAATGATTCTCTTTCGCGCATACTTTCCTGAAAATATATGAATATTTCTATTATAGATATTAAAATGTATTTGTGTAAACCAAAAAAAAATAAAAGGCCAAATAACGTTATTTTATATATTTTTTTAAACAAGTAGTAAAAATACATGAACATCTGTAGTCTTTTGAGTTTTAAATAGCATCTATTCAAGACACTCATTGAAAACCTTAATGTATATAATATAATATGTCTAACCCTTATCTACAACAATATTCCACAAATCTATATACAAAATGAATAGCTGTCTATGTCATATATTTATAGAAAGCCTTAAGAAATTAGTTTATCATATCTGTAGTATCAGTCTGAGATGGTCTGTTTAAAAAACTTTGTATTAAGTTTTGACAATATTTTAGTCAACGAAGTTCACCGGGTTCTATTATTATATAAATACCTGATACAATGTGCTATTTTGGCACACGCTCCTGTGAGATCCTTCCAGGTCAGAGCTGATGGCATCTAAAGTTGTTGTGGCCAGAGGTCCTTCATCTGTTAATAAAAGGAGATTTGTAATTAAGTTTGATATTAATTATAGCCCGGACTTGTATAAGTTACCATTATTTTATATATTGACTATTATTAGGAGAAAATCCAATTTATGATAATGCTGTCAACTTTTAATTTAAGGCTTAAAACATTCATAAACTTGTGCAAACAATGAGACAACAATTTGATTCTTAAATATTTTTACATCCAATATTATATAAAATTCTGGTGTCGCAGTGTTTGTAGTTAAACTTCTCCGAAACTGCTTGACCGATTCTCATGAAATTTTGTGTGCATATTGGGTATGTCTGAGAATCGGACATCTATTTTTCATCCCCCTAAATGTTAAGGGTCCACCCCTAAATTTTTATGTTTACTTATTAGACAAAACTTTTTGTTTTTATTTTTTTAAGATGATACAGCATACAAAAATACATACAACCCTTAATTGTCTACCCTCTAATCATCAACTCCTATTTTTATTATAGTAGATAGTTATTTTTATTGAACAAAAAAAAATTTTCCTAGAAATAATACACATGGCAAATTGACGTTTGCCGGGTCAGCTAGTATTAATATAATTTTTTAGAAATTAATATTGTAATTGCGGAGACAAGACCACACTTACCAATATTGCACCCGGTCCACGCATTCCAATTGGGCTGTGGAGGCGACCATGACACAACACCAGATGCCGTCTGCTTGGCTTCTTTCATAGCCTTAATTCGGTCCATTTGCATTATCGTCACTCCTGGACCCTCAGAGTTCTCCTGCGGTGCATTAACATCCACCGGCACGATATCTAGCTCTATAAAGGATAAACTCTAGGTAAATAATAATACTTTTATCAGGTAAAAATATCTTGGTATTTTTTTATATACTAGGGGGAGCAAACGAGCCTACGAGACGCCCAAAAAGGACAGTCATCGCAGCCCATCGACACCCATTTTTAGTGGGTGTGTTGCCTGCCTTTGAGCGAGAAGTAGATACTAACTTTGAATAGCTGGCTGTCGTATCTCTCAAGGAAGATAGTTACCACAGTTCGCTAGTTCGCAAAAGAAAATGTCAAGGTATACATCAGTTTAAGATTATAAAAATTAACTCTGAAAAGATTTAACCTCAGTGCCTTATTTAAAATTATCAGAAATATATTGTTCATCTGTTTACGGAGTTTTTCCTAATAGTTTTGTAAAAATAAATAAGAATCGATGATTGATGAGATGTTGATGACGATGAATTTTCTACCAAAAGCCAACTATTTAACAATCTACAAGAATTTATTTCGAAAGATGTACTAATGTTTGTGAAGTTGCAATTAGTATAATATTATTACTTTTAAAATAAACTAAAGATATCATTAGGTGGTAGCGCGGTAAATAATGACTTGCTGAATCAAAGTATATTTTCTAAACAAAAATGAGCTTATCTTATACAAATGTTAAACGAACAATGCGTGTTGTGAATTAATTTGGTATTGTTTATAATTTCCGCGTTATTTTAATAAAATTAATACGGGCCGCGCGCGATATAAATATGCGTGCCTATTGACCCGCGCCTTTATTCATCTGCGCGCTGCATCTACGCATCGACGCGTGATCACTGAACGCCGGCATTTCATCACTTATTCTGTTTCAACGACTCAACGCAGTCTTGTTTCCCGACTTACTGTTTTAATAATAAATTAGGTTTTTCATTTTCTTTGAAGTCACCTAGCGGCAACAATATGTTTATGAATAAGAAACTAGTACATTTTTAATTCCATACCACTCAATGCTTCCTCAATTTGTTGTTCTAGCCTGGGATCGATAGCCACCGGATAAGCTTTCATCAAGCCTTCTGCAGACCTAAAACATTCAATAATAAAACTGACAATCGCTTTTGGATATCATCGAGCCGATAAGCCTATTTAGATACTTAATTATTTCTATAGTATCATAAATTTTAGACTATAGAAATCAAATTTCGTATTTGTATATGTACACTTATTAATTGGAAAGTCTAAATTTATATACCAGTTCCGAAATCAAGGGCGTAGAGCGGGCGAAAAGGACTGCCAAGACACGAAATAATAGCAAAGTTTTTGGTTTAGAAGAAAATTTATAGGAACTGCAACTGTATTAATATATATTTTATTAATTTAAAGAAGTTTTTTGGGGTAGTCCGCAACTCTCACCAAAAAAAAAGAAAAACAAATGTTAAAAAATAAAATAGACATAAACAATTTGTCTGTCCCATGCATTGGAGGGTTACGAGACTACAGTTAATAGCCTAGAGGTGTATCTTACCTGTCTTTCTTTAGCGTTCCGCTATAGGCCTCAATTACACCAAGATGGTATAGTTGTCTAACCAACGATAACGCACAAGATTTACTCGCAGTTTGTTTGTTAGACGCTGTCTCACGTCCGGTGACATTGCGACCGAGCTGACGTACATAAATCGTCATTTCGCAACAGAAACTCCTGAAAAGTGCAATTTTTCATAAAGATCTGTTAAGACTATACTTTTTTTTACCCAATGTATAAAAGTTAATATAGTCCCACGCTTATAAGCAGAATAATTTTTGAATTAAGAAAGTCAGTAAATTTAAAAAGAAACAGGTTAATGTATTACTTTTAAAAGAACAATTCCATTTAGTCAATCGTTAAAAAGCCACACCCATTTCTCATTATGTAGATAATCATGTATTTATTTTTTAAATTCATTTGAAGAGGTAGTTGTTGATTTTACAATCGGTAATTCTATAAACCCTTTCCATGCACTAGATAAGAAAATCAGTGTTCATTAATTTATTCAACTGATTAATTATAAATTCAAATTAAAAAATCATTTAATCATATAGGTAATCAATGTACACTTATGACTTGTCAGTAAAGAAATACATATTAATGCTTCTAATTTTACATTTAGTGCCAGTTCTCGAATCAAGGGCGTAGAACGGAAGAGAAGAACTGGCAATAAACTCTCCGCCACTCTTTTTAATCGTTATGTTTTTTTTTACACAACGATTGTAAGGAGCTGCAACCATTAAACCATGTTCCACATGACATCTTAAGTAATTAATAATAATAACATAAATTAAAAACAAAGAGTTGTCCTCTATCAGCAGGAGGCATGGTGAAATAGGAGCACGCACTTAGATTCTCGTGGGAACAACACGCAAACACATAGTCGAAATAATTAACATCACCGCATACACGAATTCAAGTACGACCAGTCACCACAAGTAGCACCCGTTCACGAGTATGACGCATGGCCAGCCATCGGCCCCCTCGCCAATTTTAGTATAAGTTAATACTCTCTAGTTTTGACGATAAAAGATATTTAGTACGGGCATTCTTTACAATTAGTTCATATTACAATTACTATGGTCGTTACAAATATAAGTAACTCATAATACTAAAATAAAGTGAGATCCTTAGTATGTTGAGTTATCAAAATTCATTATCTACTTCTACAAGGAACATGCTTATTATTACAGTTACTTACCATGTGTAGTAGGAACCTTCTGTGAATGTGACCAGTAGTTTTTAGGCACGAATATAGCGCACGAACCTGTACCCAAAACAAAATCTAAGACAATAATTAAGGCAAGACTTTATTAAATGCTCAATTTTTAAATTCTAAAACCACCACTAAAAATATAAATAAGCATTCTATAAAGTTAGTTCTTTACTTTTCAGAATGCAGTCACTTGTTTGTTAAATAGCCTTTTAAGTAATTACTTTAAGATTATTTTATTAAGGTGGTATTAGAACCTCAATCAAATTGGTCTTAGACTGTTTTGGGTTAGTTTTACCAATAGAAGTAATCGTTGTTATCTTTATCAAAGATCACTTCAAATTATTTTAATATCATATCTTTTTTAATATGTGATAGAAACATGACGTGAACATATTTCTATATTTTGAATTATAACTTTCGATTTTAAAAAAACCCACTTAATCCCACTGGTCATATTCACAGAACTACTTGTTCTAAATCAAAATTTGCCACTAACTTTTCAAACATTATGAATAATCAGTGGCTTAAAAAGCTTGGGTAGCTCTATATCAGTTATAGCTTATCAGTGTAAACTCATCCTTTATGCAGTAATACTTTTATCCACAATGGATACTTCTACTGCATTTGGTAATTTCAACAGTTTTGTATACGAGTATAGCAAAACTATCACCACAAAAGTTTCTAGCCTAGATCACGAATAAAACCATCAATTAAAAAAAAATATCATTCCCTCGTTAATACTTAGTGTTCAACATGAATTATGTACCAAAATTTGTGTTCATGCCGTGGCTGGCTGGTTAAATTGGTTCAAATTCATTAATAAAATAGCTACCTATATGGCCAAAGATTTAATAAAAATATTTTATGGATTAAACATTAAGATCAAAGATTTTATAAATGCCATAAACAACCCATGTTTTTATTCCCGTAAGGTCATCATAAAAACACTTATTTTCAAAATAATTTTGTGATATGAAGAAAAAATTCCATTCAAGGTGGTCTTCAAAAAAACCACTATCAGTGAAAACTAATTCTCCCATTGGTACCAAAGTTGAGAAGAAAGATGGGAGAGTCAGTTCTCACTAGAACTTGTCTCTAAATCTTAGGCTGAATGCATGGTGCAAAACAAAATAAACTTTTAAAATGTTTTACTTAAACAGTTAATGTAAAGTGCTGTCTTTAAAGATTCCATTTACCAAGTTTTTTATAGCAGAACAACATTTTTTTTTTGGGATTACAATTTTTTTTTATTATAAGTACATAAATATATTGTTATATTTAGCAATTAACATTTTCAATGTTCAATAGCAAGATTGAATTTTCAAATTTTCTGGTGAACTAAAAAGTTACAGCTAAATTATGATAAATTCTATTATAGGTATAATTTAGATGTGTTGCTTGCCATTTGGATGTGTGGATAGGACAAAAAGTAGCATTTTGCATGTTTATACAGTTTTTGCTATGTTAAGGTTGAGCTCAATTAACCATAATTAAAAGCTTGTCTGACCTGAGCCTAAATTACCAGTTTAACATTAACACAGGTTTTTATTTATTGTATAATATTTTATGAAATTTTAACATATTATGTATCAACACAACAGACTTTAAGTAATGGTTTTTAGCCAACCAACAGACAGATTGTATTATAATGATTTGTATACTTAACCAATCTTAAAGAAACTTCAACTTTGTAAAATTAAAAAAAATAAAAGCCTAGTTTTATAGTGAATACTATCAGTAGGATTCATGTAAAAAGCTGCTTTTAAGTATAGACTTATAATTTTGGCATATCATGACAACTTGTGTTAATTGTAATGCTAAATTATTAACAACTCAAACTATTATCTAGTAACATTATTAAATACTAGACAAATAAAATAAAAATACTACCTGGTGTGATCAGGACCAACCGCTTTATAAACATAATCAGCATTGATCTTATTCACTTGAATGAACTGATGCAATTTAGACTTAGCATTTTCCATCATCCAATTACCATGTAGTGCAGCATTAACATCCAGGTCTTCAGCCTCCTCAACATTCTTTTGTTGTTGCATTCTATCAATATAAGTAAAGTTCTCGGATGAGCCACCATAAGCTTGGTAAGCGGGGCCCATCTTTTCAGGGCCCATTCCTTCCTAGAACATTTAAACTAGTGTAGTAAAAACCCTATATAGATAGAAGAACATACATTTTCATTTAAAATATTTAAAACATTTGCAGTCTTTCAAATATTTATGGCAATAAATGTTTTGGGGACAAATACCTGGAAAACTGGTTTATTTTGTATTGCTTGGAGTTTCATACTATCAATGCCTGAGGCTGGGGATGTAATATCAGGGGCTTCATTTTTAATCAGTACATCTGCTGGAACTTCTGACTCTGTTACCTCTCCCGAACGCACCAAAAAGGTAATGAAATCTCGGGAGGCATTCTTTTGAGCTTCTTTTTTTGTGATTGAGTTGCCGGCACCAACATAAGTGTAACCATCTACGCGAACTTCACACAGAAATCTTTGGCGATGTTTAGGCCCTGTTTACATAAAATATTTAAAGTACAATGGTACCTCGACATACAAGTTTAATTTGTTCCATAACCCTGCTTGTATGTTAAATATCTCAAAGCTCCCATTGAAATAATTGAAATGCCATTAAACCATTCCAGTACCCATAACACCACCTCATTTGTTTTTGATTAAGAAAATGATTTCACTCTTGAATTCATCATCTTTGGGCCAATGGTTTTTAAAATAAATGTGATAATATTTTGGAAATGTACAAAAAGCAAAAAACGAGAACGCGACTGAGGTCTAATCTGAGGTGGGAGAAACTGTTAGTGTAGTGTGCGATTCCTCGTATCTCAAAGCAAAAATATCGCTCGCTCGACTGCTCATACCTCAAAACACTCGTATATCGTGGTAACACTGTAGTTTTTTTTTAGTAAAGACAAACTGGTGGAAGTGGTGGTTAACTTGACTGTGGACAGATCTTTAATGATATAGGCGATGTTAAAACATCGTCACATAAACTTTTCAAGGATAAATTAATGTCTATGTTATCGATATTCTTAATACCTTCCATCATTAGTTTAGCGAGTATCACACAAATAAATTAGAACGCTTACCGGTGGCACGAATATCAAACTGCGGTGTTAAACCTTTCTTTGTCGTCCAAGCATGTAAATAGGACTTGACGTCCATTTTTGAAGAAATAATTTGTTTTATTTATTCTCGTTAACTCGCATTAATCAATTAAACTTATTAAAGTAAAGTCTATATAATAAATAATAATATAATTAGTATAAGCCTTAAGGGTTAAACAGTGTCAATGGTACAGTAAAGTGTAAACTGTTTTTTTTTTTTTTTTTTTTTCATAACCATGGAATGCCATGGATACAGAGTCCTTCAGTCGGAATCATAGAGATTACATAAGGTCCTTAAAAATATGTAATGGAATTTATAGCATAAATATAACATTTGCACTTTAAACATTCTTAAGCAATTAAGTTAATACAAATTGTAATTATACAGTACAGTATTGCCAGTATAATATTGTAATTTGTAGTCCTGCAATGGTAGAAGTTAGAACACGAAATAAAATAAGGGGGGAGCGTGCCTTTATGACGTCGACACAGATTACTTGTTCCTAGTATAAGAAGATATATTATAATATCCAACCTTAGGCTTAAAAATAAGTTCCTATAGATGGATTTTGTATTTTTATAAGGGTACAGAACCAAGACCTTTTTTTTGCTAAGACCCAGTTGGCTATTTTAGAAAATGTGGACATAAGTTAGCAATTATGATAATAATGAATTTGTTATATTATGCGATAATTGTTACCATATTAATTTTGGTATTTTTATATACATAACAACAGCTTATGGGATTTGGGCAGCTTAATTTTTCAATAATTAATTCACAAAGAAGATTCACTTCTGACATGTGTACTTTGTACGCACGAACTTTTTGAAGTGAAAACTTCTTTATGGCGAATGCTACACGCTCGATATTTATCGTGATATTTATTGAGATGTTTATCTAGTATTTTTTTGGTATACTACACATTCAATACGAATCGCGTCAGTACGACGGTAAATTTCATTGAGTATACTCGTACGTTTCGTGTTACAATAATGAGTAACAATATTAAGAAAGCTTGCGTTGCCATTTTTATTATTATTATTATTATTATCAGCATATGCTGATATATATCAATATCCAAGACTTTAACGATTGTAAACATTTTCCGCTGCAGCACCAGATCGCTTCAAATCTGTTATTTTTTAAATTATACAACACCATTAGGAGCAAGAAATCCCTTTATCGTGGAAGATGTAAGCTTTGAACAATGTGAGGTTACTTGGGCACAATGGTGACTAGTGATAACAATCCCAGCCGAGAGATCAGTAGACGCATCATGATGGCAAACCGCAGCTACTTTGGCCTTCGCAGATATTTCCAATCGCGACTTCTCAGGAAGAATACCAAGATTGTTGGACCTCTGCTGCGACCAGTGCGATTGAACTACTGAAAGTGAAAAAAATAACAGTCATAGAATCGTGGTGTACAAGAAGTTACACGACGACTATGTGCGTTTTCCAATTACAGAGCATTATGCGACTCAGTGCCGCACAATGCGAACGTGAATTAGTTTTCAAATGCATCAGCAGAGTGCGCTAAGTCAGTGTTGTAAAAAAATGTTATGAATTGAGTTAGCAACCTCATTAATGTATAAATAATGTGGTAAACAATAATAATTGGTTGAAAACTTTTTACGCTTATTTTAATCATCAAATTATTTCATTAACATTTTTTTTATTGAAATAATAGAAAACCTTTAAAGAATATAAGGTTTTAACAAGCTAAATTAACAGTAAAATATTTAGTTTCATGTTACATCATTTACGTTTTGAGTAATATTTTTTAATTATTTCTAAAAAAATTATATACTTTTTCAAAACCATTGCAATTTTTTCTAAAGTATAATCCTGTAAAATAAATTTGTTTACAGATCCGAATTTTAAAATAAAATTGTATTCATATTTTAAACGTGGAATATAAAAAAAGTAACTATTTATACCTTCATCCATACTAATATTTATTTTTTTTAGCAGTTTAAAATAACTTTAATTATTTTCAAAATCTACGTCGAAACGAAAGCCTTACAAATTTTTCAAAAATAAATAATATTTACTAACGAAAATTTCGATAAATGCCAACTTAAAGAAAAATACTGGTCAATTTTCTGTCACTGTGTTGGTATTGTTTGCGAGAAGCATGCGAGAGCATTCGTTTTGAGAGTGCTCAATTGTGCGAAGCGTTGCTGTAGTTGGAACACTCAACGTTGAGCATTATGCCGCAAAATGCGCTCTAGTGCTGTAATTGGAAAACGCACTATATCGCCGATATTGTCTATAATGTTTATCATCTTCCTAGCCTGTGTTCAATATTTCATCTGTGGCGCCCACTTTCTGTTATTATTTTCAATATATTGTATTTTTACTGTTCACAAGAAATTAAACAAGATCTTGTATTAGGATTGAATTAAAGTGAAATTTAATGAATTCGGATATAAAAGTTCCATAAAAAATATAACGAAATGATTACTTTTTTTTTCAAATTAATTTAGCACCATCGTCATTTTTAATGCGTTGAAAAAATATACAGTTGTTCTGAGACAAAGGCAGGTATTCTATTGTGCAATTATAGTGTATTACAGACGTAGTAATTAATATAGGTAAATTATTTCTAATAGGAGGCGTAATTAGCAGTAAGTAAGTGGCAGTGAAGGGAGATGTCGCGAGAAGGCGAAGTCGAAGGAGCAGAGAAAGCACTGCTAGAAAACATTGCTAACGAGCTTATGCAGGAGTGCAGGCATAGCGCGCCTGGAGCTCGTCTTACTGCCCGAGTGCGCACTGCACTTGAAAGGTGATCTTTCTAGTGTATGTTGTTGTATGTTTTTTGACATAGATCAGAAAAAGATTGTATGTACCATATTGAACATATTAACCATTGTCCTAAAATTGTTTCAAATTAAAAAAAACCTTTGTTTAAAAGTGCTGATGATGTTTAGTGGAGGTATAATTTCTTTTAACTGGTCTCTATTAGATATAATGAAATATGATTTACATTTTTTAAGATCTATGGGGTGATCACCATATACCAATATACATTATTTGTGAAACTTATGTAATTTTTAACTCAATAAACAATATCCTTTCTGTGAATTAATTTGAGTACACTTCTCTAGTTGTAATTTGTATTCCTTCTTACATATCAAGTTTTAGTAATGTTTCTGTTTCCTTGAATTAATAAATATAAATTATGAACCATACAAAGTAAATTATTGTAGTATCATTCCACTTTGTACTACGTACTTTGACTTGGGACAACACTGCAGCGGGCTATAAAATTAGAGTGTTTCATGGTTGCATGATCAGATTGTTATAAAAAACTTTTTTTTTTAGATTGTCTCCAGTCCAAAGACGCGAAGTCGTGTCTCGTACCCGTGATGGCTGTGCGCCATTGTTCGTCGCGTGCCGGCGTGGCAACGCTGAGTTAGCTGAGTACCTTGTGCACGTGTGTGATGCTCCTCTGGAGCAGCGCGGTGTCTATGAAGTACCAGATGATCGTTCAGCGCACTCCGTCACGCCTTTGTGGTGCGCCGCCGTGGCCGGACGCCTTGCTGCCCTCACAGTACTTGCCGATGCGGGAGCCGACCTCAACGCCGCCTCCGACTCGGGCTCTACGCCTGTACGCTCCGCTTGCTTCATGACGCACTTGGACGTGGTAGAATTTCTCGTGCAACGGGGCGCTGACGTTAACCGGCCCAACCATCACGGAGGTACATGCCTCATTAACTCAGTGCAGTCAGCACATCTTTGTGCCTATCTATTGCAGCACGGTGCGCGAGTCGACGACTGTGATACCCAGAACAAAACTGCCCTCCACTATGCAATCCAGGAGCACCGAGTTGAAACCGCGCGCCTGCTTCTACGCCATGGCGCATCGCCGCATCTAACGTCGCGCGCCGGTGACGACGCTCTGCGGACTGCCTGCCTCAAAGGCGCCTCACAAATCGTTGCGCTCCTACTGGCCTCGGTACCATACGGGTCCGAGCGCTGCGCCGACGCACACGAATTGCTCGGTGCTACGCAGCTCGACGAGTTCAACGACGTCGCTGCGGCTCTAGCGTCTTGGCGTCGCGCCACCGACATTCGTTACGAGGTCGACGGCTACATCGAGAAGCGACCGTGGCTGCCGCAGGAACCGGACGGGGAAGCGCTTAGGGCGGTCGCTGGCGACGCTCTCGAAGGAGCCCACGAGTGGCGCACGCTCGAAGAACTCGAGGAGTTGGCGACGGACGCGGATTTGCTGCGAACGCAGGCGTTGCTGGTGGCTTCAAGAACACTAGGCCCCTCGCACAAGGACTGCATGTTTCGCCTCATGTATCGAGGCGCCGCTTACGCCGACGCTGGCCGGTATCAGCGTTGCGTCGATCTGTGGACCTGGGCGCTGCACGTGCGAATCGTGCGCGACACGCTACTGCACGCAGACGCTTGTCACACCGCCAGTGCCCTCACGCGCCTATTGCTCGACGCGCAGGCGGGCCGTCTCGAACGTGCCGTCGGTATGCCGCGTCACGAGGACGTGGCGCGCGTTTTTGAACTCGTCGCTGGTCACCTACCGGAGTGCCGACGTGCTTTAAACGCGAGACCGATGCACAAGAAACAGGCGGAGACGTTTGATCGTGCGCTGCGATGCGTGACACACTTGCTGCATCTACTATTGGCGACGGCGCGCGACGACCGGCAGCGCGAAAGTACAGCGGCAGCTGCTCGGCGCCTGGTGGAGGCCGACGTACGCAGCGCGCACACAGGCGATACTCTATTGCATCTGGTGGTTTCGCGGCTAAACGTGGTGC
The DNA here is from genome assembly GCA_905332375.1 of Pieris macdunnoughi. NCBI lineage: Eukaryota > Metazoa > Arthropoda > Insecta > Lepidoptera > Pieridae > Pieris > Pieris macdunnoughi. Next base: position 5,669,163 of record CAJOBZ010000012.1, on the reverse strand, counting down.
GGTCGACGTACTTCACGGACGAGGCGGGCGTCGCGAGCGTGTTTCCGAGTGCCGAGGTGGCTAAACTACTGCTGGCGTGCGGCGCCAATCCCCGTGTTCGCAACGAGGCGCGGTCGACGGCGCTGCACGTGGCGGCCATTCCCTACAACCAGTCTCTACAAGTGGTCGAGACGTTGTTAGCGGGCGGTGCACATCTGGACCAGCCCAACAAGTTCGGCGACTCAGCGGGCGAATTGCTGGCTTTTAGTGGTGGCGCGCAAATACGGCCTCTGGTTCACATGTCCCTGGCTTGTTGGGCAGCTCGCGCTCTGCTTGAGGCCGCACCGCCTCCCCCACACTTGCCCGCCGCTCAAACGTTTTACGCCCAATTGCTGCCGCGCACCCTGCTCGAATTTCTTGATCTTCATCGCCCCTTGCTGCCGCCGTAGTTTATTATTATAAGGATCTTATTATTAATTATTAAAATAATAAATATCGTCGTCTGTAAACATATTCATTATAATGTCTATATGTTGTATATTTGGAAATAATTAAAAGTTAATCTAATTAAAAAATCGTATTTTTGCCGCACTGAGTAAGAATACATAGGTATGTATGAATACCTAAAAAACCTTATTGTCTATTACCAAAGACAATTCAAATAAAATACCAGAAATGTTGGAGTAATAAAATAAATGTTTAAATTGACTATACAGGGATGGCGCCAGTGTTAACTGCAAATCCTTGATATCAGGTAATCCAAGAAAAAATTCAACCTTTCTCAAGTTTTGCTTTAACTCAGTTCGAATCGTTGCAACTTGCAATGTAATTATCGTATAGAGACTGGCTAATGAAAGAAGATAACGAAAAAGCGCGGCAAATTAAAAAAAAATAGTATGGTATTCCTAAAAGTTTGATATAGGTATTTTGTGGATTAAACTTACTTGATACTTGATTTTATTATTATTTACATTGATAGTAACTGTATTTCTATGAAATTAAATACTATACGTATTTAGTCTTTTAGTATTGATACTTAAAATGGCATTGCATGGAAAACTAAAACTATATTTATCATAAAACACAACTTTATTCGGAATAAACAATCCTAAGAAAGAATTGAAATATTATACCAAATAAAACAAAGTTTAGGCTATTATACCTGTTACCTATTCGGAAAAAATATATAATAGCAGTAAAATTCAATGACATTCTGTGTTGCCATCCGAAAGTTTTCAAATAATTCAATTATAGTATTGTCTTTTATTGACATAACTTTCACACATTTGATAATAAAACAATTTTTTACCTGATTGACACCGTGACCACGCACGCTGTAAAGCACGCGAAACGTCGGTTTAATTTAAAATTATGAAAAATAATTGTAAATACATAACTTCAATCCGGTAAAAAAAATGTTTAATTCAATTATCTTCTTTCATTAGACAGACTCTATTGAATTTAGTCCATTGAAATGTTACATTTGCTGTAAAGTAAATTGTTGGAATTGAACAAAAAATTTCGAAAATCTGTTTAAAATAAACGAGAGATCATTAAAGTAAAGTAAAAATGTTGTTTTTTACCGGCTTGTCATGAGCATTGTCATATTATATATTATGGATCCACATAATGAAACCTTTTATAGGTATAGCGGGTGGACAGCATGAAAATTATTCAGAGTTTGTACTGTTTTATTATCAATACCAATACGCTACTTGCTACTAGATATTGTTTTTATTTATTATATTAATTTTACTATACATAATATAGTTAATTAAAGCAAGGAATGTAAAGGTTTATTACGTACCTACTAAGTTCGGTTTACATGCGACAAATAAGCATATTAGATTTAAGTGGTAACCTCTGACCATGGACACCTGCAACTCCTGGAGGCTTGCAGTTGACGTTGCAGGTTAATAGATCTTGCAATTATTAGAAATTTTTAAAATGTTTAGTTGATTATTTATATCTTTAAAACGTAACGAAGAAAAAAATATAGTCTTGAAAATATTTAAATTATTTTTGATGTGCACATTATGAGCGTGGAGGATACAAAGCAAGCAAGGAGTTTCTACTTTGGGAAACATGCGTACAGATACAAAAAATATGTCCGGCTCGAAGGACCAATGTACAGCTTGCTAGTTAGTGGACTGTGAAAAGTGTGTTTAAAATTTATATGTATTCAATGTCAGGAGTATCTGAATAGTATATGTAATGTATGTATGAGCAAGCAGCACTAGATGACTAAATATATGAGAAGGTGAGACGTAAGAACCTAACAACCCTACGGATCCCTAAGCCCTACAAAAGTACCCTAACACATAAATAGTGATATATAAATATATAAATAAGTACGGGATGCCTGCACCAAGAGACCTAAGGTAACAGACGGAGCCCTACGGGTAGGATCAAAGGTTCGAGGTGGTGGGATTATCTCAAAGCTACCGGGCAGGCTCACCACGATAATTAAGGGCTTGAAGTAGTTTTCGCCACTTTGAGAGGAAGCGAGAAATGAACAAGACAAAGCAATATTCAAATCTGATTTATTGTTATAAAACATTTTAAATACTTATTACACCTATTCACACATACATGATATTTTTCTAGTGAGCTGTTGGTGTATCGCGCAACCTCAGCTATTAAAATTTGGAACACATATGAACCGTGTCAGCAGCTGATCAATATTTAAATAAAATATAATTAAAATTGCTATTCAGCTGCTAATATTTAGCACACACCGGATCCATGTCAGCAGTTTGTTGATGTTCAAATGATGAAATCTGAACAAAGGTGTTGTTGTTCAATAAGTGTTATAATAGTTTAATTTAGTAATATAATAAAAATAACGGTTTACTTTCAATATTTATTTCTGGTAATAAGTGGTATAAGTTTAAATTTTTTATAAAAATAATCTCAGTTCTTTCAATACAGAATTTTAATAAACTTGGCAGTGATTGTTACGTATCACAGCTTTGGTCGGGATCTGCATTCAAAGCCCTCATTATAATAGGACTTTCAACGTCAAAATATTCTTTTAAGTCGTCGAAGGTTGATGATATGGTCATTTGTAAAAAATATTTTGCCCAGTCCACTACACCATATGTGTAGCGAGTGCTATAAGTATCGGGGCGACTAGCATCAGTGATAGCGAGACACGAAGCGGAGGAGCGGGCGAACGTGCGATGTTTCTGCGGTGACGGTCCACGACGAAGATACGACCGCCCATGTCGAAATGTGTGAACGAGTGGTAGTACACCATGTCGGGCCACGTCGAGTTCGGTGTCACCTGCAGCTCCGCGGCACGGCCTTCTCCGCATCGCCAGCGCAATGAACGGTTAAAAGCCCGGAACGTTTCAAAGGATGCGTCGCGGCGCGAGTCGGCCGTCGGATCTCTCTCCGCGAGGCACAGCGCACCCGCCGCCAGAGGGCTCAAACGACCGCGTCGCGTTCGACGCGCCCCCGCCAACACGCGCACTTTGTTCTGGGTCGCGTCGCCCAGCCGTTCTAGACCGCCGTGAGATTCGCTCGTCACCACTAGCGGGTGGTACAACGTCGCGGAGTGCGGCTCGTCGCCTCCCCGGACGCGGAACGTGTAAGTCAGGCCACGCCGGAGCTGCAGGTCAGGTGCGAGTTGGCCGTTGACGTACAGCGCGCGTTGCGGTGCCGCGGGAATTCGCGCGGCCAGTCCACGCTCTCCGCCCGCCGGCCCCACGCTAAACGCGAACACACGCAAAGCTGGATCGAATAACTCGGCACGATCCCAGGGACGCGAGGGTGTCGGTCGCGCGATTGAAAAGCGCTGGCACTCCGACTGCGATCGAGACTTTGAATCGTGGGGCAATACGAGCTGATGGTCGATCGCGGGCCTGAGGCGATGGTAGGCGGGCTCACCGAGGTGGTCCAGCGGCCCGACGGCCCACACGACGAAGACGGCGCGGTCAGTTGGCCACTCTTGATCCAGGGTGTCGTCGGCCTTCAGCTGACGGCGGTAGGTAATGACCGTGAGACCATCGGTGCGTTCCGCGAATAGAACTTGCGCAGAGTCCGTACCGCCAAGGACCGTATCGAGACAAACTCCACGCCAGGCGCCCAACACCTGCACGCAAGGCGCCACGGCGCTCACATTGTAGTCCCGCGCGAGGCCACGCTGCAGAGCGCCGTCCCAGCTGCTTACGATCACGTCGGCTCCCAACATCTGTGACCGGGTCGTCGAGCCCGAGATGCCGAACGCCATGTACTCCTTCTCTCCTATCTGCGCATAAATAATATGCACGTTATATTAAGTTAAAAGTAGATGTTAGATCTCTTTTAATCTAAAACATGCTAGGACAATTTTAAATTTTGTTTTCACGAAAGTATCAAACCTTTGTGTTAGATCGTGTCGCAAACTGTTTTGCAAAGTGAAGTGTTATTAACAAAAGAGTTCCTGTCATTTGCAATGGCGTCCTTATCAGTCTGTAGTAAGGTGTACTTCACAATGCATAAATATTTAAACAAAAGTTATAACAGTTGTTATAATAGCAATGGAGCTCACAAACAGTTGTTTAGTGATGATATTGGTTACCTAGACAATTTCATTTAGGCCGATAAGGTTGCCCGAACTGTCACAAACGAAAACGCTAATGCTACAAAAGGTGTACAACATTCACAATCAGGTCAATCAAAATCATCGCGTTCGGCTAAGCCTAATGCGACTGTCTTTAATAATTATAACATTATACTATAACTTATGTTATGACCCCTTTTGTAAGAACCCAATACTATTATTTACTTACCATTCCTGCCAGCTGTATAGAAATCTGGTTACCAAAGATCTCCCAGGAGACCTGTAGATCACGATGCAGCTGCTCACATCGTGGCAGTTGGGTTACAAAAGGATGCAGGGTGGCGGCGGCCGGTGGCACGTTAAGTGAATCGGGCACTAGTACAGTTGCCAGTGCGGTCCCATTCCCCCGATGCCATAGCGCCAGCCAGTCGATGTCCGCCGCCGAGCGCCCACCTGGCAATCGCAACATTACGTCTTCGCCCACATGCGCTCGCAGTGGCTCCAGATATCCCAAGTCATCGGGCAGTGGCACACCCCGTGCTGACGGTTGAGGGCCCACTCCGGTCCACCAGTACACATCTTCACCGCCCGGGTCAAATCGCAGTTCTGGTATTAGCACCGTGCTAGCATCGAGGAAACGGACGGGACCGCTGTTCACCTCTATGGTTCCAAGTTGTGTAAGCGGTGTGAGCGCACGCGGCGCTGGCGACTCAAATTCCTCTGGCACATATACATCACCAAAAGCGTTTTGGGAAGCAAGGTCATATATCGCGAACCAACTCAATCTTGACACGCGTTTGCCGTCCGGTAGACGTAATCTCACCTCTTCATTATTGTACCGCTCCAATATGTTTGTCCTGAAAAATGTATATTCCTGTTAAATAACATAAATCTAAAACTAAATAAATATTCATACACAAATTGACTCTGAATGATTACCAAGTTTTCTTCCATAGTATAGTTATTGTTAAGCCATAATATTGTTTTTAAGAAAATATTTTACAATTGGACTAAACAATACAGCCTGTAGAAGCATATCCTGATTTTGTATGCAAAATGTGCAGTACTCAAAAAGTTTTACAGCTTATATATTCTATTATATGCATGTATTATATAGATCATTCCACAGTTATGTAGTAGTTTGATATCACTAAAGTATACAGCACTTACTTGCCATGTTGATCAGGGACAATAAAACCTAAAGGCCCTGGTCGCCCAGAATCACCGGCCCAAAAGAATGTGTCATCGCCTGTACCATCATAGTTAAAGTCCACCAATAGCAGGGTCCAATCGTCCACAGCATATACATCTCCTGATACCTTAAATAATTAAACCAGGTGAGTACAGACTTATTATTTTATTTTCTCATAATTAAAATTCAGTACATATTTCTCACAGTTGAACATTAATGCTGCCAAATAAAACAACATACTCAAACATCTAGGATTAGATTTGTCTAAATTACAATGTTGTAAAGTTACTATATTTGTACAAAAAAACAGTAAATAGATTTTATATAATCACTATAAAATTTGTTCTCATAAAGTATAGACAAAATTTTCATATCCGAAAGTGATTTTTAATATCTATAAATTGAAATATATTTATGTTTGTTATACTGATAATGTTTGTAAGTAAGTACTTGTGAGAACAACTTTGTCTAAGCTAATTTGATAAGAATAATTTGTCTCCACCGATTATAAGAAAAGTTTTAATCAGAATTAAGAAAACCTTGATGTGATAAAAAGTAAAAGTTATTAATGCAGATAAAATACCTGATGATGATATGAATTCAACTTTCCTATATGCTTTCCTCTATAGGGTCCCTCGTCATCTTGTGACGAACAATCTGTAATTATATTGTAACAATATGATTCACAATGATATGTTCTAAAAGAGAAAGTTGTATAAGAAATAATAAAAGTTGTATCGTCATACCTTTTGCAATAAATGTGAGGAAAATAAACCATATGCTGTACATTCTATGTTCTGACTATTTATTTAAAAATACTTTTCAGAACTTAACATGTTTTTCTATTCAAGTATTATTTACAAAAAGGTCACTTCCGGTTCCTCGCACTAAGCACAACTTGATCTGTCACTCGCAGTAAGTAATAAATAGGTAGGCCTTCGTTTGCTCGAACAACATGGTAAAACTAAGAATTGTTTAGCTCTGATTGGTTGGCAACAAAATCATCTTTAGAAGAACCAATCATAAATCTGCACTTTCACTTTTATTTTTCTTTTTACGTCGATAACAAAGCGAAGGCTATATTTTTCCAGTTGCCAGTTTAGTGAATGCCGCATTCGTTTTTATTTATAGTAGTTCTAAAATGAGTAATAGTAGATTCTATATGATTTACCAGTCCGTACCTTTAATAATAATTGGAGAATCAAATTATGAAACATATTTATTTTAAGTAATTAATCACCTGGTAATTAATTACCAACAATCATATATAAATATTTATTCCTATAATACATTAATATATTCTTATTTTTGACGAATAATTTAATCTTTTAATTGTGTTAAGTGGTTTGCGAATTTGAACGAATTGTGTAAATTATGAGGTCACTAATCAATTAGTTTAATAATCATTATTAAATTACAATTAATAATCTCTCATTTATGAATGTTGGTTGTCAATTATGAGAATATACATATATTGTAGTAGTATTTAAATGACGTTTAGTACGATATCAGGAACCTTAGTGCGATATCAGAATCTATATATATATATAAAAGAAAAATAGTCTTCGTTTGAGGCTCCTTCACGCCTAAACCACTGATCGTATCGACATGAAACTACCACCATTCGATGCGAAATTTTTCCTGGCTGGATGGCTATTTATTCATTAAATTCCAACGTGCCTTCATTTTTTTATTGCTGTTTTACTTTTATGAAAATTTATCCATACGGACTTCACCGCGGAAACATTCGGGGAGGCTTCCTAGAACCTCTAAACGTCAACATCTGTTAAAAACTCGATTTTCGAAATATTTCAATTTTCTTAGCGGGAAGTTAAAAAGAAGAATAATAAAAATATGAAAAAAAATAAAATAATGAAACATAAAATTTATTTTAATTCGTCCAGCAAAGCGGGCGCGAAACGGCTAGTCTTTTAATAGATGTGAAGATTAATTTATTCAGTTGTAACAGAGTAATTCTTTCTTCTCTGAATTGTGAAAGTTATGAGGTCACTAATTAATTAATTAAATAATCAATATTAAATTTATTAATTATGAGAATAAAAACATATTATATTGTTGTCGTATATAAATGACGTTTAGTACGATATCAGGAACCTTAGTACGAAAACAGAATCATTTATTCAGTTGTAACGGTGTAATTCTTCCTAGCGTCATAAAAATTATTGGATTTAGACATTCAGGAGTCACACTTAGCGCCAAATCTGGTTTATCAATATTTTCCTAAACATCCATAGACAAAATATCAAAAGTCACTCTCTTATTTATACTTTGTTCAAAATAATGATTAATTTAACAATTTAAACAACACGAAGTTTGGAATGAGAACTTTGTAAATTATATTAAAATTGTCGGAAGATACCTTATAACGATACGAAATAATATCTTCGTGAAATTTGTTTCAGAGACATCTTCCCTTATTACCTATTGTGTAAAATACTATAACATTCCTTTTGAACTATATATATACTGCTCAAAACAATTAGCGGAACAAGATTTTTCTCCTTTCTATTGCTTAAACTAAAATTAGATTTAAATTAACTTGTACGCTATTTTTTACCTTGTTAATTTGTTAATTACAATTAATAAAAAAATTCAATTTGTATTTTTTTTATTAAAAAAAAATTAAAATGTGCATTGTAGACGAAAAACAAAGTGACGTCTTTGAATTTTCATTACTTTCTAATCACAGAAAACACATTTTAAGTAGTTTTTTCAATCTTTTGAGTATTAATAGAAATTGAAGTGAGCCTTTTGAGTATTGTTATTCATTGAAGCGAGTGAGTTTAGGTCATAATGCCAGATCTGACTGAATTGCATGTCTCCCGAGCTATCGCTTTGCTTGAAGTGGGTCGAACTATGCGTTATGTAGGAAATGATCTAGGAGTAGCCCCTTCTGTTATCTACAGACTTTGGAAGCGATACCGTGAGACGGGAGAATACTCACGAAGGCGTGGTCAAGGTCGAAAGAGAAAAACTACACGTTTGCAAGATCGCTACATCGTCAACTGTGCTTTACGTAACCGCACCACAACTGCAAGAGATCTACAAAATACACTAAGGACGGCTACTGGTGTAGAAATTTCCGACCAGACGGTAAGAAATAGGTTGTTGGAAGCCAATTTGAGATCACGCCGACCAGTTCGGGCTGTGCGTCTAACAATTCAACATAGACAAGCTCGCCGACAGTTCGCGCAAAATCACGCTAATTGGCAACTTCGAAATTGGAGGCCAGTGCTTTTTACTGACGAATCACGATTCCGTCTAACACTATGCGATGGTCGTCTCTGTGTTTACAGACGCCCAGGCGAGCGATACAGTGCAGCAGCAGTCCAGGAATATGACAAATTTGGATGTGGCTCTGTGATGGTTTGGGGCGGAGTTAGTTTGGACGAGCGCACAGATCTCGTCGTTGTTCCCGGGCGCTTGTGTGCTCAAACTTACATTGAAAATGTGCTCGAAGCTCATGTTTGGCCCGCAGCATATGGTATGGGCCCAGATTTTCTTTTAATGCAAGATAATGCCAGGCCGCATACTGCAGCCATCACGTCAGATTACTTACGACAGCAGGAAATCCGTGTAATGGAGTGGCCTTCCATGAGCCCTGACCTAAATCCAATTGAACACATTTGGGACTTGCTTGACAGGCGCATCCGGAAGCGTCCGATTGCACCTCAAACACTGCAGCAGCTCACTGAAGCGTTGATTGAAGAATGGGAGCGAATTCCACAAAAGATATTCGGAGGATCATACGAAGCATGCCGCGTCGTTGTCAAGCCGTGATTAGGGCTCATGGAGGCCACACACGTTACTGAAAGTCACTAAAGACGAATATTCAAACTATATAAGAATATTTCTTTGATGGACCTTTTTTATCACCAATTAGTTTTTCGTCTACAATGCACATTTTAATTTTTTTTAATAAAAAAATACAAATTGAATTTTTTATTAATTGTAGTAATTAACAAATTAACAAGGTAAAAAATAGCGTACAAGTTAATTTAAATATAATTTTAGTTTAAGCAATAGAAAGGAGAAAAATCTTGTTCCGCTAATTGTTTTGAGCAGTATATTTTATTCGTGGTTTTTTTACCTACTAACTAGGGTACGTTAAGTAACGTTGATACGGGAAAAATATATTAATTCGTGGTTGAGATATTTATGAATTATGTTTCAAAACATTTATCAATTTCGTTATTTTTCCTGAAATTAAATGTACAAATTTACTTAATTATTAAAATCGGTTTAGTATTTCGGAGATTAGTGTATACACATATGTATATCGACACAAACGAAAATAAAAGAAGCTTTTAAGTGTTGATTTATTCTATTCTCATCGCCCTTATCCCTTTTTTGGTTACTATTACATTTTTATAGTTAAAGAATAGGATAGAAGATGGGTAAAAAAGAGTATTCTTTTTATATGTATATCTAACATCACAAATATACATGCTGGTGTATCATTTTTGTCTGTATTTTAATTAAATTTACTAAATAAACAACGAATTATAAGAAACTGAAGCTTAGATTCTTTTACATTTGCAACATTGGAATTCAGTCAATAATTCGACATTTATATTTTCGTTTTCATATAGACAATATAATCCGCAAAAATGAATGCTGGTTAAATTCAGAACATTCTCAGTACTACAGACGTATTTATATTGTTATTTAAACAATAAACTAGTTTATTATATAGTATATAGGAAGATCGTGTATTGAGTTGTTAAATTTCAACTTATAACAATTTTTAATATGAGGTACAATCGAGCACAGTCAGGGCTCATATCTAGCTTTCGAAAGAGCGGTCCCACGGTCGGATGATGGCTAATGTCTTACTCAACACGGCAGCTGTTGCCAGTGACTTAGCGCGCGCGCACGCCTTCGGTGCGCTTATTCGTGCAATACAAATAGTGCGCGTAGTGAGACGAGATGCTGGGTTTAGCGGCGTTCACGCTGCTACTGGCCTTTGGTGAGTTTCTTTGCATCTTCTATACAGTTACTGAAGAAATAAGCCGTATGTTTTCTTCTTGAATAAGGCAAAGTAAAATAGAATTACACTAATAAAGAAGTGAATCCGGCATACTTACTTTTTTATAATTAAACAGTAAAACGCAAAGAAATAGAGACGAAAGCTACATTTTTTTTAAAATACAATTTTAGTTATAGATTGAGCCATAATAACAATATATCTTATATGCTCATACAATTTCGCTGTATTTAATTAATTTAAGATGAATTTCCGGATTTAGCGAAGTATTGAGCGATTAAGATAATATTTTCCGCTGTTTTAACTGTAAATATACCGTAGACATGTTGTTCAGCTGCAAATCAATGAGTTCATAAGCGAGAATCATGCGACGCGGCAACTTTCTTGTGCCAGTAAAGTTGTAACCAAAATGTTAGTGACACATTTTTTCCTTTCCTTTGACTCTAAAATATTTTAATTGTTTTTGTTAAAAAAAAAGTGATCTATCAATAGGCACCTCTTCTCTTCGTATATATAAGACATATAACTTTAACAATTATTTATTCCAAGATTAAGATAACATTTTTATATTTATTTCAATTGTTAATATAATTTACTTCCCGCGTTTAACATACGTTGTATAAGTATGCAACTGGTATAACCCATGCAATACAGATGAAGTTTTAAATATTGTTCTATAAAAAAAAAAGTTTTCACTGCTCAAAGGGAATTCAGGAACGCATATTTTACGCCTTAGTTTACACATGATTAACCTGGATTTTAAACGCAATCCTCTCACATCCAATGCCTGTACAGTTACGACGAAAGTTGACCTGTTGCCCTCCAAATTATATATTATATCGTAACCTAATCTCGCAAACTAACTGTCACGACGATACATTCTAAACAATTTGTGCCGATCTCAATGCGTTGTATGTTCTGAATTAATTTTTCGTATACTTAATACATGTTAGATATACATAGAACACAAGACATATGTCCTAGTTTCTTAGCCTAAATAATTTGCAAACACTCCGTTATGTTATACATAATAAGTCTTAATTAATTATAAAAAAATAATTTATTTCGCATGCTATTTTTTATCGAAATATGATATCTTTTTAATATTATTTTCCCATACTAAACTATTTATATTAGTCAAAGAAATAAAAATATATCTTTTAAAGATGGCTTATATATTTGGCTTACTAGTTATGTTATTACAACATTTAAATAGCGTAAATATAAATAATATCTTTTGTTTTCAGTAATAAAAATTGTAAATAATATTGAACTAACAATGACAAGATCTCTCGTCACCTTGAGAAGTACTCGTGAGAAAGTGAAGCTGAATTGTCCCGTTATATTATGTGTTATTGTAATCAAACGCTCTTTAAATGTGGAGAAAACTTTATTTCATCACAATTAAATAATTTTGCAAAACAATAGGATTTTTTGTTACGTCAAGAAAATACTTTTGGATGACTCTAGGACACAGTTCTTTCTACTATAATGGTTCTTCTACAATCAAGTATGTAGATAACCAAGTCTTTTGAAGTCCTACTTATAGATTTGACGAGGTATAAAATTTGTATGAAAAATATTAGTCTCCTCTTAAAAAGACGATTGTGTTACATACTTCTTGCAACTCACACTAGGGAAGAGTTTAACTAACTAAGTTCAGCGAATTTAGTAGTGGAAATGTTTATATTTAAAAAAAAGTATCTCAAATATGTATTTTGTCTGAATAGAGATTGTGATAATAATTTGTGTCGGAATTAGGCTAAATGTCGAGTTATGGTAATCAAATGTGGTTGAATGTATGGTATAAACGATGACCTGCGAGCGTGTCGTATGCACTAAATTATAAAAGGTCAAGGCACGTAAGCTGACAAAATGTTGGTTGAGGAAAGCATCATCTTTTCACAACTTATTTACCAGTCAGCCAATATTTTAAACTTATTGAAACTGTGAGCGATAGTGTAACTACTTATTCCGAAGATTCAATTCATAAACTATTGACGAAAACTTTTGAAGTACATTTATTACAGTTACGAAAATTTGTAGGGAAGCATAAAATAGCTCTAACACAGCAATAATAGAGTTTATGTTGTTATATCTCTGAAATTACTTTATCACGGTCTTTAATCGCTTCTTCTCATGCAAGATACCGTAAGCGGGCGCCGGCGCCAGCATTACTGGTTCTGCTCTTTTTTCGTCTCTCATCTCCAACCAGTTCGCCCTCCACCGCTGCGGCAGCAAGGTAGGGGGCACATTAACGTGATCCAACCAGTAGCCCCCACATTATGGCCTATAATATTATTTAATAGGAATTCATTGAGTGGATTATTGGAGCTTATTTTAGTGCTTAAAATAAGCTCCAATAATCGGTTTGCTAGTAATGTGCAAATATTGTTTGCACAATAAATGTCGTAATAATAATATTGGTTATTTGAGGCTCTTCAGCGATTATTTTTTTCATACTTATTGCAAAGTACATTATACCTTACACAATAAGAATTGCCGTGAGTACTTACTCAGTATCTGACAATTCATACCTACAGATTACGTGTGTGCCAAATACGAGCTTAGAGATATTAAAACGTTAGGTACTGGGCCGTTTTCGTAAAAGTCGACAGGCTATTAACGCGGAAATGCAAGGTATCTTGACAGTTACCTAACTAAAATATGTCTTATTACGTCAGATACTTTGCCTTCTTAAGCAGGATTATACGGTTAAAAACTCCTCAAAATATGGATTATTCTTTGACGTAAACTCGCACTAGACGACCCGAGGGTGAGATTATGTAAACGCTTGTGTTCTGATTACATCTTCACCGCACGACACTTCTTAGCTTTAACGACTGATAACGATCCTTTTCGCTTGTTCCTTTGTGACGCAACGATCTGTCATTGTGTGGATTCAGGAAATTTACGCTGCCTACCTCTTAACTGGAAGGGCGTGTTACAAATGTGTAATATAATTCAAGTAAAGTATACCTGTTCTATTTTATTCACCATCCTAATTCAGGACGTGAAATCGGATAAATTATCAGGCTTTCAAAAGACTGTGTTGACCGTGACGTGAAAGTGAAGTCCCGTATTCCCCAGCGAGGAATGGGGCATTTCCGCAGGTGTTTCACTTATATTTTCTCTTTACCGTGTCTATTAAACAAAAATATAGAACATTTATTCTGCGTAAGTTTCTTGTACATCAAGTAAATATTATTCAAGTTACGAATGCCATGTTTTTTATCAATAAATGTCAAAGATATTTTCAAATTATGTTCGTATTAATTCATTTAAAAAGTGATACTTAACTTATACTCAGGTTAATATCAAGAATAAGGAAATAAGGCGCAATACTTAATAACTAATGTTGCCTAATCTTTCTATATAATTTTGTATGTCCGATCTGTTTCTTACATTCAAACCAGGCTTACGCACTGCTGACATGTAAAGTTATTTTTCAATTATAATTCGTTAATAAAGATAGAGAACAGTGTTTAGCGACGACCAGTGATCCGCATACATTCCTCGCACTCACTCGGCAAGCACAACGGTACTCTGAACGGTGCACGCGCCGATATAACACTTATAATATTATACTAACACATATCTATAAACATGATATAATTTTGAGTAACCGTGGAAAAGTTTCCACAGAAATAATGCCTTCTTGTCGCGGAAATTATTCGGCATTTCGATAATGATTATACTAATTGTCTCGTTCTCTCTCGTAAAAATTCCACTTCTATTTTTGGAAAAATTCTTCATAAAGCGTACCTTTCTCGGTAATGTATATATTGTATTGTATAATGTAATTCAAATTTATTTATTACTAGATGACCCGGCAAACGTTGTTTTGCCATCTATATTATTTCTAGGAAACATTTTTTAGACCTACTGAATATGCATATAAAATTTGATAAAAATCGTTCAAGCCGTTTCGGAGGAGTATGGTAACTAACATTGTGACTCGAGAATTTTATATATAAGATAGTATTTATATATTCTTTTCAGTTCGAGGATACACAGACTGATCTTGTACCTTATCTGATACATTGTATCAAAATCATCATAACATACTCTGAGTATGTATGTATGCATATATATGCGGTCTTATAAATATACTATAATCCTCAAATAATAAAAAGCCGCAAAACATTTTGTAACAAATATTAGGCTTATATGTTTCTAAGATATTGTTTACGGCCATGGCTTCACAAACGACAAACAAACGAATAGCTTAGACGCTCGCTTTTGCTGGGTAGTCGTTTAATGTGTTTTAAATTATCGACAATACAAAGATTTTGCCGAATGTAGAAGACATTACACCTAATGGTTTTTTAATTATACACATTGTATGTCTTAACCGAGATGCTGTATTCTTACACAATATCTATGGTAAACAATAATAATGTTGCAGAAACCATTTATTTTAGATTGACCTCAGCTAACGTCAGGTTTTAAATACATTGCTAAAAAATCAAATGTGGTTTAAAACTGTTATAAAAATGACATAGTACTTATCTTATCCCATTAAAGCGTTCACTTCTTACCCTGTAAAAAAAATGTTACCAGAATACGAGAAAGTCCAATAAATGTAGCTATGAAGCGATAAGTATTGTCCACTCTTGTCTTACAACTCATTACACCGTTTTATACAGCCCTTAGATTTCGCCGCCCTACACTGCTCTAAATAGTGTAACATAGTCCATTGGTATATTTCAGAAATCAGACAGAATGCCTCCGGTATTGTATGGTATTGGGCAATCAGCGTGGGAGTCGATGTATGCAATCATTGTTATTGATGCAATACGCGTCTTGCCATATGTGTTATTGCATGGCTCTCCTCAATGTGTATTTAAGGCTTTTAGACGAATGAAACAATTAAATTTCCAATATGATATCAGCCAGCCAATGATGAAAATTATTGAACGTTAGTAACACTCTTCTACAAAAATGATTACACATTTATGCATTATTGCGATTGCTAGCCTCAAGCTAATTTTTGATAATTTCTTTACGTAAATACAAAATCTTACCTAATGCTTAATTTGAACACATAACTGACAAATCAGAGCAAACTTATGGTATTATGCAGAAACCACAACTTTTACAATTCCTCATTCATACAAACCCAAGAGTAAACTAAAACTTTATATTCTCATTTTAACGTATGTCGTATTGTCTGGGCGAGCCACAGTCGCAAATAGTGAGGGTTGTACGGCATTGTAAGAGTGTAGGGTGAAGTTATCCACGAACAAAGTTCGTCTGACTTCACTCGATTCTACGCCTCCCTCTGACTACATTTATTAGTTCAATATTGAAACCATAGACCATAACTATTATAAAATGTTATTATTTAAGGTAAGTTAAAAAACTACGTAAATGTTAGTTGAAAATATATATTACATTATAAGCGGTTATAAGAATAAACGCCACGCAACCAGCTTTAATGTAAATTAAATTTTGTTTTTAGAAATGTGTAAATTTATTTTATTGTACACAGGGCGATGATATAATTCTATATTTGATATCTTTAAGCAGGTGTTCAAAGTGAAATTTGATATATTGCTCATTAAATAATAACGATGTAACAAATACGCATATATATTATATACCTTCCACACCTGGATCGTTAGGTATATATAATTAATAACAAGGCTAATTATCATCAGGGTACGATTCAAAGACGAGACTTAGCGCTGATTAATACTTCCGTATGTCGAAAACATATTATTAATTAAAACATTTGTCATATTTAAAAATAAATACATTTTTATTTTTTATGTTTCAAATCCATTTATGGCTTTTATAAACAAGACATACATTTGATTAATTTAATTATACATAACATAATATAAGTGTATAATTCAGGTTTTATGTTGGTTTAAGTTAAAAATATGTCTCTCGGTTGCTGAAAACTAGTCGAGTATATAAATAATGTAATAAATTAATGTTTTTATTCGTTTGAAAAGTTTTATTATTACGTCACATTTAGAACCTTTTAACCCTGTTAAGAAACAAAGAGTAGCCAACATTCATTACTCAATCGTCAATGTAGCATTTCATATGTGACGTAACAACACATTTCAATAATAATTGTTTAGTCTATGGCAACATAACAACGTGAAGTGAGCGTTTAGATATAAAATGCACAAATAATGGCATTGACTAAATTGCACATCATTTCACAAGTCATAAAAGCAGGACATCTTAAGTTAGTTGAAGAAGTTATAGGGGTATGAGATGAGGAGAGGGGTAAGGATCGACAAAAACGCATAGAAAGTGAGAGCAAAAGGAAAGCGATGCGCTGGCGTCTGATGAATGTCACGTGGACTCAGTGCGTTTAATGCACCTCATAACTATTAGTACTAAAATAAATGGTAACTAATTTCCATAACATTTTTAAATTGTCTTTGGAATAGTTCACGAAGCATCTAGGAAATATTTAGTTTTTTATTTATAGTTATAATAATACATATATAGTTATAAATTAAATTGTATTAGGGATATGAAAATTTTATTCAATTATGTGTTTTAAAGGCGACTATCACACATTTGTTTATTTTTACCGTAGTAAACCGTGGTCATGCGGTTGCAGTAAAAACTTGTAAACATTTTATATACTGAAATATTTAAAATAAAAGTTTACAATAATGATTTTATATATAAGTTTGGGAGTCTATAATCAATTTTTCCTGCTTAGATCCCAATTTGAAGTTGAATTTCGTGCAGTAATTTGTCAGGCAACATAACGTCACTACGAAATATTCTCACGAAGAAGCCGTATCGATCAATCAGCAAGTAAAAGTGAAAGCCACTGAGATCAAATCAGACAGAACATTGATGAAATTAACTGGCAGGAGATCAATTTCATTGCGATTAAACACACAAAACTTGTTTTGGTTATAATTTTAGAATGATTTGCTATTTTCTATTGTTCTTTATCCTGTCTTATGTTGTACAAAAGAAGAATAGGGGAGTGATAAAGTAAACAAATGTTGAAACATCAGTGAAAAGGAAAAATTCAAAGGAAGGTCGGCAACGCACTCGGGAGCCTTCTGTCAGAGTGAGTGTCTTGGGTGGCAGTATCACTTACCATCAGGTGAGCCTATTGCCCGTTATCCCGTTGGTTTGTAAAAAAGGGAAAGACACCTAGTGTCGCATTTCTATGACTGTAATAAACACATTGTTGAGAAATCAAAGTCATTATCGTTCTGTTTTTTTGTTTTATCTTTTACCTCCAAAGATCTGTGGTTTGAAAGCCCACACATACTGCACGTATGATGGTTTATTTCTGGTCGTAGTAACTATCAATTCTTACTCGAGTTACAGATTATAAGCACTGTACCATAAATTATATTTTAAATTTGAGTCTATTAAATGTATTAACCTCATAAGTGGGTTAGTCTTATTATCTTTCTATGCCATTTTTTAAGTATATAGCAAGATTAATAAATTCAAGAGAGCGACAGTAATGTAAATTTAGTTTCCAATCACGCGACACATACTGTTCTATACATAATCGATAAAACAATGTTCAAATAGTTATTTTACTGCGATAGTTGAAATTATTTGTGAGAAAGACTTTTACGCTATAAACCTGAGCCTAAGAAGGCGCAAACTGAACGTAATTTCAATGCCTGCCAATGAGCCATGAAGAGCTGGTACAAAAGTCAAAGGTTCCTCAGTATTATAGGAAATTGCGAGGTGAGCTTTACCTTTACCTATTCGTATATTAAAGTATTGTGTACTATTTTTGTACAACAATAATTTATATTTATTCAACGTCTTATTAATTTATCTTCTAAATGTGAATGAATTAAGCGATATTAAGACGATAATCTTTATATATATAAATCTTCTATGCGTGTTTATGTCTTAATGGCTGGGCTTATTTTGATGAAAATTTTAGTGGATTTGAGTATACGTTTAGTTTAGATTTACAATTAGTATTTTTTTTTGGATTTTACACATAAGTACAGGATAAGCTTTGTTGAATTCGCAAAATAAATGTCTTTAATGTATTCAAGTTCTATATAATTAGCTTTGAACAATCATTTGCAAGAGAAATTTTTAAATGCCATGTTCCCTACTGTGTCGAATTGCGCAGCTTTCGTTTACATCATTGCAATAATAGTTAAGAGCCATTCGGCACAGAGATGGAAGGTTAATGACGTGATTAAGTTAATTATGTTCATATCTGTAGCATCTTGACGCAGCACCCTTGAATAAGATAAATTAGGAAATCGTGTTATAATACAGAGGTAATTTTAGGGTCGACCGGAAATAACATTTTTTTAATTAGAAATTGTAATTCTTTTGTTAAAATTGTAAAATATAATAGTGCTGCGGTTATGACAAATTATTTTCATTATTTATTCGGCTGCCGAGTAATATATTAAATCAATGTAAATTGTTGTATGTGGATGATATATTTATTAACTTATGGAAAGTTTGAGTTGCTTTAATAATAACATAGTTTTTTGAGTACTTTATAGATTTTTTTACAGTTAGACATTATTTATATTTAATGTAAACTTTTTCATAGAATATATTTTGCATACAAAGATCATTTACAAAAAAAGAAAAGCTGTCAATTTATTATTTGTATAGAAAATATTTAATACTATTCAAGAATTATAACTTGAGATACGAGTTGTAATAAGATTCAGTGTTGTGTGATTGATTTGTGTGAGTGATTTCTCTCAAACTGCGTTTGAACAGCCTGTAAAAGAAGAAATATTTCAAATCATATCTTATCCCATATTGCACATTGTCAATGTCAAAATTAAATAAAACAAGATTCGACGTGCGACGACGAAGACGTTCTAGAATATGAACCTTGATATCATACATCCTTGTGAGCTTTCGCGTTTATAATACCACGATGAAGTTTCACTATAACAGAAACACGATAAACAACTAACATTAAAACAAACCAGGGCACAGCGTTGTGTATTCAGTTCACGGGCAGACCCCGTTGAATATAATCACGCTGTCAGCTGTACCTGCCCACCTTCATGGCTTTATTGGTCACGCACTTGTTTATTTTATATTTAGAAATCCTAAGTTCGATGTAGTAGATAACAATTATAAGTTTTAAATTAAATTTAAGTAAGTATACTGTTGTGTTAACTAATGTGTATTCGTTAACATAGAAGAGTTCGAGTCTATTGTAGGACTATTCTACCTCTGATAAATTCTATACATTAATGCTACTTTATTCTACGTAAAATGGTTAATTTTTGAAGTTATACTTTTGGCGCGTTTGGGAAATATGATGAGAGTATTTTTTTACAATGCGTGCGTTTAAAACACCGTCACAAAAAACTACTTCTTTTGGTGCGTTATGGAAAAATTATGAGAGTAAATTTTTTCTATTGTTAGTGTCGTTTTTTCTACAAACGTAGAATAAGGCGAAAGATAAAATTAAAAAAAAAAAAAAACCTTGTTACGCTAAACAAGTATAACTTCTAACGCGTGTACATACACGTTTTTCTGAATATTTAACCAAAAAAACACAGCTAGTAATTTCATAAAAGTAATTGTTGAGGTCTGTTTTTATTTGTATGATAAATCTTGCTTAAAATTACCGGTTCTGTAGTGGTTGTATGAAATGGTTTATTGTCAGCCGTTTGAAAGGTTGACCTTGATTTACCGATACTGTGTACAACAAACGCTTCTATAACTAATGCATTAGGTCTAAATACCATTGAGTGTCTTTTTCTCGGCAGATCACTTTCTTAAAAGTACTTTCTTGCTATCGTAAGTAGACAACATTGTTGTGTTACTTGTCAGGTCAAAGATGTTAACTTTTTTGCGTGAATAGATATACTGAATATAGCTTTTTGGTAGACGAATCTATCACATTGCCTACTACATACTATTCATTTTAAACTGATATTAGAAATAGTTTAAGAAAAAAGAATCAGTATAGTTTTATACATTATAGATTTATTTATACGGGAACGCGTTGATGTCTTTATCAAAAGCGTACACGATGCAATCAACGTAGATCAAATGTGCGACGTAGACAAAAAATAATTCTTTTGATAATAAATTTAGACTAAAAATTAATAAAGAGATTGTAAAACGCGTACAGATATTAAACAAACACAACGACAAACCAGTGGCGCTAGGTCTCATAATCATTTGTCAATCTCATAGGCAAGTAGTTCAGCCTGCGCCTGACATACGCCGTCAACTTTTTTGGTCTAAGGCAAGCCCGGTTTTCTCACGACGTTTTCCTTCACCGTTCGAGCGAATGTTAAATGCGCACATAGACAGAAAGTCCATTGTTGCACAGCCGGGGATCGAACCTATGACCTCAGAGATGAGAGTCGCACACTGAAGCCACTAGGCTAACTGCCGCAACTGCTCTCAACGACATAATCCATTTAATAATGTATTTAATTGTAATTTAAAATAACGACGCGACATAGAAGCTAATTTAAAAAAATTAAATACTCCATAACAATTCGCACGGTAATTTAAATATTGAAAGTGTCTGTTTTAATAAAAGTTATTAAAGCAAATTGCAAGGGTTTGTTGACGGAAGTGAGAGTGTTCCTGTATACTTTCTCTCCAACCGTTCTTTGCACATTCCTTTCTGCTGCTAATGGATTACACGTTATTCTTTTATGGGAAGTAGAACCTGACCAACTGGTTTATTGACGTTCACATACACTTTTAGTATATTGAACTTTTTTGCCCCTAATTCTGACACGAAACTTCAAAATGAACTTATTCGATAGTTGTGGAAACTATAACAAATTAATTCATAAATTTTCATTATATTCTAAATATCTATTAAATAAGTTTTTTGTGTTATAGTTTTATTTAGGTGTGAATGATAATTAAAATTATTGAAATAAATTTATGCTTAGCAAGGAGGTGCGTAGGCTTCGGTCACAAAGTATAGTAAAGAGAGAATCGTTGTTTTGTGTAACAAAAGAGTTTCCTCAAATAATAATTTAAAAACGAAAGTATTGCAATATTTTATTAGTGTTCATAAAACACTACAAAAATTTTGATATCTTGCAGTCAATCTTTACAGCATTCTTTTTTGTTTTCAGGACTGGGCGAGTGCCTCCATTATGGATCAGAAGTCGGTGCTCTATCTGAGCTTCAACACGGTGTGCGCGGGAGACTATACGCTGTAGACTCACGTACACTTTACCTCAAGGACTTCAACTATGACGGTGTTGGACCAGGTCAGTACGCACTACCTATATATTCACGCTACTTAAATATTAAACGCAATACTTACATCGGGTTTCGTGCCCCCATACATATGTGTAATTCCTATAACATTCAATTTTTCAAATATGATATATTTTCGTGCTCGCCTATTCCTTTCAAGCACCTTTTAAAATACATTTTCGTGCCTATCATTGTTTCTTTTTTATTTTTAGTTGTGTACTCATACTTTTATAAACATCTTAACTGTGAACAATTTAAGGACACTTCTGTGTCTGTCAATGACACTTAAATCAATGCATCAATAACTTATACATTTCAGTAGATTATTTTTTCATATTTCTTTGTAGACATTGAATTGGCAGTTATTACAATTAGTCGCTGTCATGTTTTTGTATGCCTTATTCATTGAAGTCAAATTACATACATATATACGTACATAGTTTTTAATATGCACACGGAACTATTTAAAAATTAGACAAACATTAAGTTGAATTCCATGTATTTGCTGAGATATATTACTTACTTATAAAAAGAGCTTTGTATATTATATATTACAGTTTGAATTTGTACGACTGTATAATTTTCCGTGTTCGGGTTAAATTGCATTTACACTTTAGAACCAGTTTATCCGATTGCATAAACGAGAATTACCTTGATAAAGAAATGAGTTATGGATGCATAATATTTAAGAAATATTTATTTTTAAATTTAATGGGTTTTAACAGATTTGAATAATATTGCTAACGTTATAAATTAATTCGATTTGTATAAGATTTCTTATATGTACTATTTTTGAACATAATTAATTTAAGAAAAAACCTTAAACAAAAGAATTCAGATAAAAAGGATTTCTTATGTTTGAAGTTCAATGGCTGGCAAAGATAATAAACCGTTATATGCCTTCCAACTCGAAACTATAATTGTTCTTCTGGGACTTGCATCTCACTCTTGAGAAGTACAGTGTCCTCTATTTGCATAAAAGTTACGGTGAACGCTCTAAATCTCCGTAACTAATAATTACAATACATTTCCAAAACGTATCACACATCTAGTAAACACTGTAGACCAAAATGTCAAACCTTTGAGATTAATACTCACAAACCCTATGCGGTATTCCTTATTGTAACATCTCTCTGTATCTATGTATAGGGTAGCGTTAGTAGTCTGTGTGAATAACGAGCTCATTAATGTCTCGCGATGAGTTTTACAAACACAGGGTTTAAGTTTCAGCAGTAATGATAATAATAATGTGAGATAATGATTACCTCAGTAACAGGTAACAAATAATTCTCAATTTGTTATCTACTTGTTAAACAAATAAACGAATGGATACTGAAGTAAAGATACAGTTGAAAAGTTGTTAAGATTTATTCTTTTCCTACAAATTTAAAACGTCTTCAACAGTGGCTTGAATGACTAGACGTTCGCGCTTAATTCAAAAAGTACTACACCAATTTTCACCTATACCAATAGATAGAGTGATTCACGAGAAATATTTAGGTATTTGTAAAGCTTTTCTGTTCATTATTTGTAGTATAACAATAATTGTTGGAAGCCAATCCACTATTGATATTTTACGAAAGTAAATTTTCAAGATGTCATTTGTAGTATAAAGCCGGGGCAGATTGCTAGTTTTTTAAATACGACGTTAGTAGAGAGCGGACTCAAATCTCTCGGTCTAATGCAATCTCGTCAAATAAATTACGTAAGCCGCGTACCTTTGGGGTAAGAATATTAAATGCTTGAAGTAAAAATTAATAAAGAATTTATATCATTAACTTAAGTTTCTATAATTTATTTGCTCTTCAGTTTCTACTTTCATTTATTAATTTCTTAAGGTCCTGGACTCAGGTATAGGATCTCTTTAAATTTCAATATCGCATATAGTGAATGGTCATCGGTGCACAGCAGTCATAGATACAATTGCGAAGCTGCTTTTATTTGCTGTATTCCTATAAAGATATACTCGTACTGGCTTAATTTTTATTTTAAGTCTGCTCCGTTATATTTCACTGCATGATATTGTAGCGCTCCCGTTTGAGATTTCCCAAGAGCTGTGCTGCCAAAGGCCCTCGATACGGGCTCACTTTGTACTCGCTTTATTGAGCTAGATGTTTCCTATATACTTACATTTAATGTTACTACACCAAAATTACTCAGCTTATCATTTAACTTAACTAAATAAAAGTCTTATAATAAACTTTACAATAGTTGAATTGACATTTAGTCATAACTTAGATGAAGTGTAAGTTTTTAAAAAATATAGGATTCGTAGCAGCGAAAATTGATTAAAATACAACGTAGTATGTATAGACAAAACAAATTTGTATTAATAAAGCCCATACTAAAATGAACTGAAAACAAAGCATAATCTTATTGAACAGTTAAATAAAAGCTCGTAAAGCTCGATTTACTCACGTAAAATAATTATCTATCAATTATCTTTGAAAACACATAATTTGCAAGCTTCAGTCTTATGGAAGATTACCTTTAATTAAACAAACGTGTTCGTGAACACTAACAACTAGGTCTTTACATACATAAGACATTGTATGAACTGATTGAATTCACAGCTCTCGAGTGGAATTTAATTTCGTTTTCAAAGAATGCCTTTCGCGCGCTTTTACCGGCTTTGTGATACAAGAAAATAAACTCATGTTTTTGTAAAAAAATATATTTGCATGATCATTTAGTGCTTTTAGCTTAGCATATAATACCGTTACTATTCATTACGACATCATATATTATTATTATAACAATAAATTATTTACTTTGGAATCGCAAGATTAATAAAAGAAAGACTATTCAATTAGCTAATTGTGAAAATCCTAAATCCATTAAATCCTTAAGGTAGTTGTTTTAAAATAACAATTTAAAAATGAACACAAAAACATTGTTTTCTGTAGTGCCTTCTTAATTTTATGAAATGTATTTTCAATGTTGCAACACAAAAAAATACTTTTTCTTATATCGTACGCCCATTTGACCGTAAAATGGTTACACTTTCACAGTAATTAAATTTTTGATTAAACCGATTAGAAACTCTTCAAATTATTTACTATTATGGTTTAACGATGCAATCATTTCCGTGGTATTCATAGTAATTTATTTTAATTATATACTTCTAAACTCTCGGTTTTAATCTGAGAAAATATATTTCTGGGAACCATTAGAAACTATAAA
Source organism: Pieris macdunnoughi (assembly GCA_905332375.1). Taxonomy (NCBI): domain Eukaryota; kingdom Metazoa; phylum Arthropoda; class Insecta; order Lepidoptera; family Pieridae; genus Pieris; species Pieris macdunnoughi. The sequence goes on along the minus strand of CAJOBZ010000012.1, from coordinate 5,644,062 downwards.
AAGTCATTTCAAATATCTCTGATTATATATCGTAAATTGACTCATATAATTAAGAAAAGAACAGAGCATGTTCAGCTCAGCTACGAATGTTAATACCCAATTAGTTAAAGACTGATTCAAGGAAGCATATGATATGGCGAAGTTACAGTTTCTGATTGTAATTTGCTAATTAACCCGAGTCGTTTTTCCATGAATGACTTATAGAAATTACGTCACAGGAGAAGCCAGGGGCGAGGGGGTTGGTAGAATGATTTGACCTTTACAGTGAGTAGCTCTTGTACTAATTGGAGCAACGACATTTTGTTAAATATAATGTAAAAATATATTTACATTTTTCGTATAGGTTAAGTTGTAATTGCGCAATGTTGAAATATTTCATTTTGAAACCAATTCAATAATATTATAGCAGCACAACCGTAAATATTTGTCATTTAAAATAAAAGGAAAGTACAGGTTTCACCGATTACGAGTTTCATTATAAAAATGCTTAACTTTAAATTAAAATAATCTCTTTTGTAGCCTGGTCACGGGGTTGGCTGGTCATTGCAGTGACAGCTAAACATGGTGTTGCTAGGTTCTGCCCAGATAATATCTAATATATAAAATTCTCGTGTCACAGTTTTCGTTGCCATACTCCTCCAAAACGGCTCTCATGAAATTTTGTGTGCATATTGGGTATGTCTGGGGATTGGGATTCTCAGACATACCCAATATGCACACAAAATTTAATGAGAATCGGACAACATCTATTTTTAATCCCCCTAAATGTTAAGGGTACCCCTAAATATTTTTTTTTATTTTTAGATATTTTTTTCTGTTTTTATTTTTATGATACAGCATTAAAAAATACATACAAACCCCTAACTTTTACCCCTCTACGATCAACCCCTATTTTTTTATTATAAATGATATATATGGCAAAACGACGTTTGCCCGGTCAGCTAGTTACATTTATAACATTGTCTATTTGTGATAAATACCTTATAAAAATGAAAAATTATATTTGTAAGCAGGTAATGAAAAATTTAAAGAGCGGAATTTTGAACAGTTAACAATGCGAGCAAATTAAAAAAGTTTTTGAGCGAAGAATTTTTCAAATGATTTAACTTCGTGCGATTACAAGTTCTCTGTGTTTATGTACACAGAATGAAGAAGTAGAACATACAAACAAACAGAAGAAGAAAGATTTCTAGTTATATTAAATATAACACATAATTTGAAAGAAATTTTCCTCTAGTTGCTTTAATTAACGTAATGTTATCTGTGGCCAATTTATTTTCTTTTCATTTTTCTTTTGATTGTACGTGTAATAGTGATTTATAATATTTATCCTACACGTTCACTATTTAATTAAAGGCCATAAGAGATACATTTAAATATAAAATATAATAAATCACTGGCGCTACAACCTCTTTAGGTCTTGGCCTCAGATTTCTGAGTCTGTTTCATGATCATTTTTAAATCTAATAGGCAAGTAGGTGATCGGCCTCTAGTGCCTGACACACGCCGTCGACTTTTGGGTCTAAGACATGTCGGTTTCCTTCACCGTTCGAGCCAATGTTAAATGCGCACATAGAAAGAAAGTCTATTGGTGCACAGCCTGTGATCGAACCTACGACCTCAGGTTTGAGAGTCGCACGCTGAAGCCACTAGGCCAACACTGCTTTCTCATTTAAATATATGTTGGATTAAATATGCCTTCTAATAAGTTTTACATAAAAACGACATCGAAATTATATAGTAATAAAAAATATACACACTTTCAGCAAATCATTTAAGTATAAGATTCGCTTTCATGACAGTACTCGGAGAATGGATTTTAATGAGTGGAGTAATATGATTACTTGATTGCTCGAAGTGCTCGAATAAAAGAGTTCACAATGAAACGTCGTTCAGATTCGATTTATTTACCGTTTCTCTTGATTCCTCTCCGCCTCGGGAGGTACCTCTTTGATTCTCAAGTGGTTATAAACTTGAGGGCCACATAAAAAGGTTAGGAAAAATCCAATAGCCTCTTGGCCGCCTTGCCGATGTCCGCGTAAACGTATTTTAGCATTATTTTTCATTCTTCGGCGACTAAGTGCTAGCCTGTAGGTACTTCAAATATTAGCAGCGTATACAGGAGATATTAGTGATTATAAGGGTGAATTGATTCCTACCAAAATGTTACATCGCTCATTGATATATTTTGTATATTTGGTAATAAATATTTTATTTGTTGACTAAAAAATAATTAACAATATGGCCTTCGTTGAATTAAACTGACACCGCTTAGTTACAGTTTTCAAATTACAAAAACTGATTTCTTTTGTTTAAATCGTAAATTGTATGAAATGTAATAATTTTATTTTGAAGGCCTGTATTTACACAGTTTTGGTAGAAAATCTATGTGTTTATATTAATATATAATAGTAGCCACAAGGCCCTTCCTATTTGTCTTTTTCTGTGACAAAAATCTTAATTCCAAGACACAATAGTTTCATATTAACACTAATTTATTATATTGTGCACTTCGCACATTAATATAACGGAGTTAAGTGTTCAGTGCTACGTTGTCATGACAGGTAAAAATTTAGAAAATCTTTGCGATTATTTCCTTTTTTATTGAAATAGCTTATTTTCTGGCAAACGGGATTCGAAAGTCAAAAGTTAAATTTAAAACAAAGTTCTCTATGATCCAGGGGTTGTGCGAGGAATTTAAAGTTTCCGGAGATGGCAGTGAGGCGAAACGTGAAGTGTCAGCTCGGAGCTGGCAAACTAATCTATCCACTTTACATCTCACAGAATAGAAACTGTTCCGCTGAATTTGCCTTTAAAATTCCCTCTCCATGAGGCGAATTGAAATGACGTCACGTCAGAGCCTTTGGGATATAGGGGTTTGGTCGAGAAATGCGTGAAACAATCGGGCCGCTGATAAAACGTTTATTTGTATAAAATACAGTTTGTATGGGAACAATACCGGTTGATTTTAAACAATCCTATTCAATAAACACGACAGTATATGTTGATTTAACAAAGATATCTTTTATCTTTAACAATAACATTGCGGTAACTGCGTGAATGCTTTGAGTGATGGATTCCGAGTTTTAATATATATATTTATGATGTATTCGCATATGGTTTTGTGTTTTGTTTCGCGTATATGTTTTACTTTTTGAATGCATGAGTACTGAACGATGTTTTGGGGCGATGCCGCGCATATGTGTGTACAAACAATATGAACTTTATTGTTATTAATATAAAATATGTACGATGTACGCGTGTATCATAAAATAATATAGTATAAATTTTAGTTTAAACTATATTTTTTATAGTTTAAAAAACCAGTCGTCCATTCAAATATCAAATCATAGTAGCTTAGTTTTTAAAAATATGAATCTAATATTAGCGCGAATAAGTCACGTACTAAGGTGAGGAAGCTAAAATTACTATGAAGCATTAGGTATTCACGAACCAACCAGACTGACACATACATACTAATGTAAAATAGTGATTTTTCTATTCTTATGAGTGTATTTTTACAGCGGCGTATTTCTATGTTGGGACAAGCAAGACGCCAAGCGCACGAGGCGCTGTGAGACTACGCGACGAGCGTGGTGGGGCTGGTCCTCTACGAAAGTACCGAGGAGAGAGTATTACTTTATCATTGCCGGATGGTTCCACCCTTAAGGACTACGCCTGGTTTTCAGTATGGTGCGATGACTATTCCGTGAGTAGAAAAGTTTTTTGTATTCTTTGGAATCTTGTTTTATTATTATACTGGCATTAGAAAACCCCAGAGGCGGTAGTACTTTTTAGGTCTTTTTAGGTATCTGTTTCTTGATTTCTTTTTTTTTTCTAATATACAATAGGTAATCAACCTACTGTGCCTGACACATGACGTCGACTTCTTGGGTCTAAGGAAATCGGCAATTCCCACGATCCTTACCGTACGGGCAAGTGTTAAATGCGTACTTTCCCTTTCTGGTGGTGTTATACCTACAACCGAACCTAGGAACTCTGGCAAGACGCAGTAGGCTGCTTTTAAAGATCTTACCTCACTTTACTTTTAATCCAAATAGAATCCTAGACGTAAATACAAAAACTCCTTGTCTAGTAAATGCCATGATAAAACTAGCTAGCTGTCTATGGAATTGTAAATGCACTATGAATGCATACGGTAGTCTCAGGAGAAACGTAAATTTGCTAAGATAAATAGACGAAACTATCGTGGAGTTGGACAAGATGCAGTTTATGTAAACGCTTACTTAATTAACAATAGCCCGCTGTGTTTGTAGTACTATAAACTTGCACCGACAAACAAGCGACGTATAGATAGCGCCGTGTCTGCGAAACTTGACATTACAAAATTTTAAGAAAGGAATACCTTCTATATTCTTTTTTTTTTACAAAATATTCTTTATATTTTTTTTCTTTTCTGCTGTTTTATCCATATTTGAAACCATATTTCAATTAAAATTTTACAATGGGTCAATATCACCTCCTAGTAATAAGCCTAATACAATACATGCACATAGTGAGTAAATAATATTTTTTTTTGGTAACAGGTGAACTTTGGTTCGGTGGAGATACCCAAGAGTTTGGAGTACCCCAAGCCAGCGAAGGTTGGGGCACTACGCGGAGTACATGGGGTGGCATCGGACCCCATAGTTGTGGTGGATGCGCAGACCCTACTCATTCCTAATTTCTCTTATGATGGCGAGGCGCCTGGTAAGTCGAGTTTTTAACTTAAATTTGTTTATCGAATTAAATATCATCTTACGGAGCTCATAGCTGAAATGGTTTGCAAGCGATGCATTCAAAATCAAAATCGTTACAAGTCAGGGATGCTTATGTCAACAACGTTTAAAATACGAGATACGCCATCCGTGTTTATCAATTGTACCAATGAAAATGTCATAAACCACAACGTATTAAATTTCATAAGTAAAAAAATAAAAATCTGTGATTTAACCCAATACAAAAAAAAAAAAAAAAAAAAAAAAAAAAAAAAAAAAAAAAAAAAATTAAATTTTTAGAATTTAATTAGAACTATTGCAAGCGTTTTTATCTTCCAGGTAGTTGGTTTTTTGAATTTTTTACTACGACCTATTGATTCGTTAACATATGTCGTATAATTTAAAGTAGTTGGAAATCTCACAACTACGACCTTAACTTAAGTTCGAAACATGTCAATGTTTTCTAAGGTACATAGCGTAACTAAACAGTACAAGCATTTGTAGACGTGTGCTACGTGGCTACGTTACTAGTGAGCTACGGACTTGTTCCGGAAGCAATCACAGGAGTGACGTCGACTGAGAGAGCTGCCGCACTGAATTTATATTATTACTGTGATCATTTAAAGACGCCTAATTTTAATATGGTTACTGTTTTATAATAAATATAAAGAGAGGAAAGAACTTTGTTAAAATTTTGTGTGATTGTAATCATCTAAATGTAATTACACAAAGTAATATGTGTGTACATTAACGAAGAACTTACTATTTAGTAGCTGCTACAAAAATAAATGCCGATCCTAATATAGGTTTTGCGATACCACAAGCATAAAGCACTAAAATAAAAGATTTTGTTTCTGCAGACTATACGTGTTGGTATGTTCATCACAACTAGCTATTAAGCGAGTCCCAGTTCCTTTATCCCTTCAACAATAAAAAATAAATTGGATTTAAAAGGTGTAAAGGAATGTTGGCGGGAACAAAGACTAGGGATATAGAGGCGATAAAAACGAATGTATTTTCATTAGATGACCTCGTTGTGTAATACAAATCTATCAAAAGTCAAAGTAATGTTGTTTGTTTGTTTTGTACATACTGCTGTCACATTTTGTTCTAAACGATTATACAACACCAAATGTATAAATAAAATTATATGCCTCGTAACTAATAGTTGAACATAGGATATACATATTTATATTTTTATATGACGTTTCGAGTGCTTTTCAGCTATGGTAGTCAATATTTTACGTTTTTACCCGTTAAAGAACAAATTAATTAAGTGCAAATAAAGGTCCAAGTAGAAAGGTTCTTGAAGATATAAATATCAAATGCCTTTTGAGGCAACATAGTTTGTAATGAAAAAAGTAACGTTATAATAACACCGTTCAATTGTTATTTTTTTTTTAACATCCATATTTATGACTACTTACATTATAGATGCTAAGAGTTACTACAAACGAAAGGATATAATTTAGATATTTTCCTGCTCAGCGTGCGACTCGCATCCCTGAGGTCGTAGGTTCGAACCTCGGCTGTGCACCAATGGACTTTCTGTCTATGTGCGCATTTAACACTCGCGGGTACGGTTAAGGGAGACATCGTGAGGAAACCGGCATACCAGACTCAAAACAGTCGATGGTGTGTGTCTTTCACAGAAGGCTGATCTACTTGCCTATTAGAAAGAAATAAATAAACACGATACAGAAATCTGAGACCCAGAGTTTAAAAGGTTGTAGCACCACTGGTTTTTATTCTGTGTATAATTGTTAATTATACTAAATGTATTATTAACACTTCCATAAATGTTATCGCACATAACGTATATTGTCAATAATAATTATTGTAATATGATAATGTTGAGTAAATAACAATTAATTATAAATCTGAATTAGCATACAGATGTTGTAAATAAATAAACACGTCGTGTTACGTAAATGTCAATAAAGGGTGCCGTATGTGCATTTGACAGTAACGTATACAAGAGAATGAAGAGCATTATTACGAAATCACTGACGCTAAAAATTATCCTTTAATTAAAATAATTATATAAGTTGTAAATAAAAGTTATTAAATATCACTTATTATAAAATTGGTATAGTTGACAGTTCTTTTTCTTGAACAAATTTTTGGAAGCGGTAATCTCCGTTCATAACTGACGATTTGCTGAATAGTCGATTTCTATAGAATTAATTACTTACTCAATATTTTTAAACAAATTACCTCAATAAAAAAATCAGGAGACTTAGTTAACTACATATATGTTTCTATCGATTTCGTGATTGCAAAATGAAAGTTTTTCCTAAAAGAGTCTGAGAGATCTGTGCTATAGGTAGAATAGGTATTTAAAAAAAACAAAATATTTTTTTCATATAGGTAAAAAAAATGGACACTTATGAACGTCAAAAAACAAATATATATGAAATGCTTCTAATTTTACATTTAATGCCAGTTCTCAAATCAAGGGCGTACAACGGAAGAGAAGAACTGGCAATAAACTCTCTCCACCACTCTTTTTAAGCGCCAAGTTTTTTGTTTTACACAATGTTTGTATGGAGCTGCAACCATTACACCATGTTCCACATGACATCTTAAGTAATTAATAATAATAAAATAAATGAGTGGATCATACTTTTCAATGCCCACTAACTTTCGCACCAGACAAATGGCACCAATTTGGTAATGGTCATATTATAGATGCTTTTATGAATGTATATAAAATAAACAAATATTAGTTTGTCTCAATAGAAACGAACGCAATGATCTTAAATCCCCGATCAAACCGGATAGAGCAAATTATCATTTGATACACGAATCGATGCAATAAAAGGAATCCTATGTGTGACCGGGTAATGTACATTATCCGGATATCGGGGTGTACCCTGATAGGGGGCAGGGGGAGAGGTCTTATCGCGGCTTCATATTGAATTTCATCCCGTCCTGATGTTGGGATTGAAACAATTCCGATATCAATGCTATTCATTTCAATGATCTATAATGAATATGGCTGTGCATTAAATGATAACGTTATTCGTAAAGCTTCCAAAGTAAAAGTGTATATATGTTATATGTTAAGTGTAAACGTAGCACAAACAGGAATGAAATAAGTAAATATACCTTTATTAGGGATGAAAATGGTCTAAAGTTTGTTTCGATATTGATATTATTAATAAATTGCCTACAGATGCAAAGTTCTGGGTAGGACGTGGCGACAAGCCATCTCCGGAGGGGATCCGAATCCCAGACGAAAATGGGAAAGAGACGCCACTTCGAAAATATGACAAGAAGACCATTGTGTTAACATTACCAGGGGTATGTGCCATATTTACTTTACTATATCTATTAATTAAAAATATGTTTTAAACGTTATTCATATGAAGTTGGAATTGAGGTGGTTTTGTTAAACATGTTAACCCGTTTGAATATCCATATATGTGGTGGAGAGAAAATATGTTTTATTTAGAGTCAACGATGCTGGGATGATCGCGTAACGCTTTGTTTTAATATTATAACAAAACCACTGTATGTTCATCAGTCTTAAATAAATGTGCGTGACTATTTAGATTTTTTATTTCGGCAGGAGCTGACTGTATTTGACATAGGACACTTTGCAATCTGGTGCGAGGCTTTTACTGTCAACTTTGCCCACGTGACCTTGCCGCGTGCCGTCCTTTCCAACGTCCCGCCTAGCCTGAAGATGCTGGGCGTATCACCACAGGTTTGTACAACATCATCTTACTAACTAAAATATCACAATACAAAAACGTCCAAAATACCCATGAAATTACACAAACAAATACGTAAAATTATTAGACGACTCATTGGTCGGACGATTGGTAGGACTGACTGCGAATCCATGGGTCCCGGGTTCGATCCCCGGCTGAGACGAACATTGATGTGATGAGCATTAGGTGTTGTGCTTAGGTCTTGGGTGTTTAAATATGTATTTATACGTCTATCTATCTATAATATGTATGTATATCCGTTGCCTAGTACCCATAACACAAGCTTCACCAGCTTAGCATGGGACTAGGTCAATTGGTGTGAATGGTCTTTAAAAAAAAAAAAAAAATGAAATACACAATTATGAAGCGGCCTGTCTAAAGCAAACAGACAACACTGATAATAAACCAACAGTTGGATTAGAACAAGACTATTTAATTTATTAATTACAAGTAATGTATTAAAAAGTGTAGATAATAGGAACTGATTGTACTGAAAATCTCAAAGGCATTTAAAATTTGCGTAAACCGCGCAGTGTTACTGAAAAATATTTGATTAAAAACCCTAAGAATATATTTGTACAGTCGATACTAAGCTTTTTCATGTCGTACAGGCTAACATAACTAATAATTAATAAACAGAAGTGGGCCAAGGGTAAATACATACATTACGTCTCGGCAATCGAACACGATAGATTAATTCGCCACAAACAATACTATATTGGCAAATGAATGCATTGCAAGCTTCGACGCGGTTGCTTTTATAGAGCGCCATTTATTATTTACACTCGTATTAGTGTCTAAAAATTAATTGAGTTTAATATGTTTTGGGTTTCGTATTTGGCGTATTTTTAGCGTATGTGATAACATTATGAAAATCGTCAAATAATGCGCAAATTTTAAACTCACGCATGATGTACAGTGATGATTGGAATATTCATACTGTAAGCCGATTAATGTCTATTATTACGGTATGGCGATAAATATTATGATAAATAATTCCCAAAAGAGTATTAAGGAAATTTTTGAAAGCTAAAAGTAATAAGTAAAATAATTTTTATTTTATACTAAATGAATCTTGATGTTTTTGCAAAAAATGCTCATTTTTTGTATTAAATTTGTAACCGTGGTCTTGACAGTTACATGCTAACGTCAAGTTGGGCGTGGAGCCAGCCGTGAAATTGGATTTAGTTAGGATATGGCTAAGGGCGTCTTTGGCGTCGTAGCAAACGCTTTTAGTAATAGGAATACAACATAGCTAGTTTAATATTAATAATAAACATTTTAACGAAATTGTGGGTGTTATATACTTTGTATATGCAATGTATCCATCATTTAACAGCAGCTCACCTCTAGAAAGAGCTGGCTTTATCTGGGTAGAAATGTGATTATTCTTAAGTACAAGTACAAGTATCGTTCTATTGGTTATCCGAAGTCTTAAATTACTACTATATATATTTTTTTGTTAAGCCCGTCCTAAAACTGTCGTGTCTAGTGTTCAATGCTCTAATTAGGACTTATTTGAAGGAGTGTACTCGAAACACGAAATGAACAGCGTCGAAGCGGCCGGACCGCTTGGAGCTGCTCCAATCATCTCGACGTTAGGCCTTATATAAACGAGGAGGCTTTACCATAACTGATATTTTAAAGTATAGAACTATAGAACGATACGAATATGTTTTACCATCTATGTGTTAGTGTATGTATATAAATTAACACAATTATAATAATTCGACTTAGGGTCCTTCAAGAAAAGAGCGTACCAATTCTTAAAAGGTCGGCAACGCACTCGCGAGCCCTCTGGCATTGAGAGTGTCCATGGGCGGCGGTATCACTTATATCAGGTGTCTCCTGCCCGTTTGCCCCCTGTTCTATAAAAAAAATCTTATGTAACGCCAGAATAGGCGTAGGACCAACAGCTTTACGGGCACATCCGACACACAGGAGTTTTAACTTTTCTTGTTGGAAGAGAACTGCAGTTATGCTTACATTACATTAATGATATAGTTGTTTTATTCTGTCTTACTAGCTATAGACAGTATCTTAATGTTTATTTTTGTAAATGTAATTTGATAAAACAGTCAGTGTTTTTATGTTTAGTAAAAAATATAATCTTTAATGATGCCCGTTAAAACCCTTTGGATAGCTTCCTAATAAATTTATATTACTCCTAAAAACAATAATATTTTGATTCAAGCAAAATATGATTAAACGAAAACAAATCTCAACTAAGCTTTGGGAAAAAACTAGGAGATTTTGGAAAACAATTTCCCAACTTAGTATTAGTTTCTTTAAATAAAAGTTCCAAAAACAAACAAACTTTTCAATTAAGTCTTAGTTAAATGTTTGTTTAGAATTGCTCGTGTTTGCTCGGCTTTACTATAATAAAGGCGCGGAGGCCAAATGTTCCTTACATAAAAACTTTACATCCACCCCCTCTCCCTGCCCTGGGCAAATTGCTTCGTTGCAATTGTCTTCATACAATATGGAGCAAGTTCCACATTACGTAACAACACTGACTATACTATGAACTCTAACAACATTAAACGCTGATCGTGTCAAAAATGGAATTCAATAGGTTTTGCATTTATAAGTATATGTTCATACTTTCATAGATAAACTTTTTATTTAGATTAACAGATAACTTAATTTTAAGATTCCGATTTTTCACTTTAGAGTTTTTTTATGATCAATAATGTAAGGTGATATGGTTATGTAATTGTATAAATTTCCTTATGGAAGAGGTTATCCTCTTAGTGGAGGATGGGGTAGCCACAGTTTTATGACTGGTTACCACTATATTATTCACAAAAAATCGAACTATGCATCACGAAGATATATTAACATAACAGATGTATATGAAGAAGTGCTAAGTGCTAAAATAATAGAACAGAATTGATATCTTTAAAATGTGAATCATACGCGATTTTTCTATAAATATCAAAGGATTTTGTAAAATTTCGCTGAGAAAAGTGCAACGTGTTTTCCTTTAACGAGTTTCACGGGTCTTATGAGATGTTTGTCGTTACCATAACGTTAGGTAGCACTCGTCAGCTGAGTGAATCTAGAATATAGATCATGTCTTGTCTAGATAAAAAGGTCTTCTATCAAGCAATACGTCATCCTTTATGTATTTATAATCTGTTGTTTGAGATTTTGCTTTCGATATGTTAACCTACGTTTTTTGTAGATTTATAATCTGTCCAGAGTTGATGCTGGATAAATCAAGGGTACAAGTTATATGGATTTTCGGCACCTATCTTATGTTAAGAAACGTAGCATTTAAATTGGGATATTGTAAGACTTCTTTTATACCGAGGACGACCCAGACTGCTTACAAAACCGCAGACAAAAGGTTATAACTTTTTATTGAATGTTGAGCAGTTTTTGCATCAATAGAAGTGGTATATTAATTGAACGATAGATTAAGGCCAACGGGTTCATTTGTGTAATTCATTCTCTCGCGTCGGTACTATTAGACAAGTCAGCTTTGAATAGTTTCTATTTAACCTTTATATTTATATTTGCGAAACATGAATATTTCTCAATATCGAAGCAAATTTTGTGAGGTAATCGAATAAACATCTCCAATTAGTTTTGCGACCGCCGACACCTCGCACCGCCACTCGACACTCGAGAGCGTTAAACAGCCTCTTTAATCAATTCCTCGAGATTTTGTAAGCAAATGTTTTGTAACCGCGTGTTGTTTTAGCTTTATTGTATTTACTTAATTTATTCAGCGTCAATTCGAGACGCACAATTTAGGATTCAAATAAACACAGCGCAGTTGTTTTTTGACTAACTTTTAAATTATAAAATAAGTTTTAAACCGATAGAACCTCATTTGCTTCAAGCTCATTAGTCCGGTAAAACCGGTCGCTTAGCAACTAATACCCATCTATCACCTCCTTTCCTCATCTCATCCATGTATCCTGTCTTGAGCGGACTTTCCTGTTGCAGAGCCGCAACAAGCAGCTGTCGGCGAGTACCCCCCGCGAGACCAAGGCACGTGGAACTCGGCCCATAGCCCGCCTCGAAGCCACGACCTACCGTCCCTCCCGGCCTGGTGCTGCACTTCCTCTTTTAGACCATTCCCCCGCACCCTCACATCTACAACGTCGTGCTGATCAATATGTAATTAAACCAGACCCCAAGAAACCTATAGAGAATAAAGAGCAAACTGATTCCACTGAACAACCAGTTGAAATCCAGAAACCTTCTCATTCTGACCCAAGCTCACACCAAGAAGATACACAAAAGTACGAAGTTGAAATTGAGCCTCAGACATTCACTTTGCTGTATCCCGCAACGCAAGAGTTATTAACTGAGCAGTATTTTAACGAACAGAGACGCAGAGCTCTTCAGGCTCAGTACTTCGAGTTATTGCGACAACAAAGAGATTTTGATTTACGAAGTGCCCCTCATAGTGCGCTTTATGTACAAGATGGCAATGTGGAGCAGGCTCGGCTTACCCAACAGTATCAAAGGGTGCCTATCAGTGCTGGTCAGGACTACAGATTTGACCTTGACCCGTTTGGGAGGTCTCTGTAACCCCACCGGCTGGCGTTGCCTAACCGCCCTTCTCCTCTCACCAACTGACCTCGCTCGTCCCGTCCCATCCGACACTAGCGATGCGTTCACCTATGCAATGAGGTTCCATTTATAAATCTACTTGTAAGCGTAACTAATTGATTAAAGATCGTGATAGTCTTGCCTCCTTATCCTTGAAATTGTAAAGTGCGTACACTATTGATAGAGTTTCATACATAATTATTACGGTATCACGTAGATTTAAAGTTTTATGTAATACATTTACTGCATACATTGCACTGCCAGTAAAGAGTGATATAATAGTTGTAGCATATAAAATATTATTTTAGGATAGTCGTAAACTTATCAAGTGCCTTCGTAAAAAGGCTATTTTGAAGTTGAGTACAGATGCTCTTATGTGGGGATAATTTTTTTATATTCCTACGAAAATATTTAGATTTTTGATTCAGTGAAAGGTTATATCGTGTTGAAGAAATTAATACTTCTACAAGACTTATTCGCAAAACGAAGTCTTATGTAACATGACATTAAGCATAAAATAAGTTAGTCTTATTTTTTATTTGGCTTTAAAATTATTCTTCAAAACTTCACTTACCCGCATATATGAAAATCGTGCTTCGCTTCATTATTTTGGAATAATACAATAACTCGAGATAATCTTGCCTATACTATATAGACATTTAATGCTGCACGGTTTACATGTAGATAACATTATATTCTGATGTTAATTATTATGATTATAGCCGTGTGAGGTCTAGTGAGTTTGTAAGCCGCAGTGATTGCTCTATTAAGTCATAAATTATAGAGATGTTCGCTTCATCAGATGTTCATGTTTTCTCCTATAGCTAACATTATTGATTTTTGGTGTACATAGCTCTGAAATCGTGTTGTGATTGATGAAGTTGGATGCACGTGAGACCATTGGGTTTATTTCATATTGTACGATTTCAATTTTTTTACATAAAAGCGGATAATATAATTTAACTCCGCTAATTAAATTTTTAGTCTTGAAACATACAAATGACTTGAATGTCGTGTTACGTAGAAAATCAGATATTCGTTCGTGGTTTGTGAATCTAAAGACAACTGTACTCTTTGTGATATCAAATAACTGTAAGTTGTTACTATTTTTCTACATTTTATATTATAGTTTGTAAATTTATATAATAAACGATAAATACTCATAGCAATAAAGCTTGGCGCGCACTTCGCGTTTCATTTTTATCCATTACATTTAATGCTTCATGAAAACACGATAAATTGTTTCTAAGAATTATAAAGAAACTTCTCTTTGAAAAATATTTTGAAACGTATTTTTCTAGTTTAAGAAAGAAGTTTTAGATAGTTTAAATTTAAGCAAGCCGTGATGGTTTGTTAGCATAATATTTAAGGATTTCTTTTTAATTTTTCCAGAAGTCAAATATTATTTTTTGTGAGAAACTTCGGGTTTCTGATTATTATGATAGCGACCAGGTAAAAGTAATGTTTTTATAAGTATAGTTTAATTACTGAATTATCATGAACTATTAACTTTAAGCGACATGCGCTTACAAACGTAAAGGTGCGTAATAAGAAATATACTAATGAATAGCTCACTCAAATACTAATAGTAATAATAATTATGAAATATACGATGCATACAAAACACTTCATTTGCGAAACAATTATCTACATTGTCATAGTGTAGGCTAAAGAATAAATAAGTGAGCATGTAGAGCAGCGGTCGCACACAATAGGAAATCTATATAATGTATAACTCTAAAGCGAATTGGCAACGACTGTAGTTTTATTATACCAGGCTTTCAAATAGAGCTTTCTAGAAAAACTGAATTGGATTTATTCATACTTTTTATTTATCTTTCTATTTTTATTATTGCGTAACTAGATTTGTATCAATAATTATTTCGAGAGCACATGGGTCTATTAGCTATTTTAATCTTAATTTAAGAACTACGTCTAAATTGTATTTCCATGTAAGATGACCTCATTAGGGTTCTTTGTTTATAGTGCTAATGATTAACAAATTATTGAATCAATTCTTTTAATTTCCTGATCTTGGACACACATTGCAGCCGTTTCTTTAATCATTTTTGTTACTTAGACAAGTACGAGTAGGTGATCACCCTACTGTCTGATATATCATTTTTTGAATTTGAGACATGCCGGTTTCCTCACGCTGTTTTCCTTTACCGTATGAGCGAGTGTTAAATGCGCACATAGATAGACATTCCATGGCTGCACAGCCGGGGTTCAAACCTACGACATCAGTGATGAGAGAATCACGCTGAAACCACTCATCCATCGCTACTCTAGATTGATGTTATACCTATGATTAGTTTGACATTATTAAGGTTTTTTTAAATCACTGTACCTTAAATGTTACGAAGAATGTTTGTATATGGGATCTTTACATTAATTCAGAGGTCTATCAATTTCTTTTCTAAGAAGTGGAAAAAATGAGAAACGTAATAAAGAACTGAGTTATAGGTTCTGTACGCATTGCGGAGACCCGGTGACCCAAAGTGACCCGAATCACCCTCATGAATAACTTTACGCCATAAAACGAACCAATATCTATGTCTCATACTAAAAATCAAATTTGCATTCTTAAATTACATTTTGATTTGCATTTTATTTCAACCGAGGACATACTTTCGGTGATCGTGTGCATATCCTATACATTAAAAATCATACAGTTATGTTTACATACAGTGAGCGTTTTTTATAAGTAAAAAAATATTAATATTATTATAACTATACAGTTATTAAAGGGTATTATCCGTTTTTAAATACTCCTACTGATAAAGTAATGTAACACCTTAACATGTTGATTTTTGTATTAGCAAAATTAAAAAACCCTTTAAAGCATTACTTTGAGGTTTTTACCATAGCTGTTGTGCATATTATATAACTGAAATGCGCTTGGGTAAATAGTGACAAAACATAGAGAATATAATAGAGAATTTAGTTAAGTTATTACCGGTATTTTATTTCAAATAAACCATATTTTGTTTAGTTTGTTACATTTATGGATTTTTCTTAAAATTCTATCGACTATGTATATTCGAAGCTAACTATAGTTTTGTAATTCACAAATGTTGAGCATAACGTGCATATTAGTTTCATGTAACAGGTTAGTTCTTGCTTTTTATTTAAAAAGAAAAAATACCGAAGTTACCAAAAAACGACACATGTTTATAAGGACATTAAAAACCTATTTTGACTTTTTATTAATTATCAACCACAAATTAATGATAGAATGTTGGAGCAGTCGGTAGACGTACGAACCGAGTCGTCACTATGGTAACGGCGTGAACTAGAAAACCTGTCGCCAGATAGTTATTACTTCAAATTGAGGTTCCGCCGGCCCGAGGCAAATTGGCCGCCTTTGTAACACATAACCTGGTTACGTGTCTACGTATATCTATTTAGAACACTTCGTAGACTTATTGACAGTTTAGTAATAAAGCGAAATGTCGAGACCGCTTACGTAATTTCATATTAAATAACAAACTAATGCTTCTTTCAATCTTAAAATTAGATTTAATAAGAATAGCACGTGTTATCGAAAAATACTTTTACTATTGTCTGTAGTATTCATTAATTATAATAGCATAGAATGAAGATTTTATTAGTAAATTCAGCCTATACCGTCTGCCATAAATGTCCTAAACACATAAACATTAATCAATTAATTTAATTGTAATCGATTTGCTTGTATGTTTTTTACTAATTAAAAATTTTAATATGTTTTTTTTCGTTTTGGCTATAATAAATAAAAGATGATTGAAACCCATCCATAATCTATATGTCTGTTTTTAGTCAAAGCTGAACTGCGAAGTATTATATGATGACCTGGCATTCGAGGTGAGGTGGGCGGTCGCTGGGGACAGTGTCGTCATACAACTCGTCGCTAAACTAGGTAAAGAATAAGAAGAATTAAAACATAACATTTATTTATGGTTTAGTACGCTCTTCGTAGGTGGAAACGCACAGGTATAACTCGGAGATTTTGGGTTAAAAGTCTCTCTTTTGAACTGACAAACAAATTAGACACACACATGTGACTGTTGCATAGTATATACAATGCATTTTTTTGTAGTTCGTGAGCGCACTTAGTTAATACGGTGCGTTGTTTTCGCAGTGCTGGAACCCATTCTGTGGAAAAATATTTTTGCTTGGTAACGACGTGTTGAGCTATTAATTGCCTGAAAGAAAGTAATAATTTAATTACGAAACAAACATTCATCATTTATTTTCAGAGGACGGTGAATACATGTCGTTTGGTATTTCGGGCCATCCAGAAAAGTCCCAAATGATTGGCGGAGATATTGGCGTGACCTGGATCGACAAGGAAACGTTAAAGGGCTATGCTGATGACTACTTCCTCGAATCCAAGAGCCAATGCGCTGGAAGACACGGATCTTGTCCAGATGAAGTTTTCGAAGTAAGCTAGATCATTATTAAGTAGGGCTGACAAAAAATCAAGATCTTGAAGTTGTCATAGGTTCGACTCGTGGCGAAACAGGGGTTGTTTGTTTAAAGGTAAAATTAATAACAAAGCATTTAGAATTTTCCCTAATTAAGACGGTACATCAGAATTATATTCCATATTGTTCATATAATCAACACAGCAATTTAAACGATTAATTTAAAGTAAGATTTAGTAAAACGAAGCAGATAAATGCTGTAACAAAAGTCAACTTTAATACGGGTTACGAAAATATGTACAAACTAAGTTTATTTTAATTAAAACGACTTACGAATACTTCACCTAATCTAAAACAATATTCAGTTCATGCGGTTTACTTCTGAACATATTCGTGGAATTGCGACATTATGAGCTACGACGTACATATATAACTTTATACCCTGTGACGCAACAATAAACATAATTTTACTTTTAACATCATACCAAGGACTGCCTTAAGACGTTACATATAGGGCTTATAATTTTGTGCAGTAATTCAATAGCGATGGCTGTCAAATTAAGTTAAGGTGTACCTCGCAGCTAAATATTACCAGTCGATAGTAATCTCGGCTCTTGCCTCGATTGAATTAAACCATAATATTATATTGATATTGGAACATGTGCGCTCGAGACCTCGCTAATGGCACGTGACGGTTTCTCAATATACCTTAGTTTGATAAGGAAAATTAATGTCTCCATGTCAAAAGTTATGGGTCAAACTAATCAGGCGCGTCGTTTGAAAGGTTGACCGAAACTTTGTCATTAATTTTTTGAAGTTATTTTGGCGCGTTAGGGAAAAATTATGAGTGTTAATTTTTACGATGCGCACACCGTCACAAAAAAAAGACACACTGAAGTTAGCTATAGTCAACATTTTAGTTTTTTCTATTGTTAGTGTCGCTTTCTACAAACGTAGAATAAAATTTTTGAAAAGATTTTTACCTTGTTACACCAAAGAAGTATAACTTCTAACGCGTGTACGTATACATAAGGAAACACACATTTTTTATTTAAACTCAAGTTTATTATTATTTATGTCAGATAAATTGGTGACTAGTTACAGATGCTGTCAATATTTTTTTCTGATTGAATTTGTCTT
Source organism: Pieris macdunnoughi (assembly GCA_905332375.1). NCBI lineage: Eukaryota > Metazoa > Arthropoda > Insecta > Lepidoptera > Pieridae > Pieris > Pieris macdunnoughi. The sequence goes on along the minus strand of CAJOBZ010000012.1, from coordinate 5,625,507 downwards.
GACAGAGATCAAGGTGAGATTGTGTCTTAAATTAATTAGAATATGGACCCTACGCTTTGATAACTCTTTAACCGCCGTGGCCATGTCCTGACGACAGGCCTGATGAACATTCTTATTACATATACCAATGGCGCTACAACCTTTTAGGTCTGGACCCCAGATTTCTGTATTTCTAATAAGCAAGTTGGTGATCAATCTTCTATGCCTGACACTCACCATCGACTAAGGCATGCCGGTTTCCTCACAATGTTTCCCTGCACTGAACAGGCGAGTGTTAAATGACATAGACAGAAAGTCCATCCATTGGTGCACAGCTGGAGATCGAACCTACGACCCCAGGGATGAGAGTCGCACGTTGAAACCACCAGGCCAACACTGGTGTATTATATACATAGATTAAAATGAATTTAATCGTATTTTAATAGCCAAACACTGGCTCCATCCGTCTTCTGAATGCGGCACTAGTCAACGGTTACTCGATAGTGACGTACCAGCGACCTCTACGGGCTTCGGATAAACTAGACTTGCCTATATTTACAAACGCCTCGCAACCGATTATCTGGGCTATAGGACCAATCAACTCGGAGGGCCAGGTTTCCTACCATCAATACTTTACTAAGGTTTGTTAATTTTATATCATTATACATTGTCATATAAGTTGGTACAAATCGAATTATGGAATACATTTCTTCATTATGAAGAAAGTTATACGTTAATACGCTATACATTTTGGAATGTTTATAGAGTAACTAGCTGCTCCGGCAAACGTTGTTTTGCTATGTATATTATTTCTAGGAAACATTTTTTTAGTTCAGTAAAAATAACTATCTACTATAATAAAAAAATGGGGTTTTATAGAGGGTGAAAATTAGGGGTTGTATGTATATTTGTATGCTGTATCATAAAGAAAAAAATAAAAAGAAATTGTCTACAAAATAAAAATATTTTTTTTGGGGTGGACCACCCTTAACATTTCGGGGTTCGAAAGATAGATAGTAGCCGATTCTCAGACTTACTGAATATGTATAAAAAATCCATAAGAATCGGTCGAGCTGTTTCGGAGGAGTATGGGAACGAACATTGTGACACGGGAATTTTACATAGAAGATTATGATAATATTTTACAGTTGAAGATGAAACAAAAGAGATTATTATCGTAGATTCATATTATAACAGCAGGACCAAATTAGTTCTGAGAAAATTTGCTACAATGTGTGCATTACAGGGAGACAAGTTTTTGGAGTTCGGTCGAGCTCCCTTATGGAACTGTCCAATGCCGGAAGAAGAAGAAGAAGATGGGTCACCCCAGCTTGCTTCACCCACCGTTAGACCCCAGCAGCCAAGCCGGGAAAGTAGCTCGCAGGTCTGTTCTCTCCTTATTATTAACTATTCAGGCATGAAATATGAATATTTTTACTGTACGCAATTATAACAACTTCAAAGTTATTTATTTTGCGTTGAATTTTTTGGAAACTGCAATTAAATAGTTTTTAAATATATGCCTACATGTATGTGTTTGTGAAGATGTTCCAAGTGTGTGTAATGTTCCAAGTGTATATAATTATCTTGTAAGTATAGTAAAATAATTCAGTTAAAATTAGTTTACTTTCAACACAAAAAAAGTAAATGTATTCATATGTTTATCTTACCCTTTTATAAAATGTTCTCGGTTTCGATTTAAATGTTAAATATTTCATTTGGAAATTAGTATGTCCTTATAAGCTTAATACAAATTCGAACAACCCGTATGAAAACACAAATGTTTACCCGATAAGTCTTTGTACAAACATTGTTTAAGGCACCACAATTATTTAAAAACACATTTATAATTAAAGTTTTACGGTACTGAATCTTGTTTATATGAAGATTATTCAGTAAAATCATTTAATATATTATCGCTTAGATTGTTAATTCATGCTTTAGCAAAGAAAGAATGCATACACATCATTTTTACATCCCTACAGAAAAATTATAAGTAGCTTGTATTAAACTAGGGCTTAGGTCATTAACCATGGAATGATTTGTTTAGGCTGTGATCAAGCCAAATCCAGTTCCTCCTCCCGCGCCAGTCGCCAAGTCTGTCCCCTGGGAGATCCCCGGAATAGAATGCTATGAACCACCAGATGGTGTTTTCTACGCTCAAATGGGACCTACAGGTGGCAAACAGGGGTACTCCGCTATTACGGGTATGTTAACTCAAGTTTTATTTCGATAATATTCTATCATAAAGATTGTGCATTGAAAAATGCATTAAATTTTAGTACGTATTGCCCTTATTTATTTTTAAAACGAATTACATTCTAGGCCATGTCGGATGGGGTATATCGTGGTACATTAACGGTCTACTGATACCAGAACTGACCCTTGTGCGAGGCAAAAAGTATACTTTTGTTGTGGAGGGTGGTTCTAACTCAGCGGAGCCTGCGCGTTTTCATCCATTTTACATCACCAATGACCCTGTTGGAGGGTATTTCCACAAGAACGATGCGGAGAAGAAGGTAAGAGATTTATTTATTTTATTATTGCACCTCTCACCTTAAAGATTTTAATAATTATTTCGGTAATTAAATAACTACAAATAAGTCAGTTAATATAATTTATCTTATGTAGGGCGTTGAAATATATGCGGGAGTACGTCGCACGCGCAGCGGTGATCTAATACCCACCGGCGTGGGTCGGCTTTGCAACTGGACCCCGGATTCAGAAGGTCCAAGTGCCGATGAGTATCCCAGTTTCGGGGCTTACCAGCGGTCTCTCACACTTGTTTGTGAAGAAGGAAATCCGGGTGTAGTCACTTGGATCCCAGACAAGAATACTCCGGATACTGTATACTATCAGGTACCATTACATTACAATGGTGTCACACATTTATCTAATTTCTATTTCACTGTGGACTCTAACACTTTTATACTATATCATGTTTATCAAATTATCAGTTCTCATTCTGGTCTCATATTGAATCGATTTCCTTTCTGTATATAATCCATCCTTTTTCTGTTTCAGCTCTTCAAATCTTCTTTCGCATGAGGTTCTATTCAATAGATGGTGACGATTATATAATTTTAATTGGATATTTGCATCATTTTATTAACATTTATTATTGTTTTCAGTGTTTCACACACCGACATCTTGGTTGGAAAATAAATATTGTTGATGAGTGTGACGCCACTGAAGCTGAGGAGAGTCGGGTTGTAGAGAGCGTAGCACTGCCAACAGATCTACTTAGTGAAGAGTCAATACAGGTACAGAGTCGTGTAAAACCGGATTCTAGCTTTTTTGATCATCGCAAGAAATTCGAAAAAATAATCAATACGAAACAAAATTATAACGATTTCAGTAGTAATAATGGTGAAGGCGGTCTTAAAGGAGAAATTTACCCTGAACCCGATAGAAAATTATATACGAACGGACACGAGTATGAATTGCCAATATCTCATGGACAAATTAAAGAAGTTATAGAAGCAGTGGAGAGTTTAGAAGAAACAATGAATAGCGAGCTCCAGAAAAACTCCACTAATCCACTAACCCCACAACAATACCAAGTATATGAAGATGTTAAGGAAGGCTTTGCTTCAGAACAACCGATAAGAGGTGATGAATATGTCATTGAAACCAGCAAAGTCCCTGAAACTTTTATGTTGCCTCCGAACCAAAAACCGCAAACACTTCATGCTGTTATGCGACCAAACTTACAAAACAAGCCAATGGGAAATATGCGACCACCATACAGGCGTCCAGCTCCACCTGAAATTAAACTACGTAGGCCTTATCCTGCCTACCCGAAAAGCAATACAGGTTATCCGTTACCAATGCCAAATCCACATATATCTCATGGAGTCCCCAAAAAACCAAACAAGTACCCTAATACAAGACCACCAATGAATGGAAATAGACAGACACAAATGCCGAATATTCCTCCAATGAAAGCCATGCCACCGCTTCACCCACATAAGGCTTTCTTTCAACAAGCACCAAAACCTGCACAAAAACCGACAAATAACTTAGCACAGTCGGTTATAATGGGCAAGCCTAGCCACAATGCACCCGTGCCATCTCAAAGTCAAACTTTAAGCTTAGGCCGCACAGACATAATAGCAAATCAAGTTGTTAAAAGTCAGATAACATTGCCGGGATCATCTAATGATGCAGTACCACAGCAGAGCGCACAACAAACATATTTCACTAAACCCGGACAAATAATACTTGGTAAACCTATGGACCATCCGATGTCACTGGACCAACATATTGCATTAATAACCCAGCAAAACGGGCCTCCTTCAACCCTTGAACCTGAATATCACCAACCAACTGTAACTCAAGTTAAAGTTGTAGAACAACCACATTCTTCACAAAATGATGTTAAATCTTCTGATTTCATTGGTCAATCTACTGACACATCTTTCCCTCCTGCCCTAAATACCGGCTTCAAACCCGATTCCATAGTAATTGAAAGTGGTTTCAAACCCATAATAAGGGAACCTCTAATGGCAAGTGAAGACAAAATTGCCGAATATGAAGGCAATGCTAATAGACGTGAAGATACTGATATTGAAGAAGACTATGAAGAATCACCACAATACATCAACACCAACCATGCATATCCGAGCGATAAAATCACAGAAACTTTTGAACCCATGTTCATTCCATCTCCTCCGGATCATCTAATCTCAACTAACGATAAAACAAAAGAAATTTTTCCAAAAAATCACGCCAAAGAAGATAGACCACATCCAGTTTATGTAAAAACAGAGTCTGAACTGAATGCTTTATTCAGTAAAAAAAATATTGAAAAAGAAGTTGGATCTGATTTAATAATGGAGTCAGATAGACTCAGACCAAGTTATTTACCGCCAGATCCTAAAATACCGAAGGAACACTCACAAAAGCTATCTAATGATCAAACGTTTACAACATATGATGGAAAAACAGTTTCCGCAGATACTTTAACTAGTATACCAGATATTAATAAAACCCCTGTGAAAATTTATTCAGCAAAATTACCAGCTAATACAGAATTGTTGTTAAAAACACCACAGTTTGGCCCATTTTTAGGTGAAATACCGCCACAAGTAATGGAACATATTAGAAGAGACGGAGCAAGTGCACCAAAATCCAGTTTCAAGGATACTCGGACAACTCATTTAAAGTTGGTAAATCCTTCTCATAAGCATGAAGATATAACCGGTGATTTAGAAGCAGAAGGAAGTGAAATAAAAGAAAAAACAGCAAAAAGTAACTCAGATAAAAACAACGAAGATGAAGATTTGGAAGAGTACGAGGAAGATTTAGACACCGATGAACAATCACGAACAAAACGTGACACTAAAGCTGCACAGTTTGAAAGAAATGAAATTGAAGAACAGAGGCAAGTTACTGAAAGATTAAATAACAATAAAATGAATCAGATGGAGTTTGAGGAGCAATCGACGCAGTCTAACAGCTCCATAACTAATACGACGAGTTCAATTGTGCAGCTGATTCTTTTAATATTATGGTATAAGGTGTGCTAAGAAATAAGGGAGTTATTTATTTATTGGTTTAAATTATTGGCTTGCCATCAAATGCATTTCGTATGTAGGCTGTGGCGTCCTTCGTACACGCGACAGGATCGCAAGTGGTTGCCACCAACTCTTCAGGTCCCTGACTTCTATTACTCGATTACCAGTTTTCGCGTAATGCAATTCAATACTCTGTTAGTTTTAAAGATGTTGTAAATATATTTCTTTTATTAATTTTAATAAATTAGAATTTAATTTTATAATCGTGTCTTATTGTCAAAAATAACCAAATGAAGCAAAAGTAAGACTCCGAACTCCAAGAGTTGTGAGAATTACATCACATATAGGACCCACTCCTACTACTTACTCCTTAAATCATTGATCATTAATGTGTTTAATGGATATGCAAACTCTTTTTGCCCGTATATGACGCCAGTCCTACAAATTTAAATAGCACTTATTTTACCTATATAAACGCGTATTTATTAAATGTTCTCTTTGTTTATATGATTGTATTTATTATAATCAAAACTAGAGTGGTTAATTTTTATTTATTAATTGAAACCACAACAAAACTCTACCTATTTGCGTAGATTTGCAACTTTTATAATAATTATTGAACGGGCTGTTAATTTATATATAAATAACAACCGTGTATATCACATGTATGTACAATATCGGCTGTTATTGTTATAGAATATAACTTAAGTTAGAAAAAGGCACAACACAACATGTGCATCACTTATTAGTACGCAGTGCTTGAACACTAGAAATCTTCTTGGTGACCCGAGTGAAGCTGGCCACCACCTTCTCGTGTTGAAACTGTGAGTCCACCAGTCGCAAAACTGAGTCACGTCGCCTACCACTAAAAAAAACCACAATGGTTACAGTTATAGTTGTTATAGTTGGCGTCTATGGCGTATTATACAAAGGGGTCCTGGGTCCGAACCCTGATACAATAACTCAATAAATATACACAGATTTATACACTTATATACAATGTGATTGATAAATTCTACAATATATATAGGCAGAGACGTAAATTTTTATAGTCATGTTTTGTGAATGATATGGACAAGAAGGCCAATTTAAACAGAAGCTAACTATAGCTAACTTCAGGGTGTCGGTTTTTTTAAAGATTTACTCTCATCATTTTTCCCTAATGCGCCAAAAGAAGTATAATTTCAAAAGTAGGCTCCACAAAAATATTAAGTTGAACTTACTGTTTGTCAGTGAGAAGTCTGGCTGCAGAAACTAGAGTAAGGCCAGCACGGTCAGTCACCTCCAAAGGACTACCACGTTTCACTAACTCCTCTATAACACTCGTGCTTGCTCCTTGACAAACTGGGTATGAATTAAAAGTAAATATAGCTTATTGTATATTTTAGAATTAAAAAATAACGGAATAAAATTGTATGTCATGTTTACTTATAATAAATCAAGAGTAAAATAAAGAAGAAACATTACGTAAGATATATGTTGGAAATAGTATATAGATAATTTATTTATAATTCAATTCCACTTTCAATGTAGTACTTTAAGTCATGTAGTGCAATTAATAAATTTAATGCTCTATTAGTTAACGACAGATCGAAGGACGGTCATCTATCATACGGCTTATAGAAAACCGATCAGATTAAAAGAAAAATAATTTAGCCTCATTTAACGAATTTGAGTACGACTGTTCGATAATATTTAAATGAAACCCCAGATTCGTCAACAGTATATCGAAGTAAAGCGTAAAACCCGTTTGGATTAAGCTCAAAATATTCATGAAATCGTTTTTAAATGGCTCCAGCAATAAATGTTAAAGCATAGAGAAGTAATATTTTATGTTTTCATTTCGACAACGTTTATTTCAGTGGGGTTTTCAGCGGTTTACGTCAGCGCTGTTCGCTTACATAAGTTTAAAAGACTGTAAAAAGTGTAGGTAGAATATATATTGGTAAGAGTTTACATGTATTTATTTAATACTTTTTAAATAAATACATATAAACGTTTTTATTACTTCATCGCCCAGTAATACAAAACGATCAGAGAACTTAAGATATTGCTTATAAAGCAACCCTAGTAACGTAAAATATAGAAAATATGGGATTTTGAAAGAAGCGCATAATTAGATAGAACATTTTTAACAATATTTCTTATAGACGTGATATAACGACTATAGTTGTATTTTCATATTTTTTTTTATTTATATCATCATCAGGTCAGGCAGTTATCGGAGCCCATAGACACTCATTTTTAGTGGCCGGCCTTTAAAATAATTAAAAAAAAATATCTAATGATTCCTATGATTGATGACTCTATAGTAACAAACAAACTTCAGTAAGAAAATAAATAAAGAAACAAAGTTAAATTTCTAAATTCACTAGCTCTGAATAGGGGTGTCCATCCATTACTATCCGTGACATTGAGGTCTCCTCGGTCCAGCACAAATCTTAGGGTTTCTAGATTACCAGAGTCGACTGCAAGGTGCTCCACGCCTAGGTGGTTTATATCTCGAGCCTGTATGTATAATATAGTTTGATTAATTAAGAGTGTTGTTAAAAGAACTCCATTTTAGAGATCAATATAGTTGTGTTTAATCCTAACAAATCACTTAATAAAAAAGCGAAAATTCTAGAAATGCTATTTCATACTAATCGTGTCATATTACGAGTATATGAATCTATAGGAAAAATTACTAAACAGAATAAAACAATTTTATATTAATTGGTGGTACTAGAGCTATGTTTGGGGCACCGCAAAAAAGGAATCTCGATGAAGTCACAGCACTGACTAAATACCTGTATATCAGCGCCATGATCTAGTAGTAGTTCCACGAGTAAGCAGAGTCCAGTTAAAACGGCTAGGTGTAGTGGTGTACGTCCGATACTCGAACGCTGCTCCAAGTCTGCTCCTCGGACTAACAGAATACCCACCATATTGGTATCACCTGAAATATAATAATAATTTGTACAAAATCAAACGCAGGCACCACACTTTAATATACAATTAATATGATATTGATGCTTTAACGACCTCATCGCTTATTCACTCACTCTTTTAAGGTAATGACAAATTGTCTGACATAACACTTGTTTTTATTAAATATAATTTCAGTGTTAATTGCTCAAAATAATAAATAGAACTTAACTCAATCACAATTTTAACTAATGTAATAGTCTTTTTCGTTACAGCGTAAACATAATTTGCCAAAGAAAAACTTAAAAATATTGTATTTAAAGATGTATTCATTATTGCGTTCTTATAAGATTAAGCTTTATTTAAATAATACAGTCGTTCGATTGCACTATGTTGGAAGCTTACCCTTTAAAACAGCAGTTGCAAGCGGTGTTAAGCCTGTAGCAGCGTTAATGGCAGACAGAAGGATTGGGCGTTCTTCTATCATCTGCTGCACCTAGATAGGAAGTGCAATTCGTTAAAGTCAATCTACTTCTGACTATGATGGCATACTTGCCTTTGCATAATGTTAGCAATTATTTATTTGGCTTAAGAAATGTTTACCATACTTCTCGTATCTAGATTCCTTTGAATAAACTGCGTATCTTTCTTCAATTCAGGAAAAACATTTCAATTCTAATTCAAAGGCAAAATAGTTTAGAAATTGCGTTGTATTATTTTCAGAAGGCTCAAAGGGTTTATGGCAATCAAAAGTTGTTATGAAGAGAATAGACATTTAACAAACATTTTCCTTTTAATCATTATGAACAACAGTAAACCACCAATCCATTATCATCTACATTTGGTAGAAATATCTCAAAGTTTCGTTCACCCCGCACATAATAGAATTTTATTTATATTGAAGGTTCAGCTGTTCGATACAAATGACTTTCTAAATCCCTTTGTACCCAGGCGAGTTCAATCACGAAATAATTGACAAAGTGGTCCTCATTAACCGGCCAGATGATATTCCGTTTTCATCTAAAATGTTCCAAACGGAATAAATGACAACTATTCGAAACTTTGGTATGGTTCAATTGTACTAATAATTAGAGTCCCATTTCACCCATTCAAATCTTACCTAAGCTAACTAAATAACGTTTTTGAGGCTATTATATGCATGTATTTCAAATCTTACAATGTATGTTACAAAGATCTTAATTTGAATATGTTTTTTTATAATAAATAGATTTCATATTACATACATTTCTTATTAGATGCTATAGGAGAAGCGACTGCACTAACACTAACCATCATAGCCGTCGCTAGTTGCTATTTGCTTTCGAAAATTATATTAGAAACAGAAACTATGACAAATAAGTCTTTCATGTACATTCACGATAAAGATTATCACCCAATTTTATGTCCTTCAATAAACCAATCAAGTGAGTCTCCATTTGACGCTCGCGGCGTAATTGTTTTTCAAACAAAATAAACACAAATGAATGTCTGCGCTCAGTGCAGACGCGACACGATTGTCGTTGACAAGTTAATTAGTGACTGATAATTAATTTGTTCATTCTCTGTGCAACGGGAGGTTGGTTCGCTGGCTTCATTTATTCGTTTTATTTATATATAATAAAATGATAAATAACATACATAGATTATTCAAATATCTGGTCTGAGTGCAAACTATGTATCGAATCTTTATAGGATACAGATGAACTATTGGACGTATAGATTCTTTTAATATATAAATTTAATCTTTAAGAAATCAATACTATATCAATACCTTGTTATTGAAAAAAGACAAAAGAGTACTTTAGTTAAAACTGTGCATTGGGACGGAGATATTTTTATGAATGGTAGTAATCTTTAATATAATATTTATAAAATTCATACGGATAAAAAATTACTATGCATAATAGAAAATATTGCTTACCTGTTTGGCATACCCGCAACGGACAGCCATGCACAGACAAGCAACTGTAGTGCCATCACTGTCAGTATTTGCCCAGGTCTCTTCAGACCACAGTGACTGTATAACCTTTTTCGGGTCTTTATTTTCCCTATTTGTAAATGGGGCATTAAAAATATTTTTTTAAAAATTAAAAACTATTTATAGAAGGACAATTACATGAATCCTAATCGCCATCATGTTTCAATAACAACAAACAAATCCTTGTTCTTTTAAAACACATTGGAAAGAACGTATACCATAGAAATAATACCGTAGCCACGCGTCGAACTGTGAATTATCCGTAGGCTGATCATTCATCTTAGGATTATTCGCTGCTCTACGTTTGAAAGCGATCTTGAGGCGGAATTTGTGAGGCTGTGTGGGGGCCAGGTTCTCGATTGCTTTCAATGTTTTCCCGCCGCTGAAATATCACGAAGATTGTCAAACACCTGAACGGTTTTTGGAAGCAAATATTTTCTTTGTTTCTCAATGTATATTGGGTAAGGGTGTGTTTGTTTGAAATATAGTATTAAATTGTTAGTTATTTTTTATCAGAATGGTTCGTCAAATCTTCTGAATAAAGTTAATCTATATTCTGGTGATGTCCAATCATAATATTCGTAGATAAATAAAATCTTCTGAAATTGCTTTTACCACGATTAAATTTGTGTTTTTCGGAAAATAAATACTTTGACTGTTTTGTATTTAATTGTTTTCGTTTGACTTAAGGGATTTCACCGACAATGGGCCTTTTCCCGTCTGTTATTTTTGCCTATCAATCTGTTTAGCAAATTGAACACGTAGCGCGTTAACCGCTTAGCCAAGCCAATTTAAAAGCATTGTGTAAAAGCCTGTTTAATAATCATTCGTAACGACCAATATAATATGGCTGTTCAGTTGTAAATCAAATGAAGGGTTAACTAGTCGCCAACACGACTACATAATATAATGGGCCTCGTAAAATATAAAGGTCTAGGGTGCGACTGCTATGACATACCTTTATATATCATTAACTAGGAAATTGTTTCTGACAGTACATTGTCACTTACAGACATGAAGAGCATTTTGAATACGAGTAAACTATATCTTAATATATATATTTCTTGTGTGCGTGTGTATGTGACTGAACTCCTCTCAAACGACTGGACCGATTTTGATGAAATTTTTTGTGTGTGTTCAAGGGGATCTGGGAATGGTTTAGATTCACAAATCAGCCCGGCAGATGGCACTGCAGTCGGTACTTTCATACTTTGCTTAATATCCTAATCGCTTTAAATATCATGCAGGACAACGTCTGTGGGGTCCACTAGTAAAATATAATTTATTTAAAAACACTTCATCTCAATCACGATGAACTGTGTTAGGATATGGTATGGTAAACTAAAGCGATATTAATATAAAATATAAGTTTTATTCATAGACCTTTGAAATGTACTTTTCTTAAAAAAAAATCTTATGACTTCTCTATTATCCCTTGTAATTGTCGTGTTAATTGTTAAGTGAGGTATCTGTTTGTTAGGGGAAATCAAGAAGGGTCCACGCTAAAGAGGATATTAAACTCATTAAGTGGTAATTAGAAAATATGTCGGAACTATAAATCTGGCACCATTCTAAAATAAAATAAAACTCGATTCTTTTTAAATTCCACAACCCGCTTTGCTTTTCGTGAGATCCAACCTGGTGACTATGCACAGATACAGAATAAGTTTTGTAACAGCCACGCAAACATATTCAAACATAGAATTAAATTTTCCCAAACGTACAAAGTCCATATTAAATTGATATAGAGCCCATGAGGACGGGTTGGTTAATATTAGGTCATAAATCATTGCTATTATGTATGTTAGTACGATGGTCCATAACTTATAAACTACAACAGCAAGCATAATCCATTTATGACATAATATGTGATCAGCTTGATAATTTGTACCCAATAATAACATTATATTAACACCGTTTGTTAGCGCAATCGGCGGTTGACTGCTCGTTATAATTTAGTGTCAATACAAATTAGATTACTCTAAATTATATGGATTAATTGGTATGTCAATAATAGAAAAGCTGAACCTTTATGATCAAAATAAGCTTAAAAAGAAGAAAGATCATAATCATCATTTAAGCTCATTGAAAAATTAAGGCGATCTATGAATATATTATGTACACAATTACTTCTATAAAATTAATATTAAAATATAAACACGTGGTTTTTCAATTTGTTTAAAATAATTCTCTCCTGTTAAAGGAGATGTATTTTATAACAGCTTTCAAACTCCTAAGTTTTACTTTATATATTGGATTCTATTTAACAACGTAATAATATTATCGTCAGGGTAAATTAATTATTTAAATTGTACTTGACATTTATGGAAGGCGGCTTAAATTATAAAGGATATGTTGGATAGGGGTTCGCTGTATTGCCACATTCCATTTCTTGATTGATTAGTTAATCAATAGAACAAAAATATATTACATTTTCTGATGGTTGGATCTTACCTATATACAGTAACCCAGGGTGGCATCTTCTCTTTTCTCTGCACTGTATACACGAGATGGTTCTGGAGATACCTATAGTCACCTGGAGACCACATCAGAGTCACACTGTGACTGCTGGTTTCCATTACTATCGGGGCCTTAGGAGCCCAATTTTCAAACACAGCTAAAGACATTCTCAGCTAAATTTGTTTCGTTAGAAGAAAGTCATTTTCACTCTATAGCCGTAATAAGTGACATAATATAATCATAGCTATGATATATGAAATCACTATTAATCTTTACTGTTCAATTACTTCGTTAAAGTGAATTGAAAATCTTTACTGAAATAGTATTCCTATTACGATGTTATTTACTAAAGAACTGAAACTCGAAGCGCGCAGAACAGCAAGTACGAGTAGTTAAGGTATAGTTTTGTCGATATACTTGCTATTCCAAACTTGGCATGACATTAGATTATATTATAAGAGATAAAATTTCAAGCAAATTTGAGTAAACTTTGTTCTATTAATATTTTTTTCTCAGTTACGCAATCAAATAGGAGTATTAAGACGTGTTTATTGATGCATTGTTGGTTTTCAAGAGATTGTGTTGTATTAATTTGAGGGCTTATAATTCTTGCTACTTTGGAGATGTTTATTGTCCATAGTGTCAACTAAATCGGTGCACGAAAAAGGGTCTTATATATGATGGTTTTTATTTATGAAACACAAATAATATTGACCTTGTTATAGGTAATATTGTAATATTGACCTAGTACTAGATGTTTAAATTTTTTTTAAAGTTAATGCGAAGATTATAATTAATTAAACATTGTTTACATAACTCATCTTAACTGTAAATCTTATGTCAACTAAATGAGACGGTCTCTCTCTGATAATGACTACTGTAAAGCATTGAAGAGCTAAGAAAACAATGTAATGACTTCGTGCTTAAATATTAAAGAAAAGACGTACGGAAAATATAAGTACTGTAACTTTTTAAATTTGTTTTGATTTTCTTTTTAATAATTTTTATTATTACTTTTTAAGTTAAAAGAATTTGTAAATACAGTACTGAAGTATTTTCGAACCAATTCGACTAAGGGTCATGATAAGACCGTACCAATTCTTGAAAGGCCGGCAACGCACTTGCGAGTCTTCTGGCAATGTGAGTCGTTTGGCGGCGGTATTAAAAAAATCTTTTATTATATATAAACATATTTTATAACACTGCCTCTAAGGTAAATGTTTCAACAATATAGAAAGACATTGTATATTTGTGTGTCATTATCCTAACTTCAGTAAGGGATCAAAGTATTATTCAACTTGGATATATACAATGCTTCGGAGATCATATCTTGATAAGATCTCTCGGTTTTTATAAGGAAAATCCTTCTAGATTAATACATTAAAGCGAAATTTAATGATTTTGTCTTTACTAGCGCTGAAACTAAACAATGAAGTTTAATAGGAAGTGCAACAATAAATTAGATGCAGGTGACGCTCGGAGTCGGGACTTCTGAAATATGTGGAAAATTATGCTCTACTGTGCACCGCTGTCGCGACACCTCTGATGAGCTACATAAATATAGACATTATTTAATAATAAGTTTAGCAAATATTTAGCGTATCACTTCGAAACGGACTTCTAAAAAGCATATTACTAGTGCCACGCGGTTTCACTGGAATTTCGTATTCTGCCTCGACGTCTGATGTTGAAACTCCAGCTGAGTTGTAACATATCGATATTAATCCAAACAACTTTACTGATCACTCTCCATGGCAAATGCGGTGGAAGATGCAGAGAGATCACACATCTCTACGCAACGCCAATCAAGCCATTTGGAAAGTGGAAGGAACTGGTACTGGGGAGCTCCTGCCCAGAGGTGAGAACAGGACTCCATGTGGGGCCGAATTTGCGCTTTTCACTCCGGGCCATCACTTGCAAATGTATACATTTGTGAAATACCGTCTCGCCTTGCTGAGCACGTCAAGCTAATTTCCTCCAAATGACCGCGAACCTGAACGTCATTCGATATTATTACTTTCAGGATGCTCCATCTTCGAAGAGAGGAGTAGCGACAAAGGTTATGTTTTAACTATTATTGGCATATTTTTATTGAGAAAATGGTACTTTTCCTTTTCGTTAGACATAAGTCCGCGTTTCTCTTGTAATCCACATTAAATGATTTACGTACTGCGTCATTTAACTAATCCGATAGATACTAAATGTTATTTCTATATAAACTTATTTGAAAAAAGTGCTTTAATCGGAACTTCAATGTTTGGTTGTTTCTTCATGGAATATATGAATATGTATGGGTGAAGGTGCAGGGGCAGCCTTCGTATTGTTATTATTTTGTTTGGTTACAAAACCTGTTTATATAAATGTATAAGAAGATTAGCCGTGGACAACGAAATAAAATTAAGCTCAATTAAAAATAAAGTGCCTTATAAAATTTCTTGCGCAAACATGACTTCATATTTACAAATGGTTGTACGTTTCGATTCGCCCCTCTAAAACATAATTTACGGATACGCATGTGTTATTCCTGGCTAATTAAAAGCGTGAATTGAAAATCAATTAAAATTAGAGTGATGACCGAATTTAAAAGATAAAAAACTAGTGAAACATCGTCTCTGTGAACGCAACGCAGCATGTCGCCGTATCGATCGACGCGAGGCAGTAGGCGCCCGGCCGCCGTACGGGGAGCACGTTATTTGGTGTTGTTTGACCATTGTCGCCATAACCTCACCGCGCTACTACTCCAGTTTACAGCCTGGTAAGTCCTTGTAAAACTATTTCTTTCAACTGACGTATGATAAGAGATTGAATTATTGACCAAGCCTGCGATTATAGCAAAATGAGTCATAACGTTTGCACTGACAGTTATACACTTTCGCTTTGTTTATTTCTCAGTGCGATTCACTGCAATATAAATATTGGATATCGTGTTTTATCTCTTTATCAATGTTAAGCAACGATAAAACATAGTACGCAGTTCTAGGTTTTCCTTAAGAATGAGACAGCTAATTCAATTAGTTTTCAATTGAAGTCACGTATCATAATTAGAGCAAACAACGGTACAATTACCACCATTGTACGTCGTATTCAAATACTGTTTTTATAAGTCTGACGTAATGAACGCGCCTTTTTTAAAGTACATAATGTAAATTAGCAATTTGACTTTAATTGTATCGGACGGACCGAAACTTACCTAAATTTATATTAATTAATTACGTCATCCGATGTAGAAGTTTTATTTTAAACCTACTGTAAATCGTGTGTATTATCTTAACTTACTAAAAGTCATTATAAGGGCAATCTGAAGGTTTCTAAATTTTTACCTACATTTTTATCTCGTAAATTTGATGGTTCGTAACAATCAGCGAAAATTTATTTCCATCCCAATACTACATTTTATCGAAAGTTTCAAGTCAATGACAATGAATGACGTCACACATAATCTGACAGCTGAGTGACAGTTGACGGATTTGCTAGATAGTGTGGAGTGGCGAAAATGAAAGCTAAAGTTTTAGTAATGCCAGGACGGCAGCCTTTAAATTGGTTTATAGATTTCAAGGATGTTTTTTCTGCCTCATTATTGCGATAGATATGATTTTATCTTATCAATTAGTTTTAATACATCTTGGAAGTAAGATCAGTGGTTGCTTGCTGGTTACGCGTGCGACTCCCTACCCTGAGGCCATGCCCTCAAACTCCGGCAATTTTTTTTTTCTATGTGTACAATTGAAATATGATTCATCGTAAGAAAACTGGTAAATATTAGACCCCAAAATCGGCACCGTACGTCAGGCTGACACCAACTTGCATAGTAAAAGAAAATATGATCAATGAAACAGTATACCAAAGCCAGAACATAAAAACGGTTGAAGCACCACGGAATTGTTATTTTATGTTTTATTTTGCTCTCAAACATTACACATGTTAAAATGAGGACTATTACATACTTCTGAAAATATGTTATGGAACGTGTAAAAATACCGCAGGCGCAGCGCAATCCAGATCCATGGAACTTCCTCCAGTCGAGTAGCCCGCAATATCGCAGCACACAACTCACGAGGGGACTCTTTGTATTGAAGAAGTAGCATTGGTCCGACAGGCATTCGCGAATATACAATATAAATATATAAATAGCAATTATGTAGGAATATACCAAGGGATAAGATAATAATAATAATAGGAAATAATTAACACTGCAAGGCTGCTAAAATGACTTGGCTAAAGGAAAATATTGTCATAATTATATAGTTTTCTAAATAAGTATTGTTAATAATTATGTAATATAATAACTTTTTGCTATAAACGCTTACTAAGATAATAAGGAACACACAACTTACAACAATGTATGTTAGTTCCGGTTGGTACATCTTCATATTGATGTCGCTTCACTATTTACGCTTTACTTCACGCTTTTTTATTGTTATTATGTGTATTTGTATATCGCTATCGATAAAGAAGAAACTTTAATAATTTTACGGTATCTAATTGGAAGCCGAAAATGCTTTTACCGTCTTATACATAAATCCATTGCTAAATAACCGAAAACTAAATTTCATTGCTGATTTGCATTGTTAATTTAATACATATTTATAAAAATGTATTTATTTATTTTGTTATCCTACTGCTAACAAATTATATATAACAAAAACAATTATACTAAAGATATAGCCAAAGATGGAATACATAATATATACAAGAAGGTTCAAACGTTCAAGAAAAAAAAACATCAATAAAAATTAATATTAGGTCCTTACATATGAAATTGGCGTATTTCGTACTGACCACTTTAATCACGATGTTCTCCTCTTTGGTAAGGAATTCCAAGTTCAAATTTGTACAGCTATTTACTCATGTATTTGTGCTTCGATGACCGTCATTCATTTGTTTTTTTCTTCTGTTTTTGTCTGTTTGCGTCACTCATTTTACAAAATGGAAAACTTAAAGTATCGCATTATTTACGAGTACGAGTTCCGCCGTGGCACTAGTGCTGCGGAAACGACTCGAAGGGTGAATGATGTGTATGGCGGTCATGTTGCAAAAGAAAACACAGTTCGTTTTTGGTTCCAACGTTTTCGTTCTGGAAATTTCGACCTGCAGAACAAGACCCGTGGACGGCCTGAGACCCATGTTGATAATGAAGTATTGAAGGCTATTGTGGAAGCGGATCCATCGCAAACTACGTCCGAGTTAGCTGCAGGCTGCGGTGTTAGTGATAAAACTGTTTTTATTGACTTGAAGCAAATTGGGAAGATTAAAAAGCTTGAAGATGGGTACCTCACGAATAGACTGAAGCAAACTGGCAAACGCGCGTCGACTACTGCGTTACATTACTGAACCGGCACAATAATGAAGCTATTTTAAACCGAATCATTACCTGTGATGAAAAATGGATTCTTTACGATAATCGGAAGCGCTCAGCGCAATGGTTGGATCCTGGCCAGCCAGCCAAATCCTGCCCCAAGCGAAAATTAACCCCAAAAAAGTTACTTGTAAGCTATTGTCAGCAATTGCAAACCATGATGGAAAAGCTAGCGGCTAAACAACCTAGGCTGGTCAATTTCTCCACGGTACTGCAACGCTTCACGACAACGCTAGACCACACACTGCACAACAGACGGCTACCAAATTAGAAGAGCTTCAATTGGAATGTCTAAGACATCCTCCGTACTCCCCGGACTTTGCTCCAACAGATTACCATTTTTTTCGAAATTTGGACAACTTCTTGCAAGGGAAAAAATTTAACTCTGATGGGGCAGTCCAAATCGCCTTCACAGATTTTATTGATTCCCGTCCGACTGTTTTTTTTAGTAAAGGAATCAATGAACTACCTATGAGATGGCAAAAGTGCATAGAAAACAATGGTTCATACTTTAATTAATTAAATATATTATATTTAAAAATATTCGACTTTTTGTTCCTCCCATACAAAACGCCAATTTCATATGTAAGGACCTAATATATACAGTTAACTTACCTTATTACACACAGCCGGTGTAGTATCCGCTTTTACAAATGAAATATTATATTTCGTGGAATGACTGTCGATCTTATAAAATTCTATATCTTTAAATTGTAAAAGATTTCTATTATATACATACGAAATTGTTCGGCATGATATTATTATGAGCATAATTAACAATATACCAAATATTGTACAAAATAATCCTAATTTGTTACAAAATTTTAGGTCTATGTGATAAATTTATATTCTGAGATGTTTTCAAGAAAACACCACCGGATTTAAAATATTCTTGACGTAATGTCTAAGTGTATCCGAAAACCGACAGTTTTTGTTAAAAATTCACGAACAAAACCCTCAAGTTGGCTCGACACTTTCTGCCTCTAAACCCAGCTTTATCCAATTGTGTCACCAACAGAACGGCTCATTGTTTTCAAATTTCATTCATACTACAATGAGCGCATGACTTTGTCCTTTTTATATTATTTGCGTGAGAAAACCTCTTTTTTTATTAAAACTATAAACTTTATTAAAGACTTATTAGAATTTAAATCAAAGGTTTACATTTCCAAAGCTAATTGGTATAGCGATTAAAAAGGCTTTACTAGGGTTTCATGGAAGAGAGAGCTTGTTTGGCTACCCCTGATCCCCCCAGTTTCCTAATTCTTTCATAGTAACTGACTACAGTTATTAATATCCACAATAATCACGTATTTTATATACGTATTATACATAAATTACCCTTATGGGTTTGGCAATGCTGGCGCCGACAAATAAATTAAGCATAGCGCAGAAGTATGAAATATCTTTAGCAGCAATTATGAAAATAGATTTTTAATGTATTCAGAGTATTATTATACAAAAATGAATTATAATTGTAAGGAGCAGGTGATGTTTTGTCCCAAGGTATTTCGCAATATAATTCATATTCCGTGGCCGGCTCGCAGTTATTTCAATCAACAAAGCGACGCGAGGTATGCCAGAAAGACATAATGTGAGCTGTATATTTTAATTAAAGTGCCTTTGTGTGGTAATTGTACATTTTGTATCATGTCCTTTACAAATGGAGCATACGAGTATTACGCAAATTTTTACTAAATTTAAAAATGTTTTATGCAATACAAAGCGTTCAGAAGGAACGTTAATTTATTATAAATAAAAAACATAATTTAGTTATATTATATAATTTGCCGTGTTTTCTTTTCAGAGTACAAGATGAATAGTGTTTTACCTTTAATACAGTCTCAATTTCTTTGCTCATATATCTCGCTATTGTAGCGTACCTTCGTCGGCCTACTAAGAATCATTCATTCTGAACAGTGAATACGAATTTCCGACAGTTTTCGTGCAGTCTTTCTTTAATATTAAAAAAGAGAGCATCTTTCTTAAAATGAAGTTTTAATATATATAAAGGTAGGGCGTGATTCGTGAATGGAATAATTAAATTAATGTGTGTAACATAACAAATTTTTTATTTAGTAATATTGCCTTATATTGTTCAGATATATTTACATTAAATTTTGTTCACTTCATTACAAAAATAATGTTCTCCATTCTCCACTGACTAATTTCTAAAGAGATTTGATCTTTTAGCCGGATATGTCCGACACGCCCGAAGTCTTGCAATAACAGTAGGTACCCACAGTTTTACTAGCTATCAAGTTGTATTAAATTCCGCCAACTTCATAACTAGAGCCAATATTTCTTTCAAGTAATTTTATATTTAAGTCCAGCTGGGATGAATAACACATATTATTCCAATATGATTTCAGTATAGTTGTACTTTTTATTTAAGTCTATTTGCATTGCAAATACTTATACAATAAATGGCTTATTTATTCTGTGATAGAATTGGTCTAAGATCCCGCTATACAACGACCTTCACCGAGATGCTTATTTAATGAAACGTATTTTATATTTAATTTAATATGTCAATAAATATAATCCATATGGGTTGTCTAGCAAATTTCAGTCCAGAGTATGTTTAATTAATAATTTAAAAAAATATTTTTTGAAACATTTCACCGGTATGATTATTAGATAAATTCTATACCAATCGAAAGTATGAAGCCCATAGAATATGCAAACTTTATGCTGCCCATTCTTTTCCGGTCACAACTATCGGGTTGCCAGGTATAAACAGGTAGATCTATACTAGCATTTGCAACGGTCTGTTTATTGAATGAAATTTAAATGAAATTAAAGATTATTTTATTCTGAACACGGTGGTATAGGGTTGGCTGCGAAAAATCAGTCCAGAATTGCGGTTGTCGAATTTTAAAAAGTAAAATATTGCTCCAAGTGAATGTGTGCGACTGAGAGGTCCCAACCGACCATCCCATGCGATAGAAGAGGACACAGCATAGCAGCTGTTTAAAGTCCGCCCACTTAAAGAAAGAGAGTGCGCATGCTATTTGGGCTTGGAAAAGAAAAGGATAGCGATGGACTCGTATATACTATGCATCATTTTGGAGTAGTTTATTATTTAAATAGAGAAATAGTTATTTAATTTTTTTTTATCAATTAATTATTTATTTGTATATTTTTTATGTGACACTAAAGTATATTTACATCTTTAGTAAAAAAGAAGGTTATAGTGATTCATATATAATACCGCCTGATTAAAAATATTGATTGAAAAAAAAAAAAAAAATTACTACATGCAAATTATAAATCTACAAATATATGTGAAACTTGAGCCTGAGAACTGCGGATGGTTCTTAGATGAATATTTAAAACCAGTAGGATTCATTGGGGATCATACACCTTTATAGATAGAAGACATTGTCGAAAAAAGTGAAACAGAGAGTGATGACGAAGAAGATTCAGAAGTTGAAGATCGTAGTTTTATGTCCGATGACTCGGATTCTGAATAATTTAAAAAAAAATTGTATTTTTAATTTTTTACAATAAATAGAAGTAATTTTTTAATTGTTGTTTTTTATTTTGTCTTCTTATAATAAAAATAAAATTTGCAAGATTACCCTGATTAAAAAAATTCACTTTTATGGGTTTTGAATTTTTTCCAATAGTTTCAATTGATTTCAATTTCTCTGTTTACATTTATAGATTTATAATTTGCATGTAGTAAATTTTTTAATTTTTTTCAATCAATATTTTTAATCAGGCTAGTATTATATATGAATCACTATAACCTTCTTTTTTACTTATCTTATCATTCAAACTTCTTTGGTCAATCACAGATTAATTTTACTTCCCAATAATTTCATATAACTAATTCTAAAGCTGTGAGTTACTTACAACACGACATCAATTTACATTCATCAAAACAATCAATTTATATTCGACAACAAACAAACAAATATGGTGGCGCGGGGCATATTCTGTTCTATTAATCAGCGCTCGAGGTGCGTACCGTTTCACAATTTGACGGCTTCACTTCGATAGATTACAATCTACCGAATAATAATACGTTAAATTGTAAGCAGTACGCTGAGGTTCACAATATTTCGACAGTTTACAATCTCGCGAGATAGATTACAATCTAACGGTGTTTACAATTTTACGGTGACATATATATACTTTAGTGTCACAAAAAATATACACATAAATAATTAATTTATTAAAAAAAAATTAAATAACTATTTCTCTATTTAAATAATAAACTACTCCAAAATGATGCATAGTATATACGAGTCCATCGCTATCCTTTTCTTTTCCAAGCCCAAATAGCATGCGCACTCTCTTTCTTTAAGTGGGCGGACTTTAAACAACTGCTATGCTGTGTCCTCTTCTATCGCATGGGATGGTCGGTTGGGACCTCTCAGTCGCACACATTCACTTGGAGCAATATTTTACTTTTTAAAATTCGACAACCGCAATTCTGGACTGATTTTTCGCAGCCAACCCTATACCACCGTGTTCAGAATAAAATAATCTTTAATTTCATTTAAATTTCATTCAATAAACAGACCGTTGCAAATGCTAGTACAGATCTACCTGTTTATACCTGGCAACCCGATAGTTGTGACCGGAAAGAATGGGCAGCATAAAGTTTGCATATTCTATGGGCTTTATACTTTCGATTGGTATAGAATTTATCTAATAATCATACCGGTGAAATGTTTCAAAAAATATTTTTTTTAAATTATTAATTAAACATACTCTGGACTGAAATTTGCTAGACAACCCATATGGATTATATTTATTGACATATTAAATTAAATATAAAATACGTTTCATTAAATAAGCATCTCGGTGAAGGTCGTTGTATAGCGGGATCTTATACTAAATATTGGCACAATGAGGTAACAGGCTCATATAAAGCCCTCGACACACAAAGCTTCAAACAATACAACTCTTAATATATAGGATCAAAGGTTACCCTTTTGAGTGAATGAATGCCACCTCGGGTAAAGTAATATTGTTTGCATGTAAGCTATTTATAAGTAAAACAAACTTAATATACCTTTGTATACTAGACATTTCCAAGTGTAATAGAACCTATAATTTTCAATATTGTTGTGTACATCAAAATTGATTTAAATTACAAAATGCTAAAGACAACAGAGGCAGAGGTTATTAAATAATTAAAAGTAAACTTATTCCAAAAGAATCTTTTTATTTTTTTATTTGTATTATATTTTCTTTTATGTCTACGTATAATATAATATAACGTAATATATACGTTAAACTGTTGAAATAATAGTTTTTCTTTTAATTTTTTTATACCCATAAACAGTCTTTTTTTAAGTTGCCTTCTAGGAAGGTTTTAAAAAAGTACATCGTGAATAAATTATAAATAATAATAAAAACAAAATTTGATACTTAAATAAATGAGGCATGATAAAAATCAAATTTAGATATAAGTATCCCGCAGGCACCTATATATATATAATAGACATATATACATAGGTGCCTGCGACTTTGTCCGCGTATAAGTCGGTTTTAATAGGCACTCTGTTTTAATAAATTGAATAATTCAATCAGTCTTATGGTTAGAATGCCTAAAGTATTAATAAATCATAGTTTTAGTGCAAATAGGAAGAAAGTTAAAAAGACGTCTCAGAGCATTAGAAGCGGCGTATAATTTACGGCTGCTCTTTGAGTTGATGAAGATAGCAAATAGAGGAAAAGGCCTGCCACTCTGCGGAACACCAGTATTATTCCACTAAGAATGGATTCTATTTATTTAAATATGCTGGCGACGTCCATTAATATATAATGGCTATTGAACCAACCAATAGCCTTTGGTAGTCTTATTGAGCGAAGCAACTCATGTAGAATTTCAAAGTCCACTGTACTGAAGCCATAGCTGAAGTCAAGGATAGCGAGAACAGTGAGTTGCTTACCATACATCCCCCGGCGGATGTCGACAGAAACTTTAACTTTAATGCAGTAGTCCTGGTAGGCCCTGGGCGAAACCCAGACTAGGAAGGGTCTAGTAAGAAGTTTTTAAAAATTCGCTAATTTGCGAGAGTATGAGGCGCTCAACAGTCTTAGAAATGGGTTGGAAGACAGAAAAGTTAATGGAGTCCGGTCGTTTGGGAATAGGAATAACTAAACTATCCTTCCAGGAAGTAGGAAATATACCTAACACTTAAAAACGTGAGTAGTGACTTGAAGAACAGTAGGCAAGATAGGTAAGATCATAACACAACTTACTAACTTGGTTTTCGACGAGATGGATAGAATGCCTCCACTTCACGGTCGGTGGTAAAAAGTATGGAGTAAAAAGAGATGACAAAATATAGAAAGTTCGCCTAAGAGTTTAATGCGCTAAAAACACTTTGAGCGTTAATGTGTACAACATTAAAGTACTTCTTCAGAAGGGCTTCAAATATAGAGGATAAGATCATTAAAGGGAGGCGTAGTGAAGTCAATGATATGCCTGTGCATTTGAGGCTTGCTTTGGCAGCCCAAATTCTTACCTTATCAACCTACTATGAAACTTGATTAATATAGGCCGATGCTTACCATTGCTTCTCATGCCTATTCTATGACAGCGAGTTAAGCAATGCTCAGTTACATAAGGGTATTTCATTAGGTGGATATCATATTTGCAATAGATCTGGGACTTTCATTTTTAGTTTCATTGAGACCATGGAGAATCACTTGCGCCTACTGCTCAACTCCTCCTCGTCCTGCACTCTAAATAGTATCGCCGTTTGGGCCTGGATATTCTCTCGGCTGAAAATTACAGAACTCTCAAAGGCCTCGAACTTTCTAGCAAGAGGGGTTTGTTCCAGAGATTCTACAAAGGCTTTAAGATCCTCTATTATATCATACTTGCGAGGAAGTGAATAATTAAAAAAAACAAATGAAAGTAGTAGTAGACTATGATTATCACATATTAGGTTAATTATAGTTAAATGTAGGATATTACAATAGAAAAATAGGGAATTATGTGCAATGGGACACTAGTTCATCACTGAAACTGTAAGTAATATAGTTACCGGTAAACTATTTCGTTTTAACACAAATCAAGGGACAAACCAATACACTTTTACACTACCCACAACCTTAACCAAAAACCAAAAGGCCTGTAAGTGTGTAATCAACTGAAACTTCTGTATTTTACCATCGCCTACTAAAGCTTCCACAAAGCAATATTCGTGGCGCTTCTTCCACATTGCTCCTTCTGTGACGAAGTTTTATACTATGTCAAGGCACTGGGTTAGAGAACACACCAATATTGTCACATTGTTGGTAATAGATAACCTCTTTTGAAGTCGTTCGTCAAGTGGATATTTCAGATTTATATGTAAAGATTATAGGAACTTACAGTAGGCAATCAGAATACATTGTGTCACACTACATCGTCAGATTGACAAAGTTTCCTAAGCTTTATAACTATCTCCGTTAGTAACATTGTTCGTTCTCAAACTAAGTAATATAGTATGTTGAGCGACGTATTTGGATTATTCACAATATTCTGAATATATCTTCTTACCCTGGATTAGCAGTTGGATTATAAATTCAATTCAAAAAATATTCGACGTTTCGGTTTACGGCACAAAATGTTACTCGAAAGAAAGTAGATCACTCTCATCCCGTGAGCACTCTCACTCTCAGATTCGATCTCTGGCTGCACTAATACTGTCTATGTGTGCATATAACATTGTCTCGTGTGGTAAAGCAAAACATTGTGTGGAAACCGGCTTCTAAATCCAAAAGTCGATGACATGTGTCAGACCGAAGGCTATAAAATAAAAATTATCACACAAACAGGTGCAAACTGAGGCCAAGACCCATATGCGGTTGAAGAACTTTTTTTATAGAAAAGAGGGCAAACGGGCTAGGCTTCCTGATATTAAGTGATAGCGCCGCCCATGGACACTCAATGCCTATAAGAGGGCGCGAGGGTGCTGACCCTTTAAGAATTGGCACGCTCTTGGATTATTATTATTATTACTAGTATTTTATTCAATGTCAAGCTTAAAAATAACTGTTAAAATTAAAAACTTAAAATTTTTACTCTTTCAGTGATAGTAATTAACAGGGTTGTCATTGGAAAATCTTAATTAACAATTTCTAATTAATAAAAACAGTCATTTTTATTGCACCGTTTTTACAAAAATACTAAAGTGTCGCTTTTCTACATATCGTCTACACAATTGGACAGGAGAAACCTCTAGCAAAAAAATTAACATTTAGAATAAAGCAAAATAAAATAAATGTAGTCAAATATATTTATATAAGTAGCTGCGCTTAGGACGCAATCTATGTAGCGTTTGACACATTTATCTCAACAAACGTCAAAGTGCTCTCGGAGGCACTTTATCTTGACGGATCCTCGTTAGAGCCTGACAAAAGTGTCTGACACAAATGTCTGACACTGCAGTCAAAGCCACGGAAACTAGTTTAGAAAACTCTTGTTAACGTTTCTTGTAATTTTCACTTTGTAATTGCGAACTGTGTTAAAAGAGTGCTTCCTTTGATATAAATATAGTCTCGTATTCTCTCAAGTATTTAATAAAATGCTAGGGAGTTTTTCGTTGTTTAATTTATTTTATTTTATTGAGATTGCTTCTTGTTATGTAATTGCAATAATTGAAGTTTTATTGAAATCACCGAAATATTGTAAATGTGCATTAAATTAACATTTGGTAGAGCTTATCAAAGTATCAAAAAAAATGTAAGTAAAAAATGTTTACCTACGAAGGCGCACAGCTGTATAATAAACTACCCACAGTTATAAAAAATATTACTTCTATCAATTCATTCAAATCGAAGCTAAGTCAATATGTTAAACAAAATTACTTTTAATTCATATTCCTTTGGTTACTTTTATTTTTAAGATTATTGCATGTACGGCTATCTTTTTATTGTGATTGTTTTAAGAACGACTACAATGTTATGTTAATCTAGAGTATTATTCTCATGTAAGTGACATTTTTTGTCTTTTTGAGAAATAAAGTCTTTAAACCTAAAGTTAACATTTTAAGCTGTTATATCATTCAAATACTCAATTCTACATTGAAGCCACTCCTTTTATATATTTAAGCTCTGAATCTAAAAGTCACGCACAAAAAGCGTTGGTATATTCTTTTAGCGTGAAACTTCACCACGCTATAGATTCAATCGCAGGCGGAAAGCACTTCATTAAACTTTGTTCGCGACACCGTGCTACGAGTTGGCCACGAAACTCCTGCTACGCTCGTAGCGTCTGTAGTTTTGTAAGGACAGCCACGTTATTAACTTTTGATGCATTATGTACTTTGAATTTAAAATTGACTGCCTGGCTAAGTGGTTCGTTAACGACTTTATGACATAACTCGTTAGTAGAAATTTAATTTGGTTACAGGCGAAAAATTGTCGTTTTAGGTTGGAAGGCCGGGAATGCTCATCACCAACGTCGTACTTGCCGTTACATAAATGGAATAGACGTAAACATATGTTTGCCCCATGCCCGATTGAGGGGGTAACAAAATATTATATATTAATCGATTTTTTAGCGTCTCTTAAGTAATTTTACCAATAATTTAGTTCCTTATTTCCCCCTACGCGCTCGGAGAGTCAATACTATATATTTTTTTAAATTCTACTTATCATATCCCTTTCTTACATTATTATTATATTCTTTGTTACCTGAATTTCTTTACTCGAATAATACTTGTACGAGAAATTCACAAGTTTAATGGCCATAAGCTTAGGAGGCTATGAAAACCTTTGCGTGAGGCGCGAGATTGTAGGCGTGATAAATGTCACACGGCCTATGCGGGCCGCTAATGCAGAGATTTAGATAGCTCCTGATTAATTGCCCTTCACAACTTCTTAACAAGATTTAGATACGATGCTTCCCAAACACGTGGCTAAGTTTAGCAAAATAGCTTGTGCTTTAAGATTCTGTTAAATATATTGAATATAAATTTTTCAGGTTATAAACACATATTATATATACTCGTTACAGGTGATGTATTGAAAGCTTCCTTTCAGTCGTGAGGAGCCTATATATTTGTATTTTTTTAAACGCCTCATTGATCTAGTGTATGGTCGACTGAAAATTAGATCTTTTCAAAGTCTGGGTACGGCTGAAAGTGCGTTTAAAGAAATTTTCAATGGTAGTAAAGTTGGCACATAGAGGTTTTGGTTTTGATCCGATTATCGACATACTCAGGCCGTGTCGCATAACCTTCCTATAGAGGTATTAGTTATAGAATAGAAGGTGTACTTGTATCTCTGCGTAGACAACAAATAGAGATGAGCTACGTACGGCTTGGCGTATTATCATAGTGTTTCTAACATTTCAAAGATTTGTTGACTAATAATTGTACGATTAAATAAAGGGTTTTATTTATTTAAGGTTTAAACAAAACCTTCGATTTCTTTTTGTGCATATATGGTAAGGATATCCTTATAAGTAAGTCCTTATTATTAATTCGTTATCCAACATGAGTTCTCGATTTTCAATACTTCGTATAAGCGAAATTTGTAAGTGGTTTGTGTCATTTCCGTAATTGCGTGATTCCTAACGACCGTTCTGCGCCTTCTCTACAAAGTAGGAAACGCGGCCTTTTTAGCTTTTTATAAAACGGCACTTAACCTCCTTAAATTACGGCTTTTCTGTGAAATTGTGTTACTGAATTTCCGCTCTTTTTTCAGATAAAGTTTCCATTTGAAACATTTTTGAACAGAATTAAAACATAGACTTCTACTATGAGCTTAACGTTCAAAATATTCATTCACATAACATTTTTCATTTATTTTTAATTATCGAACGTTATAGATTACATAGATGACTTAATATACAGAGCCTGAGGTCATCTGATCAAAGTTGACATAATTCAAAAGGAAAACAAGAGAAAACCCGGCATGTTTTAAACCCAAAAATCGAGGAAATGGGACAGGCTCTAAGGGTCGATCACGGAGAAGGGACAACGAAAAATAATTAATGCAACACCTGGAGTTATTTAAAATCTGCATTTACAAACAATACTTTATAAAAGTTTGTTTAAAAACTACTCCGTACTATTCTAGTATATTCGCTGTTATTCATATAATCTAACGATTGACAATGGACGTATTGAACAACAACATTTGCATTGAATAATATAGTTAGAAGCGGCTTAAATCAATAATTCAACTAGATACGGAGCGAATGGTGTAGTTAGTTGTAAGTGGCAGTATAAAGGAGATATACAACCGTTGTAAAATGTTACCGCCCCTCGGCCGCTTAGATACCGCACGGTACAACACAAGTGCTGTAATCCCACAATAGCGTACTATTACATATACACTGTACCTGTTTTCTTGTCATAAAATATAGCTATTTCTTTCTTTAGTTCTATCTATAGTTTATGAAAAAGAACCTTTTAATTTAACTGAACTTTAACTTTTGTATTACGATAAATTTATTCTTGCCGTTTTATCAATATGTAATGGTTTTCAAACAACAAAATTTTTTAAGAACAATTTACACATTAATCAGTTTTTACTAAACTTTGGTTTACCTGACCTTTCAGAAACTATGGTTGTGAATGACATAAAACATATAAGCTGCGCTGGATTCAATTAAGTCACGGGCTAAAAAAAATTGTTAGTTATTGAGAAATTTGAATACCTTTCTTGTTTGCTATAGTCTTCTCTTTGGACTTAATAGGAAAGCAAATTAAACTGGGTGCATGTTCGCAAAAACACATCTACTTTAATATTTGGCTGATTAACGCGATTTCCTAATACATGTTCATTCCAGCCATCATACGAAACAAAGGTGTAACAAATGTATTAAATTAACTTGTATTAATTAAAATGTTTAATTGCGTGTTCCCGTTCATAAGATCAGTAATTCAGATTTATCATATATTATTTTATTAAAAAAGGCATTAAAGGAACTTAATGCCAAAAATGGGAAGGTACCCAACAAGATAAATAAATATGGAAAAACCACGGCTAAAAGATGTGACTTTTGATTTGATTTGATGGCGACTGATTTTTATCGAAATGTATACAGAAGCCATAAAATGGGACAAGTCGTAAAATAATACAATGCACAAACGATGATGATAAACAAGAAATACATAATATACTAAAATAGAAACAATAAAAGCTATCAACTCACAAAAATTTGATAAATCATCTGGATCACACGTTACGAACGAAATATTAAAAATCACATTGCCAGTTATTTCCTCAAAACCTAACAGTTATATTTAACGACATTATATACACAGAAAATATATCTAAGGACTGGCTTAAATCAATAATTGAAACCTACAGACCACATACCTGTTTTCCGTTAAATTGTACAAAACTACAAGAATATAACTTCTGTACAAAAATAAACTATAAATATATTTATTTAGAGTAACTAATATTCCCCGAGTGCATGCATAAAGAAATATAAAGAAGAAGAGCCAACACTTGGAAACGGTTCTGGTCACTGGGTGAGATAATGAAATACCAATGAAGGAAGAGAGAAAAGTTTACAATATGTGTATTTTGCCATGTTTGTTTACGGGTGTCAGACGTGGGTAAAAAAGATCTGGTTAAGTACAGAGTGTGCAGTTCTGCGATAATACATTTTGCTGTAGAATAAGGAGTATTTCTTTCCATGTGCACAATCATACTACAGTTAAGAAAACATTCCGAGGAAGCCGACATTAGATAAACAAATGGACGACTTGCATATAAAAGAAGCGTGTAGTGTAAAACTGATTTCATTAAAAATATAATTATGAGTTAAAAAGCTCAATCGCGTAACAAATGATCGAGTAGACAATATAATTATTGTTAAGTGGTTTTATTTTTGTTCAAAACTTTATCAACTACTCAGATAGTAAAACAAAACCTTCATTTGACTTCAGAATCCTTAACCTGACATCGAAATAATACTCAAGTTTGTGTTGGATGGAGTTTATAGGAGTTCCATATTTTTTTCTAGCTGAGTATTTTATCACGTTATTTGTTTGTTCTGTGACCTAGTTTATACTGAACTCGGTTTTGTTCAAAACAGTAAATTTTAAAGCACACTTGTATTTTGAAATATATTTTGTATAAATAGTACAGTACTTTTTATGTATAGTACATTTTATACATAGTTTTTGGTTAGGTTTTTGTTTTTATCCTAGAATATTTATTAATGCTTAGTCGAAATATACTCTAAAAGCAACCCTTCAAATAAGGTATGATGACGTAAATATTCTGCTGTTACTTTCTAAATTGAAAATTATGAATGACTAATAACTAACTTCAACAAGTTTTCTGGGGTCTCTATTATTTTGCTCTCAATATTTAAATATAATAAATTCTAAACCGTCACAAGCAATTTAATTACAATACAGACTTTATTTTGTAATGAGTTAGTAATAAATCATATATTTAACAACAAGTTAGTTTTGTATTAAAGTCAATCCCTCAAAACCACTGTCATTTGAAGGCCCAAAGCTTAGAAGTAAAAGCTTGGTCTTTATTTTAATGTTCGGGGAGTATGTTGAGATGAGCTATATGAAATTTCAGAGAACATTAAAGCAATTTGCAAGCTGTTTTCTTTTGCAATACTGTTGTTCTTTTTATGTATTTCGCTAATCATAGATAGAGGTTTATTTATTTGCGATGGTTAAATCAATTTTACTTACTTGTAATCCTGGAGTTGTTTTTTTTTTCAAATTCTTTCATTTTTTTTCAGATCTTATGGAATTTTTTCGATTTTTCGAAATTTCCTTTGGAAAACCGTGCCAAATGTGCCCCGCAAAAATCCTCTGTTTCCAACTTAAACATATACTTTATCATCATAAAAATAAATATTAAAAATGATACAAATTTTTAACTTTGAAAAGAATATCTGTAATCATATAGCCAAAAAGACATTTATTAAATAAAGTCTCTAGTGATTTTAAAGTTTGATTCCAGCAAAGTTACGCTCTAATGAGGTCAGATTAATGCAGGCCACTTATCTCCGGCCTGAGTCTCGCCGCTCTTACAATGTCTTAATGATGCTATTTTTGTGCGGCATCGGTATTTTCTAATCTAGAAGAGTTATGTGAAAAATCTGTAGGTATATAAAATAGTTCTATAAGTAAATAAATTAAAACGCCAACGTCGACGTTATATTATTGTATGAGTTATATTATTGTATCGAAAATTGGGCGACAGTGTTCATATTTATATTTGAAATATTGGTCTAAGATCCCGCTATACAACGACCTTCACCGAGATGCTTATTTAATGAAACATATTTTATATTAAATTTAATATGTCAATAAATATAATCCATATGGGTTGTCTAGCAAATTTCAGTCCAGAGTATGTTTAATTAATAATTTAAAAAAAATATTTTTTTAAACATTTCACCGGTATGATTATTAGATAAATTCTATACCAATCGAAAGTATGAAGCTCATAGAATATGCAAACTTTATGCTGCCCATTCTTTTCCGGTCACAACTATCGGGTTGCCTGGTATAAACAGGTAAATCTGTACTAGCATTTTGCAACGGTCTGTTTATTGAATGAAATTTAAATGAAATTAAAGATTATTTTATTCTGAACACGGTGGTATAGGGTTGTCTGCGAAAAATCAGTCCAGAATTGCGGTTGTCGAATTTTAAAAAGTAAAATATTGCTAAAATTATTATGATTTAAAATTATCTTAGCTAATACATCTTCTATATTTCTATATTAAAATATATATTTTATATTTTATTTTCGTAAATTCCACGTGGCTTAATGCAACGGATCCAATATGCGTGAAATTTGAGCCTGAGAACTGCGGACGGTTGTTAGATGAATATTTAAAACCAGTAGGATTCATTGGGGATCATACACCTTTAAAGATAGAAGACATTGTCGAAAAAAGTGAAACAGAAAGTGATGACGAAGAAGATTCAGAAGTTGAAGATCGTAGTTTTATGTCCTATGACTCGGATTCTGAATAATTAAAAAAAAATTGTATTTTTAATTTTTTACAATAAATAGAAGTAATTTTTTAATTGTTGTTTTTGAAGTTATACTTCTTTAGGCGCGTTATGAAAAATTGATGAGAGTGAAATTTTACGATGCGCGCGCACCGTGACACTAAATTATCAGTATTATTTCATAACCTTTTAATTATATTATAATTAAAAGGTTATGAAACATACGTAGTTATTAAATTGAATGAATAATATAATAAAATAATAAATAATTATTAATATTAATTAATAATTGAATAATATACTAAATACTAAATATTATTAACGTTAAATATTTGTTATTAATTCTTTTATATTTTAAAAAAATAAAAAAAGCCAAAGAAGTTTAACTTCTTACGCGCGTACATAAGTACACGCATCCTTTTTTTATTTTGTCTTCTTATAATAAAAACAAAATTTGCAAGATTACTCTGATTAAAAAAATTCACTTTTATGGGATTTGAATTTTTTCCAATAGTTTCAATTGATTTCAATTTCTCTGTTTACATTTATAGATTTATAATTTGCATGTAGTAGGTAAATTTTTTAATTTTTTTCAATCAATATTTTTAATCAGGGTATTATTATATATGAATCACTACAACCTTCTTTTTTACTAAAGATGTATATTATATACTTTAGTGTCACATAAAAAATATACACATAAATAATTAATTGATTAAAAAAAAATTGAATAACTATTTCTCTATTTAAATAATAAACTACTCCAAAATGATGCATAATTATACGAGTCCATCGCTATCCTTTTCTTTTCCAAGCCCAAATAGCATGCGCACTCTCATTCTTTAAGTGGGCGGACTTTAAACAGCTGCTATGCTGTGTCTTCTTCTATCGCATGGGATGGTCGGTTGGGACCTCTCAGTCGCACACATTCACTTGGAGCAATATTTTACTTTTTAAAATTCGACAACCGCAATTCTGGACTGATTTTTCGCAGACAACCCTATACCACCGTGTTCAGAATAAAATAATCTTTAATTTCATTTAAATTTCATTCAATAAACAGACCGTTGCAAAATGCTAGTACAGATTTACCTGTTTATACCAGGCAACCCGATAGTTGTGACCGGAAAAGAATGGGCAGCATAAAGTTTGCATATTCTATGGGCTTCATACTTTCGATTGGTATAGAATTTATCTAATAATCATACCGGTGAAATGTTTAAAATAATATTTTTTTTAAATTATTAATTAAACATACTCTGGACTGAAATTTGCTAGACAACATATATGGATTATATTTATTGACATATTAAATTTAATATAAAACATGTTTCATTAAATAAGCATCTCGGTGAAGGTCGTTGTATAGCGGGATCTTATACTATATGCAGTATTTTAGATTAACGTAAACAATGTATAGAACAGTGTTGGTCTAGTAGCGTCAGCGTGTCATATCTCATCCTTGAAGTCCTTGATCTCGCAAGTTTGAACCCCGACTGTGCATCAATGCTTCTTGTATCTATGTGCGCATATAACACTCGTACGGTAAAGGCCTAGATACTGAGGCCCAGACATAAAAAATTGTAGCGCCACTGGATTTTTAACCCAATGTATACAATTTACTTAAAGCAAGCAAAGTCAAATGTCGATATGAACGGCATTGTTAACAATAGTGTATATGTGTATATATGTGCATGGTTCAATACAATTCCCGGGATTGGGAACGTTCTTGAAATAGTTTTCCGAACATTGCAAACTCGCGTTATTTTGTGTATGCAAATTTTTGAATAGTTTTAGTAAGCATGGATTTTGCATACAAACTGTTTTTATATAACGAATATATTTTTAACACGTCTTTACAGGTAGACGGTGGCTGTACGTTCTTCACAAGATAATTCTATAAGGTCAGTTTTACATATTTGTTCATCGTTTTTTTATATATTTATTTAAAAAGTTACACCACATTACGCAATCACATATATACGAATTATGTAGCTTAAAGAATATCCAACAATGTGCAACAATTGTACGGTGACCATAAAAAATAATAATACACAACAATTAAAATAAAGTATACATATTTATTTAAGTAATAATAAAATATATAACAGAGGTTGTGACTCTAAAGCAACACGGGTAAGTGATATTTTCTGGTTCGAAGTTGTAATTCATTTGAATACATTTTAGCTGTCATGAAAAGATTCTATTGTGCTCACAATGCTTTAAATAAAAAATAATCGTTTCATACATAATGTATAACGGCTGTTATCCTTGCACAGCAGTAGTTAGATAAGTTGTAAAGATAAGATCACAACCACAGCTAACAAATGACCCGCTTGTGGCTACGAACGCTGTCGACCGTAGCCCGTCCAAGCGTGGAATTTATGTTAAGCGCTCTTCAGCTGCAGTTATACGAAATATTTTAGTAAGCTGCTCGCAAAAGGAAAGTTACGTTGGGTATAAAGAAGCCGGCTGGTCAAATAACTATCAGACGTCTATATTGCGGGGTTTCATTCATAGGATAGAGTAGAAGTATTTAGTATAAATGCCGTTTCTCTTTAGAAATGTAAAAAAATCTTGTCAACTATTCAATACAGAACAATAAACATTATCAATTTTCTTTAAGCGGAAATGAATGTCAACATGCATTAATATAGATTGATAGATGAGTGAATTGCGATCTAGTCTCTATCTTTTCTTAGAATTATTTATAGTTCTGTTGATGTTAGCGTAGAACAACGTAGCACGTAGCACTTGGCTACGCATATTTATAAAACGGTAGCACGATACGAATACATTACAGCCAATGTTAGGGTTGTTACTATAAAGTTATGGGCTTGTTATTAAACATACCATATGCCTAGAATTTTTATATAGTAAATTTATTTTTACAATAACACGATACTGAATGAGAATTTTTTTGATAGTTAGTAATAGTTTGATTCGTAGTAGATATGAATACGATATCAAAAAGTCCTCAGATTGTGTTCAAACTCTGGCTATGTAGCAACGGGTTTTTTTCTTAGCGCTTCTGACAAAGAGCGTATTTATGTGAATAAACTTCTATGAAGTTTATTCAGAGCAGTGTTGGCCTAGTGGCTTCAGCGTGCGACTCTCATACCTGAGGGCGTATGTTCGATCCCCGGCTGTGCACCAATGGACTTTCTTCCTATGTTCGCATTTAACATTTGCTCGAACGGTGAAGGAAAACATCGTGAGGAAACCGACATGTCTTAGACCCAAAACGTCGACGGCGTGTGTCAGGCACTGGAGGCTGATCACCTACCTACCTATTAGATTTAAAAATGATCATGAAACAGATTCAGAAATCTGAGGCCAAGACCTAAAGAGGTTGTAGCACTGATTGATTTTTTAAACTTCTATGAAAAAGTGGCAATCGAAATAAAAATCAGATCATATTTAATACGTATTTCACTGAAATATTGTTGGAGAATTTTATATCTTGAATTTTAAGAGTTTTGTTCTACTTTTATCGCTCTAAAACTATAAGACTGGACTGAAAATATCTAGTTGTGATGCAGAGCGGCACAATGCGAGCAATTTGTCCCTCTCTTTGTATTGTTGTGGTAAACGAACTGAGTGACAACCACGTTGGTTGTGATATTAATGTCTTTGCTTAAAATAAATTTTATCACAGATTTTTTAACAACACGATGCATGTAACGTTAGGGATTCTTCATTCATGTAACATTTTATTAAATATGGTACATTTTACTAACAAGATGTTTTAATTATCACGGAAATAAAACCTAGAATTTATTCATTTTATACCTTTTTTATGAATATATGGATAAGTTTCCGCGAGCTTTTAATTACACGTATTTCCAGTGTTGTTATATTTATATTATACGATATTGTAAAACTAACAAAATTTTAATTATATACTATACTATATATAATACACTTTATAGCCTAGCGTTTATTGTGTAGGCTGCGCTAAGCGGAAGTATGTCAAGGGCGGGCGGGGGTGTTGTGGAGGACGGGAGTAATCCCGCGCTTCCGGAACTCCGATACTTTTTAACGCACTCCAATTTTGTCTCGTTATATTGTTTTCGTACTTTTATACTGAACTACTAGTTAAATATTAAATTTATGTTTTAGCTCAAACTATGCTAAACATAATATATTTTGTATATTCTTATCAAACAACAGATAAGGATGTGGTTATTTTATTAAATGGCTACTAAACGGGCCTGTTGAAATTGCAGCAGTCATAAATAGCTATGCACTACTGACATCGTGATAAGGACAAAATATGTCACATAATACATAATGTGGAAAAAGATGGTACA
This sequence comes from Pieris macdunnoughi, assembly GCA_905332375.1. Classification (NCBI taxonomy): domain Eukaryota; kingdom Metazoa; phylum Arthropoda; class Insecta; order Lepidoptera; family Pieridae; genus Pieris; species Pieris macdunnoughi. Next base: position 5,588,080 of record CAJOBZ010000012.1, on the reverse strand, counting down.
TTAATTAAAATGCAAGTTTACTTCAGTTACACGTCACAACGTGACTTTTAGTATGGCTTATCACCAGAGCCAAGTTGTATCTGTGTTTTTCATACTAAATGAAGTAGCGAAAGCTGGCAAAGAACTATTAGGTTATTATTAGACTCACAAAATAGGTAGGTTATTGTTGAGAATGTAATGGTATTAGTTGCATTATTAGGCGATTTAGAAATCATCGAATATATAGATTGTAGGTTCCGAATAATAACTATCAATGCTCTTTCCGAAGTTATTTGAAAATAGCGCATTAGGTCGGAGTTCAATTATATGTAAGTTGGTTTTACGTGCCTTATAAAAGAGAACATATCTTGTTTGTTCTTCAGGATATATACATATAATGCATTTCCTTACTTAAAAACCATCATACTTTTATAAAAGTATCATAACCAAAGTCTTATTTTTATTTGTATTCTATCCGTTATGATCACTAGTTTATATGACATTGTCTTCGAGTGTATTGTGTAAGTTGTGAGTGGAGTCGTTACACGATATCGGCTAATGGAGGAAACTCATAAAGCGTACATTTTACACTCATTGCTCTCTGGAGGCGTTATAACTTTTTATGTCACTAACTTTACACTGATGTAGAAAATATATAGTTGATTTGTAAGTTTTGATATAGCAGTAAAAAGGGATTCTGTTTCACTTAACATATGCTGAGTCAATAATATTCAATTTTACATAAGTCCCTTTACAAAATACATAAGCATTAAATTACTATTGAATATTTTGTCCAAGTTGGTGTAATTGTGTGTCCAGTTAGCGTGATTTTAGCTAAAGCAGTTTCTTCAATGGGTATCTATAGTTTATTACGATATTTAAATAATATCGCTTATTTTTTTGTAATACTAAAACGAAGCACATACTCGTAGTAATTACGAAGCGTAAATAAAAATGCCTAAAAGTATTGAACGGTGCATACAGTTATAAAGTGTACAAAACTGCTGTAGCATATAAAACTAGTACGCTAAACGAGCTTTGGAAAAAGTAAAACGTTTTTATTTGTTTTGGTAAAAAGTTGGCTCGTTTATACGGTATCGCGTGGGACAGACGGGCAATTATACCCGTAATATTAACATAGGGTGAAGTGACCCGTGGGTTAAATTAAAAAAGTGATTTAACCTTAAAAATTCATAGAACCATCTGCATTTGTATGCTTTAGTAGCGAGCAATGGAAATCCTAAAAAGTAATGTAATTGAAATTCATATTTTCCTTTCATTCATACCTATTGCGTTCCTTAGAAGATTTAAACGTGCAGATGAGGGAAGCAATTTTTTCTTAAAATCCGCAAGTTTATAAATTTCCTAGGAAATTGATAACTACCGAACACACGCGTAAAATTATAAGTAAGCGATAAACAAACGGCATGTGCTCTGATTGGTTGAATAAGTCACTAACCTAACCTTTCCGTTTATAATCATACGAATTCGTTAGTTTATAAAATTACCACGAAACGTCGCAAACTGATAAATTAGCTATAACGTGGGCGCAAAATAATACAATTTATCTCTAGTTCATAAATTTCCTAGGAAATTTATATATATGTTATATTCATTAAAATTAAAATTCGAATGATTCCTATCTTAAAGTGTAATTTGAGGGGCTTAACATTGGCTTTTAAAGCGGTATAAAACGTGTGTAGCATATTCAAGTGACCCTTGGTCTAGTGATGTGGGTTTCGTAATTGTCTGTCACTCGGAACAATCCAAATCGATAATTGCTGTCTGATGGCCGCGCTCTCGTGGGGGCGGGGGTTAATTATTTGTTTGGAATTGGAGAATTTGATTAATTGTTCAATATAATAAGAAAATGCATCCCATTTCATACAATACAGAAAATGCATCACCTTTTAAGTAGGAAGAAAGGGATTTTTGACGATCATAAGTGTACAATGTGTTACCTATATGATTAAATGATTTTTGAATTTAATTTCAAAGTAGTAGAGTCTTGAAGGTTCTTTCTCTCGTCTTGAAGGTTTCACTTTAAATCGTTGAGCCAGCGGAGTTAAACTAAGTAATTTATAAACATTAAATAATGTTTTAACCATCAATTAAATAATAATTTTATATTCGGGGTCATTTTTGAGTGCAAAAGTGCAGATTTTCGTATAACCTAAATAAGACGCACTTTATGTAAAACATAATATTGAATTATTCAGCCATTTTTTTCTTTTTGAGCTCTCGGTAGTCTAAAAGCTTAATGGATTTGGCATGGGACGCGTCTCTCGGGGCCCTGATGACACTTCGTCACTGTCATTACACTTTCAACAAAAAATAGACTATTTGGGGAAGATTTCAAGGCTAAGCAGGTAAATTTCCGACATACTTAAAAAACTTGATGACAATAACCATAATTTATATATTATCTGTACTGACGATTTATGTCGAAGTTTTTCTCAAGGGTGGGTATAACGGTAATGTTTCCTTTTTGTTTCTAAATCATTTACAACTATTGATGAAATATAACTTGGTATTAAAAGACGTTCTTTTTTCTTCATTATATAAAGAAAAATACCATTTTTATTTAATACAATACTTACGATGTAGTTCAACTAAGTCTCAGGGGTGTAAAAGTGTATAATTTCATTTGTTCTTCGCCTTCAGTGGGTTGTGAGAACACGATCAAAGGTTAAAGACGTGTGTTGGAGACTAAATCTGGTAAAAGTTGCATTTCAGTTTTTCGCAATTTTCTTGTCAGCTGCGGCAGAAGCATTTTTAACAAATGTAAACGTCAGTACGATTTCGATATCCTCTTTCTTTTATTTATATAATAAATAATATTCATCATAATAAAAAAAAGTAACAACAGTGGCGCTACAACCATTTTAGGTCTGGGCCTCAGATTTCTGTATCTGTTTCATATTAATTTGTCAATCTAATAGGCAAGTAGGTGATTAGTCTCCTAGGTCTGACACAAGCCGTCGACTTTTTGGGTGTAAAGCAAGTCGGTTTCCTCACAATGTTCTCCTTCACCGTACCAGCGAATGTTTAATGCGCACATAGAAATAACTTACATTGGTGCACAGCCGGTAATCGAACCTACTACCTCAGGGATGAGTGTCACACGCTGAAGCCACTAGGCTAACACTGCTCTTCTGCATTCACCATAATATTATTTATTATATCAATAAGGATTAAATCCCAATGGGAAGACTCTGAGTGTTTCCAAATAACTTATCAGTGTCGGTGGAACACTCAACATAATTAAACGATTAGCTTCCCCCAGCCTACCCTTGTTTACTTTCTAAAATATCTTATGAAAGTGAATTATAGCATAATTTTTAAACGGTTCTTGCCCGATTTCATTATTAACATAAGGAAAAATATTCATGGTACAACACCCAATTATAAAAATAATGTTTCGAAAAACAAAAACCGGAGGTGAACTTTATTAGTTGGCATCGAAAAATTTCAACTGAAGCCGCAGATTTGAAATTATTCCGCCGTTCCACAAGAGCGTACCAACTCTTAAAGGGCCAGCAACGTACTCGCGAGCACTCTGGCAGTGAGAGTGTCCATGGGCGCCGGAATCACTAACATCAGGTGAGACCGTTTGCCCGCCTGTTATATAAAAAAAATAATGTAATTGTGTAATAAAAAGCAATGTTTTATATAAGGACGAGAAAGTCACGAAATTGTTACATTAAATACTCTTTTAAATCTTACGAAATTTCATCGAAATTATTGAACCGAAATTAAATTCCGTCACACCTCATAACTTGGTTAGGTATTGTCATGGGAGCAAGAGCAAGGTATTAATCATAGACTCTCTTTGCCAATATCGACTATAATTGTTCCACTCTGACTGATGTCTCAAGGCGACCGTGTTATACAATTATTACTTGCTCGACTACGAATAACGTTTACGGTCGTATTCATATATACGAATATTTAAAGTTTGCCTTCATTGTTAAACGCGCTCATTTCAAAAGCTGGTTCGATTTGAAGAATTATTTTGTGCTGTATAATCCATTAATCAAGAAAAGCTATATGCTATCCTGAAAATAAGAGTAAAATGATAAGAGTAAAGCGCGAGGCAGAGCTATAAATCGCAAATAGTAAAAATAATTACATATATTATCAAAAATAACTTATATCACATAAGTTATACAGCAAACATCGTATAATCATAAATTCGTATATTGGTATATATTTTAATTTTGAAGCTTTAATATTAATAAACTTTGGGTAAGTAAAATTGCATATGCTAGACTCTAATCTATGTATGTTCCCATATGTTTAAGATGTCTTCACCTGTTTCGTGTATGAATAAGACGCAACAAAAGGTTATCTTTGCAAAATGTATAATAAAGTATGATTATTGAATCATCTTCATCCTTCTTTTATATTCCATTATCATATATTTTATAAAACACACCGTAAACTAAATAAATTCGCTACTAAGAACTGTAAATATAAAACGTTTGTAGAGTGAGAAATAATCTAAAAGAACTTTTCCTCGTAAAAAATATAAGAAAGAAATATTCTTAAAAAGATCATGTAAAAATATAATTACGTACAAGGTATCCCCAGAGTTCCCTAATTGTCCGCCTGCGGTATGTAAATATTACAATCGAGATCTATTATTTTTGTACTTAAGTTTACCTTTTGTGACAAGTATTCTTCTTGTGCTATTTAAATGGGAATAAGTATTATAGAAATTATTTATTAATTTTATAGCACTTATAAAATAACACCAGCACCATCCATCCATCTTTTAGTCGATACCAACTCCGGGGAAATAAATACAGATAATGCAACTTTTTCTACAGCTGTGATACTTTTTGACATCCAACACCTTTTGTCTTCAGTCACCGTGACCACGTCACGAACGTGAGTCACGCACGCTGTAAAGCACGCGAAACGTCGGTTAAATTTAAAATTATGTTAAATAATTGTAAATTTATAATAATACATAACTTTAATCCGGTTAAAAAGTTTTTTCTTTAAACACCAGCACAATTTGTACAAAAATTTGATACACTTAAAATGTATTTTTAACACACATGAGTTGTCTGAATAACTTCACTTTAACCTGATAACAAAAATATATGCGACGATTAAATAAAAATTCATACAATTTTAAAGATAAAAAAGTTTGACCCATTTTATTCCCCCTTAATCATAAAAACTGAAACAGTCTAATGCATTCTATTAAGTATAGTTTCGTCTCTTTCTGTCAAATTACGTTTACCCTGTGATGAAACGAAATAGAGATTTTATGAATAAGGGGGTATGACTTAAACAAATACTACTGTAAAGCCTAAAAAGAGGTGTCTAATAAAAATCTTTGTTTTCTTAAAGTTATTCTAAAATCGAGATTTTAATGTTATTTCAGAAAATGTTAGAGAATAAAGAACAAACGAGGTGTATTATATTCCACATGAATGTTGTTTTGTATAACGATGTGTCGTTACTGCGACAGCCAACAGATATGAAACATAACATATTTTTAAAAACATGCCAATACATATTTTATTATTCATACAAAAGCTTGTGGAGATTAAGAATCCATACTATTTAACTTGCTGCATATGTGCCACGTATATATAAGTATACACGAACACAACTATACTAACGTTTGCCTAATACTCTCTCTTTAGATTGATAATGTATTCAATAACAATATAATATTTATAGTGTTATTATACGTACGTTTATTAAGCCAGTTACATTATAGTGTTACAGATTAAAAAGATATATTTTGTAATCGTTATAATACTACCAATAATCTAAAGGTTAAATAAAAATAAATTAGTGGCGCTACAACCACTCAGATTTCTGAATCTGTTTCATGATCATTTTTTAAATGTAATAGGCAAGTAGGTGATCAGCCTCCAGTGCCTGACACACGCCGTCGACTTTTTGGGTCTAAGACATGTCGGTTTCCTCACGATGTTTTCCTTCACCGTTCGAGCAAATGTTAAATGCGCACATAGAAAGAAAGTCCATTGGTGCACAGCCGGGGATCGAACCTACGACCTCAGTAATGTATTAGATAATATAATTTAATATTGATAGTGTTATTATATGTGCCCACGTGTCTTAACACTATTTGTGTTAAAAATCTTAATTAACCGTAATCATAAAAGCGCTTTAAGATTATTCGTGTGAGTATTTTAGCGTTTATTAAGACAAATACATTATAGCGTTGAAAAGATATATTTTGTAATCGTTATAATTTATTTATTTATTTATTTTAATACTACCAATCATCTAAGGGTTTTTTTAAGGTTTCTAAGCCAATTTTAGCAATTATTTGAGATTTTCCACTTAGGATAAACTTTAACTTTAATTATATTTACACGAAGTTGAAGCCACAACTACATACTAACACGATTTTCATGTATATTAAGTGCTTTTTAGGGTACTTATTTTCCCTACAATTTATATCGTTTAAGATAACCTAAAACCTGGAAATGAAAAAATAGATGTACTGCGTGTAAGAAATGGTGTGTCTGAGGGACATTAATTAAGGATGTGACGAGTGACAGAGATAAATGGTACATAATATTGTGCTTGAAATAAAGTGAATGGTTTTATGAGATTGGAGAAAGCAAAATATTTTAACTTGGTATCAAAATGCCCGCATGTATGCGGGTGGGTAGTAGCATTTTGTCGATTTTCAGGACATTTTTGGCAAAGGTTTTCAAAATGTAGGCCTGTCATGTACAGCCGGGGTTGAATTATTTATTTTATTTACAGAAATGTGTAAAAGCGTATTGAGCAAAATAATATATATTAAGTGTATTATAATTCACGTGCATATTTTGTATTTGAAAATTTAGTGCAACCGCACGCATAACATGGTGTTTTAAGAGAAGGTTTTAGATACGGTTTCCGGCTAAATCTTTTTATTGAAAGACACAGGAAGACTTTTCATATTGGAGTATGACGGGACTTTTAACAGCAAATTCAGTACTAATTTTTCTTACTTATTTATAATTTAATTCGGAACATGATTGTTTTGTTTTTTATCTGTCAAGTGCACTTTACTGTAATATAGATGCAACGGCTTGGAAAAGTATTTATAGAGCTATAAGCTTTTTTGAGTCCTTCCGTTTGCATTCTCTAGACTAATGATACGTACAGAATCATATTTACTAAAGTATTTTAGGTTGAATAGAATATTTTGTGCAAAATAAACATATATAATAGTTATGGGTACTTATAAGTAACACATACTAAAGGTGTTATCAAATTGTTCACTACAAAATCCCTAGGTTTAACTCCGACATACACTCCAACATTATTCACGATAAAAGGCTTCGCAAGTAAATCCACTGATTAATATTCTTGTTCTAATATCTCACAATTATACCCTGGTTTAATGTTATCAATTTTGTTCTGAACAAATATTCAGTATTAATCCAATAAGATTAAGAGTGCTAATTTTTTTTGAACGTAGTCAATAATTTTGAATTCAATTGATTTAGTCAAATAATTGTAATAAGTTAACCCAATACCGGCGATGTCTATTTTTAAAACTCACGTTAGTAAAATAAATTAATTTGTTTGAAAGAATTACTACAGTTAACTCCAAAAATATTTATTTAACCTTAAAGAGAACATCGCTTTTCGCTTAAAAAGACTCGTATAGTTTCTATTCCTGTTAGATATAGGTCAGCCAATGATAGCTTAATGTATTATGCGAACTATTTCGGCATAGCCAGTCAAGCTGAAACCATTAGTCAGAATGAATTTAACTGACGGCAGGATTATTCTAAACTGGTCGTGCAAATAGCAACGAATTTAACTGCAATTATGCTAATGAGGCTTCGGTGGGCAAGTCGACACTATTTCGTTTAATGCAATCTGAACCAGGATTTATTACGGGAGAATTTGAAATAGCCTTCCAAATTGTGTAAATTTAATTCCTTTATTGAATGAAAGTGTAAATTATAATATAACTGACAGGATAAAATAACGTAATGGTATTTACGGGTAATTTAATTTTACATATTACTCACGGGCAATAGCTAGTTAATTTTTAATGACATGTAAAATATTTTTTATTATTATTAAACTCTTAACCTCGGATAATAACAAAAAAGTTTCTTTCAGAAGAAAAACATATCCAAAGTCAAACTGAAATAAGTTATCAAAAGTTGTTCTCTTAGGGACATTTGCAGCACGTGCGCTCTACATCTTACCGACAAATATCGGTTGCTACGATATATTGTAGCCTCTACGACTTTTGCTACGAATACTATAGTAGTGTTTAATATTAAAGGGTGTATGTATGTAAAGGGTATGAAATTCTTTGATACCAAACAAAATTGCGTAATTATTGTAATCAGCTAAATACTAGGTACTTTGATATACTTTTTATTCCTGTCTACTGTTTGTGTCTTTATTTAAAATCTTCGTAGAGGTTTAAAACATTTTTACTATCATTTATGTCCTCTAAAGCAGCTAGTAAGAATGATAAGCTCACAAAATACTTTGTAAACATAAAATTTTAGTGCACAAACAACGAAAGACTGGAGCGACCGAGCAATGAATGCACAACGACCTGCTGACTTATTTTATTGTGACAACTCAATTTGTAGTCGAATCCATGCGATTTTATTATTTTCTGGTTTTTGAATATAAAATAAAAATGTAGCTTTCTGATTCTTACCTATTCATTTTCATGAAGTAAAGAGAACATTTGATATATTTATTGATCGAGTATTATTTAATCTTACTAGTTGCTGGTCGCTTCTGTGTATAAAAATATCGTGGAATAGATTCCCAAGCTAGACCTATGTCTATTTCGGTATGATATTTCATTCAGATTGAAAGTCTTTGTGAAATTTTTACGAATTTACAAATGTGTATGATTAGGTATTTTATTTAAATAATATCGAAGAAGAAGGAAAGTAAAATGAGTAGTAGAGAGACTAGAGACTAGAATGAAAAAGATATTAATGTAAAATAAACAAAATATATTTATTTTTCCTCTTTATTATACGTTGATAAGTCAACATCATAACGGGTCATCATATCTTCGTACCTAACAGAGACACAATTCGTTCTCAGGTTAAACGGGATTATTTTGACAAAAATTCAAATAATTTATTGTAAAGGTGGAGCTCAATTTTAAATGTTTTAACAGATGTGCTGGCTCGCGAGGTACATGTTTAAGAAAAACGCAAACACTTGACACCAACAAGATAATCCAGTTTTTTAATAAACTTCCATCTTGTTGAATTAAAATTAACGAGAGGAAGCGGAAGGAAACGCTGTAATCTCGCGCCACTTTGCTAAATACACTTTCATATTTTTTAATTTTTAATATAAATAACACTCGGGATTTTAAATAAGCAAACAGTTAATGGTCATAAATTTGTTTTAGTTAATATTTTCCGAAGTTATAAGGACTATCATTTTTCAAAAAAATTATGAATATTAAATTTTTACATCTGTTTAATTTAGACTTTTTATAAAATTAATGAAAGTAATCTTGCAGTGTCTATCTATTTATATTAGTTTAGAAAGAAGTCCAAACTAATATCATATTTCAAACAAACAATATCGACATGGTATTGTAAAAAAAATTGCGTAGCATAAAAAAGTGACAAGTTTGGTTGTGATAAAATATACTGTTCTAAGTAAGGGCATTGGACAACACTTCAGGCGTCTCTCAAATCACTGCTGAGTGAATAAGTTTTCAGGCTAAACAAATATTATGTTATTATTCTTCTCCAATCTACCTACTACATGAATCTTTCAAATGACATTTGATTTAAAGTATAGTAAATAAGGCTTCGTTCGTAGATATCGACACAAGCCTGGCAGGACGCCAAAAGTATTTGGCACACCGCCAGCCCCCAATACAACATATCTAAGAGTCTGCTATCAACGCCCTGCTCCGTCTATACTCCATCGTCTACCAAATTGAGGTGGCGGTCTTGAAAATCTCTGATACTTCATACTTGTCTTTAAAATGTATTGCTGAAAGAATCAATATTCAAACTTGAAATGCTATGAAATTTGGTCTAGATTTTTATACGAGTATCTCATCGAGTTACTATCACTTAATATACGATCTCAATAAATAACAATAAAAGTGACGCATAGTTTATCACACCCAAATAAAGTATCAGATTGTTTTTAGTTTAAAAAAAAAACAATAACAACCACCTTCTGGTCTTCTAGGTCTGGGCCTCAGATTTCTGATCTTTTGTTATTTTTTAAAGGCAAGTAAGTAGGTGTTCAGCATTCTGTGCCTGACACACCGTCAAGATTTTGAGTCTAAATAATGCCGGTTCACGATATATCCTTCATCATTTGAGCGAGTGTTGGATGAGCACATGGACAGAAAGTCCATTAGCCCGCAGCCGGGAGGGAGAGGAGGAGAGAGAAATAAGTCTATTGGTACGACCTGAAGGATGAGAGTCGCATGCTGAAACAACTAGGCCCAAGCCCCTTCTTTTTGCTTACATGATCATAAGCACAACTTAATAATTACATAATCTTACTTCTGAAAATGTAACTCAATATTAAATTAATATAAGATATTTGAGTGCAAATCTCTCATCTGTGTCAGATTAACTCTTTAAACATGAGAAACGATCGCATAATATTACACTCGGCATGACCCACTTTGCAAAACTCGGCACACCAACTCAGCAGACTTTCAATTTTTGATATAAAATTATTTTGATATTCCTTAAAGATTTGCCTCATTTATCTTTACTTTATTTAAGAGTGATTTAACCTAAAAAACCGTTATCAATGTGATAATAGTTTTTTTTTGATATATATATATTATATATAATATATTTGTTAAAGTAAATGGACCAAACGAGACAGGCTCTGACCCAGTATTCAGCTCTATCTGTTGAGATTGATTTTATCTTGTTATTAATGGTAGCGCACTGAGAATCATTCTTCATTGGCGTCGATTTACATTGTTATTTTCAGAAAATTCTAGTAAGGCATTAAATATACTACATACATATTATATATGATTTCGATATAGCAAATATTAAATTGTTTTCTTTTGGCACAGTAACATAGAGGTTATTGAAATTATACTAAACTATTTCTATATTAACCATATCATAAAATATTTCCACATTATTTTATTTTTTTATAAAGTTTTCTATATTCTCCATAGGTAAAATACTTGTGTACACTTTTTAATATTCAGTTTAAAAAGTTAATACCAAGACACTAGCTCGCCAACGATCGCCTTATATTACGTGCAACGTAATTGCCTCATGACTAGGTTATTTAAATTACTTTTATTCTTAGTCGAAGTGAAGTGAAGTTTGTCTCAAGTGACCAAAAGAATAGAGGGAAAACGCAACTTGTAGACCGCTGACAGCTTTTTCTTTTCACAAGCGTACATAAATTATTATTTTCTCGACATTCAATACCAAGATTGGCTTCAACTGGCCTCGAGCCAGCCTCGATCGATTTTACTTGCAACTTATTATGTCACTAAGTTCACGCTGTGTTAAGTATATTTTCTTACAACGTTCGATCATATTGAAACATGTGATGCCTGTAATACTCTTTTAATGCCATTAAATATTATCGATAGTTTTGTGTCGTCGAAATAGAAAGAATGAATTATTTTATTTGATGTGCGATGTGTGTTTGATCATAATAATATTAATAACCTGATAAATTTTAATACGTAAAAGTTTCTGTAGTTGTTTATTAATTTTAACCTTAGAGTCCATCTTGTTTGGACTTGACTTAAGAAAACGTTTCACAATACGCACCATTGCTAAGTTAAGTAATCTAGTTATAGCTTTAGAAAAGCAATTAAAAACTAGACTCCCCTTCACAAACGTGAAAAAAACAGTAAATTTCTCTTAATTTATATTTCGTCCTTTCATTGTAATAAAGCTCATTTCATTGTAAATAAAGGTAACTAAATTCAAATAATAAAGGCTTTTACGAGTAGTATGCTTATAAGACAAGATTAAAGTTAAAAAAAAATTGGGCAGGTCTGTGCCGAATATATTATTTCTAACTAATTATGATAATCCAATGACGTTACAATCCTATGTGGTTCCTTGTCCTCACTTTCAATCATTGATCGTTTTCTTTTATAAGACAAGTACCTGATCATCCCTCCTGTCGTCGAGTAATAATCCAAGTCATGCCGCTTTCTTCACAATTCTTGCCGTTATCGGTCGAGCAACTGTTAGTTGCCCACATAGAGAGAGAAAACCACTGGACCACACTGCTAAACTATTGCTTTACTTCAAACTATACTATTATGATTTAAGGACAAAAAGAGGTAGGATAAAGTTCATGTAAAAGTAAAAACAAATAACACAGTCTATTTCTTTGGAACGACGCAAAAAGCTGTCGTTAGTCAGTTTTTAGTTTTCTCGTATAAGCTCAGACTCGTATTAAAACTTTGTGGAACAGCGTTTTTATATTTTTACTACAAAAATTCCAATTCTTAAATATTTTCTAAGTTAGTTTTGTTTCTCGCGTTGCCGAGAGCTTTTCAGTGGGTTTCCTTTATTTTATGACGTGTAAGGATTTTAATGATGTTGGTACAGTATTTGCTGTAGCATTTTAATTAGGAAATAATCAAATGTCATATGTCTCTACTGTTTTAAAGGAATAACAAATTATATTTAAATAAGAAATGTCGATATTATTGGAAGAAACTTGCTATACATAGGTACTTCTATAAATGATCTACTTACTTCTAAGATATTTTGCACCTATTTGTTTGATAACTAAATATTATCAAGCTTTAGCATTAACATAAGCTCTTCTAGTCTGAATATAAGCAATAATCCTAGTTCAGACCGAGAAATGTTCATTATGTAGTGTTTAGTACAGGTATACATTATTGTACAGTAACTTAAATAGGGTCTTTGAATGCCACACATCAAAGAGATCTTAAAGGCACTTTTGCATATTTTAAATTTTTTCTACTTAATTTTCAATAGTCCTCAAAACTCGTTGCCTGAATCCCGTTATACTTTATCACTTTAATAATATAATTTTCAAATATTAATATATAACCAGTCTGGACAAGCAGTTACATGTATGAATGTGAAATAAACAGCAAAGTTTATGTCCAATATAATACTGGTTAGAGTAGTAAGTTTAGACCTCGTAAGCTCGCAAACTTTTTCATTACCCGCTTGTACCCGTCTGCGGCTTAAACTGACAGCTTTATTTATGTCATAACTGATATACTCTAAAGTAAAATGTAGATGAAGCATGTATTACACCGAGTGTTTACTCCGCATATGACTTTACCATTTTGATCTAACTTTTTAAATCTAAGCTATTAAAAGCTTTACAGCTGTCATCAACAAACATACAGTTAACAATATGAAATATGCATTAGCAAAACAAAGACAAGCAAATCATTATTTTTAAACTGTTTAATAGCTTTTATATATCGCTGCCTTTCATTCTTAATTATTTTTATTTTAAGAGACCAGTTACAGGTATTTAAGGTGTAATATTTGAAAATTCTATGATTTTTACCGACACTGGATAAACAAGATAAATATGTTTAAAGTTAAAGCGTAGAATGTACTTTCCCAATTTCTTACGCCTTAATTTATCTTATGGCAATCAGCATAAACTATCCTTTGTTTCTTTCTCTATTATAATAGTTATTCAATCTTTTGTGCTGAATGCTGAATTTAATGAATTAGGGACAATAACGGCCTTTTAATTTCAGTATTCTTATTCTTATTATTCAGTCACGTAGTAAAAAAGCGATCAAAGAACTTTCATATTTATTATATTACATTGATTTGTATATTAAGAGCTGTAAAACACCAGTCAGACTAAGATCATTATGATTTATAGAAAAGTATTAATTAGGCACGTAGCCATCTTGATTAAATGATTTTTCTTTACCGTACAAATAAATGTTGACACGCAAAAAAATTAATTTACGCATAGCTAGTTGTCGAACGCACCGCACCTTAGGAATAAGAATTCGTCCGTAGTTTAGAGATTCCAGATCTATCTTTAGCGAAGGCCATAAAAATTATCAATAATAAACTCAGTAATGTTTTAACCCCATTATGGTGTAACGTTTGTGTCTCAGACGATTATTCAATGCTCTTGAATTAAATGTTATCATAACGTGTCTTATAACGTTAAGAGTCATTAACATAGACACTAGTGTAATCTCATGTATATTGTGTGAATTAGCGTATTAGCGAGCTATGCGTTCAATTGTCTAAATCTGCAGCCGAATGTTATTGCATTGATGTGTATAATACAATTCAATTGTGATCGCCGATATTCCACTATTATGCCCCATTGGCTATCGGAATATTATCCGTTATAATTTTTCACGCAAATATTTCGGATGTTTTGTGTATTGTTCATTCATCTAATTTGTTTTGTTTAAAACGAAGAAGTATAAAATTTTTATTAACTCTTGAGTACAGTTGTCTTCTGTGTACCTTCTATTTATGTAAGACAAATTTATAAATCTTCAGGAACAGTATCCTCAGTACTATAGGTGACTGTACTCGGCCGCAAATTGTGAAGCAAATTGGGACAAAAGTGTAAATTTGCGTAGGCTGTTTACTTACGTTTTTATTTATATTTTTGAAGTTACTAAAATAAGTTCTAAATTGTACTTAATAACTGAAATTGATTTTATCTCATTCAGTCAGTATATTAAAAACATCACATAAAGCATAAATCACTTTGAGGTTGTTTGTTCAACATCCAATCGGATATAATAATAATACGGAGCACTTTTCTGTGTTTGGTTCAATAATATTTGTTATATATTAATATTGGTGTTCAGACTTCTGTTCTCACAAGCTTTAAACAGTTATAGGTAACACTGTTTCGAAAAGTTCAGTAAAAGTTCTAACGTAAATTAGACTTATATATATATATTTATATTATATAGACAAATCTTAGCAAATTTATTCGCGTAAATATTTTTTTTTATTAAGTATTCTATAAATCAATATTAGAGGATTGCGAAAAATTAAACATAAAAGGTAGCTTCTGTTTCCTCGAATGTATTAAAAATGTAATAAAACGCGACACAATACGCAGGATGTTGGGACGGGCCGAGGGATACCCTTTTAATATCTAAGCAAAAACCTTTTTATTATTCCTTTGATTATCATAAAAATTGAAATAAAGATTTCATGTCACATATGTAATTATGATTTTAGCAATCTTATCATTCCCTTGCCTATTTTTAAATAACAATCAAACCCAAAAACAGTTTCAAGAACTGTCGAATCTTGTTTTATATATGGGAATGATTAAGTTTATTTTTTTGTAAGATGCTTTTGTATCCTTTATAATAATGCTTTTGCTGCTAAGATGGCCATGGCATTGTAGTGTCAAGAATGTTTATTGATGCTGGTTTTTCCGCGATGTTTGCTAATTGCATAGAAAATTCAATTGGTGTGCAGCAGTGATTCGAACGTACGACCTCAAGGATAAGGGTCGCTCTAAGCCAACAAAAAGGCTTTTTATTTTTGGCATAAACAATAATTTCAAATATAGGTCAATGTTTTTCAATGAAGAGCATATTTCATAGACAATGGTAATTATTGGTTAACCGAAGTTGCGAACAATTCATTACACACAACGCTGCAGCGGACATTACAAGCTGACTAATAACAACTCTACACCAAACAAGTTTAAAACAAACCTTGTTAACGTAAGCTTTAGACCACAACTTGAAAACATGTTTGAAATCCTAGTTTTCTGTCATAAAGATAAAACTAAATGTGAAATGATAGATTTATGAACCCGCTATGCGTTGCGATGGCATGTGAAGTAATATATTGTTATAAATGGTTGTATATCCAATTTCTAACAGAATTTTCAACGGTATTTGTATTTGAACAGTATTAATGAAAAAAGAAAAGGGTTTTGGTAAGAATATGGGTACAAAGGAATAAATCATAGTTTGAAACGATTTCAAATCTAATATATAAAATTCTCGTGTCGCGGTGTTTGTGGTTAAACTCCTCCGAAACGGCTCGACCGATTCTCATGAAATTTTGTGTGCATATTGGGTATGTCTGAGAATCGGACAACATCTATTTTTCATCCCCCTAAATGTAAACGGGTAGTCCCCCCAAATTTTTTATTTTTATTTTTAGATATTTTTTTTCTGTTTTTTTATGATACAGCATTAAAAAATACATACAACCCCTAACTTTCACCCCTCTACGATCATCCCCTATTTTTTATTATAAATGATATGACATGGCAAAACGACGTTTGCCCGGTCAGCTAGTTAATTATAAAACTTAAAATAAAACCCAAACTAAAGGAAATAATGGTTTATTTCGATTTAGTTTTTTATGATTACGATTCAGTCGTTGTTTTATACTGTACCATACCTTCATTTTATATCACGAATTAGTACTAAATTAGTACTAAAATATGATAGAAAAGAAAAAATATAATTATATTTAAGCAGCTTATGTAATGATCTTAAACAATATAAAAAGAAGTTTCCTCTTTTTTACAGGTACGGAGCGATACAGTCAGCTTTATTCAGTTACCTACAAAAGAAATACAGGTACAGCTTATCTATTTTTCAACCAAAGATTTTTTTTATGATGAATCTATAACATTTATTCCTAATTCAAAATAACAATTAATGCTTTCATACGAATAAAATGTTATTAATTATACATAACAGCACTTACCCGAAACCCAGGGCTAATACATAATTTACAAATAAGTTACTCAATATAATATACCCTAATGCCTCACTGGGTTTTTACCTTCGATATAGTTATAGCTCCCTCTGACAGTAATTAGTTACTTTTCCATAAACAAAAGAACTACCATAAATAGTAGAAAAGCAAGTTTGTTTATGACACATAAAATATATTTGTGAGCGCGGTCAATGACGGGGCAGGCTGGCGCCGAGCCAAGGTGTATCGATTGTTTCTGTTCCAACAATATCTGTACTACAACTGACTCACTCCAAATTGTGTGAAATATTTGTAGGCTTTATCCGCTGATTACGTAATATAAAAGTAGTATTTTAAAATGAGCTTCTTGCCTATTTAAATGAGAGAAAGATGTCTTCTCTTTAACAACATTATTTTTACGAATATAAAAATATTTTACTTGTTTCCATCATTTTATTATATTTATGTTAAACGTTATTCTAAATACAATTTAATATTTCAATTTAAAAAAAATCTGTTGCGACCGCGTATTGCGTACCTATCTGTATGAAAGCGATCAGCTCAAAACTGCCGAACGGATTTAAAGATTTCACCAATGTTTTTATTAAATATTATTATTATGTGTTAAGAGATGTAAAGAAGTGTTATGAATGGTGGTAAAATAATATTTAGTTTCTAGTATTTATTAGCACATTATCAAGATTTTCGTATATATTTAAACTATAATGGAATTGTGACATCTCGCCTCAATGCCATCTGAATATGAATGGCCTAGTTACAAGATAGTTGCGTTTGTTTATGCTAATGTCTCTCTACAGTAAATCGATGAAGGTGTTAAGGCTTTGTGAGGTTCACTGTGGGTTTCAGACTGTATTCAAGAGCTTATAGAGCTTATGTAAGTAACGAGAAATTGTAGCCCTTACTTTTTATACAGCGTGTTGCTCACACAATATTTTTACTAATTACTTTACTGTTTTACCTAAATTTTGCTGGGAAATAACGATGGTGGAAAAGCATATATAAATAAATAAAAAAGGTTAATATTACCTTTAAAACAACTGCACTATCTCAACATTTAATTCTATCTCTGATTTCTGCCCAGCTGCTGTATTTAATCAATTGCAATTCATTCTTTTACTATTTTGAAAACTGCTTTAAACTTTTTATTATCTAAACTTGGTATTCGCATTTCTAGAACAATGAAACAATATAATGGTTTGTGTAAGTCATTTTCAGAAATAATTTCTTGAACGTATAAAATGTGTGCTCGATTTGCTAATAAATCGTCGAGTGCAGTTAATTTGTAAGGTTGACACGTGCAACGGAAGCGCTACGGATATAGGATAAGAAATAATTTGTTCCTGAAATTCTCAGTTATAAAGTGAAGGTTTCGTGTGCAGCAGATTAATTTAATGATAGTTTAAATTTAACAAGTAATTATATAACATAATAAGGGGACAATATTTAAGAATTATTTTTAAATGAATCTTTTTTACTAATGTAACCGATTGTTTTAGATAAACCCCCAAATATAAAGACCTCGTATCAGTTATGATGATGAGATGTGTTCGCGTTCCACACCATAAATATTTAAGGTTACTTGAAGTGATATTCTGCCGAAACATCTTCCTTACATAAAATATAATTCATGCAATAGAGGCGTTTATTTGTATTGATTCAAAATGAAAGAAGATAGACATGGAACAAACAATGTAAATTAATATATGGCGCGCCGCTCCGTCGCCGTCGGAAAAAGCCAGTACCATAGTAGTTAGCAAAGAAAATGTTTGTCTCATAATGATTTTTATAAAGCTCTCTAATCTTTCAATGAAATAACTTTATTTGTGTATAGAGTAGTGAAACACACTAGCTTAAATGTATGCAGGATCTGACCTTACCTTTCAAAATTTAAACGTATAATAACTTTCAAATATTACACACATTTAAAAATCTATGAAGCATTTTAATAAAATAAAATTTGCTATTAATATACACAATTTTATTCGCAGTAACAGTTACTAATAAATAAATAAACGAGGATCATTGTGGTTTTTTACAACAGTTATTTGTTTGCACGGAATACGTAACTAAGGTATTTTGCCCATGACGATATAATATTATAAATTTTATATTGGCTAATCTTTCTTTCGGCTACCTCATTGGACATTTATTTAATCTTTCTATAGTTGGGATTAATTACATTTCATACTTTTAAAACTAAAATTTGGCAAACAAGAATAGCTACGTATTATATAATGTCAATAAATATATAATAATAGATATCACCATCCTATCAGATAAACACTTCAACAAGTTTTCATTTTGAAAAGAAAAAAATCGAGTTGCAATCTTTGCTCACAAGAGTACGAATATAATTTCGTATTAAGTCGACAGGTGGAAGAGAAATATTGAAACGGTTCAAGCTTCGCTTATCAAAGGCGAGAGAAAAAATTTTAGATTGGTAAATATTATTCATATATGTGATATAAGCTCTCATTAAAGCATACAGGTTATTTTGTACACGTCTATATAATAAGCATTTGTATAATAATACAATGGCAATGGAAAATATTTTGCCTAAAGTAATATTACTTTTTATGAAATTGTTTGGTATCAATATTTTATACTATACTTGATACCTCTGAATTATTGTAAAAAAATATATTTTATGTAGTTCTGGTACAGGAAGTATCAATGCAGTCAAATGGAATAAAGTCTTCTAACGAAGTGTTACATCATTTTTGAAATGGAAAAATATAAATAACGTTTGACAGATAGATACTGAACGATACCTTATAAGGGCTTTTATGGGTCATATATTATTAATACAATATCATCACAGAGGGTAAAACGCCATATTTACGTATGATGCATGCAAACAAAATACTCATAATAAAGTAAAGATGTGAAAGTCGAGATCAGCGGTACTCGGAAATGTGTATCGTATATATTCCAATGAAATTCTTACTTACATTTTATAAATTCAGTTTTGCAAACTCTTATAAAACATTTTTACGTTCAACATGGCTACGTTGTTGTTGTTCTGTCGTCTTCATTTTTTCACTTAATTATTCAAATTTCATCCACGGAATTTGCTATTTTGTATCATATTCCTTTACGTAAATTAGAAACCTGTTGACAGGTTTTGACAGGGAAACAAAATATAAGTAATAGTAATAAATAATAACAACCATACCGTTTAATTCTTCGACAAGTCACGCCTACGCTACGAGATTGCTACGTTTCTGCTACAACTCATAGAATAGCCGTTGTCCTGGCCAAGGCCTAAATTAGGTGAGGAATATTATTGTTTCATTAATTTATTTTCAAATTGACATTTGACTAAGTATAAAACATTCATTTGTGCCATGGATTAGGGGCGTACCAGTTTTACGTAAATTTAATGGATTTTTTAAGTATGAAGTATTCGAACCTTTGTCTTCATTCTTTATAACACAACCCTGTACAAGCCAATTATACTTAATGAAAAATGGTTTAAATAGTTCGTGTGTAATAACGTTAGTTATTATCCAGGCGATCTGACATCAAAGCAGGCTCCGATGCAGCATTACCACGTTTAATCCACTCTCCTGTAATTGGTCTAATCGCTACCCGATAATTGCTTTCTATCGATCAATGCGTTCAATTATTTATAATTAACATGCATTATTATCCACACAACTACGTTCTTACATGTTGGTTCACGAAGGCTCCGTAAATAATTTATGACTAGTTTCATTAATGAAATTTAGTAGCGCAATAATTATATAAGTACCAATCAACCTTTGTACTTGATGTATAATTAAATTAAAAACATATTTGCGGTAAAAATAGCAATATTCGTTTAAAGACTTCATTCCAAACAAAAAGTGAATGATAAAATAACTTTTTGAATTATTTTAGTGTAAATGCATAAATACCTGGTCTCTAGAATATGTAATTAAAACAATGTTCGAACCTGCAATTTATTACTATCGTTAAAGCAAATAAACTGCTTTTAATATAGTACCCAGCAATTAACATAGACGGTAAATACGTTTTTAGAATAATTGCTAGAGGAAAGCTCTAATACATTTGTGTAGAAATAAATTGCTACGTGTTCTTTTCCCAAACTGCCAGAGAGGTAGTTGACCTTCAACCGAAGCTTTTTACTTAACTTGAACTTTAATGAGACGAATTTATATCTTTGTAGGACTAAATTCGTATACATACATATATTGCTACACAGTGTCAAAAATAACCACAAATCTCAAAACGAAAACTTATAATTGGAATTCAAATTGTCTTAATTATGTATAACTTGTTGGAGGCTACATAAATATACAAAAGATTTACATATATTCAGATCTGAAATTGTAACTTTGATATAACAAAAGAAGAAAGTTTTATCTTACATATAACTGCTAGCTATTAAATTGTTTTAAGTTTCTACCCCTAAGTGGTAGATAACGTATAAAAGTTTTAGCTATGTAGCGAGTGCCCGTGACCACATCGTGTAATCAGCCGAGTCTCATTACTGTGAAGCAAGTAATTGGGCACATTTGTATGCGAATGTCTCACGGATTCACAGACACGGGCTTGGGGACTGGAGCTTTATTTAATGTTTATTCAGCTGAATGTATGTGTAGATTACGGTTGTACGAATGTAATGGCAAATTTCTAATGTACGTCTATTATAATATCAGACTATCAAACAGTTTTAGAATAGTAACAGGACTTTGTATGTGCAGACACACTTCAAGAACATTTCGTTACGGTGTATTTTGTTTAATTAACAAATTTAATAAATTTAATAAATTGCCTAGAAGTAATCGGCTAGTCGTCGTCTATTGAATACATACATATCATCGACAGTATATAATGTTAAATACTGTTAGCGTTGCGTCATGTTGAGGCATTCTTCTTAGCTGGTGTTCTTAAAAATTGGTGAATGGTGGATTTGATTTACATTTTGTGGATTGATTGCCTGAAACTTGCGATCCCACTAATAGCCCTATGCTAAACTTAGTAATCTGATGACCAGGTATTCACTGTGTAGTGTCTCAGTCGCTAGGGGTCAAGTCATGTGTTTATGTATCACATATCTACCTCTCATAAGAGCCTATAGAAACAGCCTATAGATTCACATTAAATATATATTTTATGTACTATCATTTTACTAAAAATAATTTAATATTAACTAATAGTACTTATTATAGACTATGTGGTCACCTTAGTGTTGCCATATACTATGAGTGATTGGTTTATGAATTTCTATTAATTAGAGCTGAATTATTTATAACATCGAATTACTTTACTAAATCTTATCAATTTAAAACTATATTCTCATAAAAGTAATTTTAAAGTAGAAATTGGTAAGATTCTGTTAGGTAATATAAAATGTGAGTTATTAAATTGTAGGAAGGAATCCCTAACGAGCGTCTCCTTTGAACCGCGGAACATCGCAAAAAGCTATCGAAGTATTCAGAAAATATTAAAATTCAGTCGCAAAAGGCTCTGTTGTATGATATTGAAAGTGACTTGTTGATAGCATTTAAAGTATTTCTAGTATTCCTTTGATCCTAATAAATAGGGTAAAAATCTTATAACGATTATTAGGTTTTACATTTATTTCTTTCAAACATAGTGTCTTATATAATAATTGGTACAATTCGTTTTGAATGCCTTTAAACGTGTATTTATGTTTCTGGAGGTACAAAGTGTTGATCACTTAATTGCCTGATAAAATAAAAAGTCGATTAAAAGGTGCATGACTCACTAGATTTTAGACTAAACCCTTTACTTCGATCCGACAAATTTTTATACTTAGTGATTATATGATGTGATGCGGCAATAATTCTGACTTAGGTCTACACTAAAATATTTCATAAAACATTAATTTGATTTTTACTTTAGTTTTTGTACGAAACGACAAATAATATTTTGGTTAAATAACATAGAAAACTTAAATTGAATACCTCCTTATCTATCGTGTGCACTATGAGAGGGACAATAGATTGGATAGGGACCCGAGCCTTTAGTACTATTATATGGCCGAGCTTTGTTCCTGTTTCAATTCATTGCCAGTTCACATTTAGCTCTTATCAGTACATATCATTTATAGTATAGTCACTTCAGTTTGAACTCTACAGACATAAAACGCTGGTCACGTTGTGATAACTTTGAGACTTCGAGATTATTTTATAATTTATTATTTTTAATCTTTTAGTTTATGAATTAAAAAAGGGCTAGAAATTCGTTTACTAGTTTTATTGAAAAACCAGTGGCGCTACAACTGTTTAGGTCAAGGCCTCAGAGTCTGTATCTGTTTCGTGATCATTTGTTTTTTTTATAATAGGTAAGTAGCCTTCTCTAAGTCAAGTCATGCCGATTTCTTTACGATGACTTTATTTTCTAGTCTAGTTTTATCGCCCCATAGCAAAAGTAATTTCTACATGCATCTACCATGACACGTTAGTATCACTCAGTAGTATTTGAAGGGATTGCAGTTTCTCAACTCGTTCGAATATATTTCGTAAATTGCTTAGTTAAAAAATAAAAATTTAGGGGTGGACCGGACCACCCTTAACATTTAGGAGGATAAAAAAAATGTTGGCGATTCGCAGTCCTAACTGATATGCACACAAAATTTCATGAAAATCGGTAGAGCCATTTCGGAGGAGTTTAATTACAAACACCGTGACACGAGAATTTTATATATTAAATATAAACATTACAATGATTGAAATGCTATTACAATGATAATAACTCATTAAAGCGTGTTCAGCTTACCAATAAATATTAAAATAAAAGATAAAATATGAGTGTTTGTAACCGGCAATATTTTGGTTACATAAAGTGTCGGAAATCTCTGTGATAAATGTGCGTGAGAGATGAAGGGATAATTGTCGAGATGAGTTATTGGAATTGTTCTTATTTTTCAGATTTATTAAAAGGCTATCACTTAGGGTGTGACGGATTATTATTTTTGTTTTTCACCTTTGTGTGTCCGTCTTAACATTATGCGTGCATGCATTATTAATCTAGGCTTAGTTAACGCAGTGTGCAACTAAAAGGTTTTGGGTTGCAAACCTGACGTAAACCTTTTTTTTGGGCTGATCATCTACTTGATTTATAAGAAAATGAAAAATGACGGAAAAACGTGTCTGCTCCAAATAATTACTGGACTGGACTAATACTCGTAATAAAAGTCGATAGAGAACATGTTGTTGTTAATTAATTTTGTAATTAACATGATTCGTTTGCGTAGAAAACCTTACCTTTCCTGCAAAACGTGTATTTAAAAAATTCTGTTAGCGGTAAAATCTTGAACACAGAATGATACATTTATTTTTCTTAACTTTTCAAGTGCAAAAATGTTATGAATGAAATTATAATAGCAGTGGTTTCACCAAAGACTTTAACGAAATTTATTTTCAATCAAGTAAGACAGCTATATGTTGCTTTGTCAGCAAAAATAATGTATACTTGCGCCCCAAATATTACCGTTTGTCGCGGCTATAACGTTATAAATGACATACAGTTGGGTAGAAAAGTGCATTTTCAAAATAACCTGCTCCATTATTTATGAAACTCATTTCGCGTTTCCGGCGCGAGCGTATTTACGTATAACGTTAACCCGGCGAATGCGGATATGAGGGAGCGTAACGTCTTCCTTGATTTCCCTGATAACAGTTCCTTGAGAACCATTATTGACGGGTTAAATCTATGAAAATGATATTTTAATATTTCTTATTTTCTTTTGTTTTATGGCTATTCTTCCATGCTTCGTAGTAGTAAATGTGTCTTTAAAATGTGTGTATTAAAACAATATGTTCACACCTGTCTGTCATAACATTCTTTATTTTATAGTTCTCTATTAATTTGATAGTTTGGTTGTCAATTATTATTTAAGACGTGTGTATGGTATATACGCTCTAAATATTTTTTTAAAAGTTCCATATTATCGGTTTTTATTATACATTATATAAGTTGGTCGTATTTCCATTGAAAGTGAATGATATATAATATATAATTGGCTGCGACATTAAATTCCTGAATGTGTGTATAAGAGACTTATAAAGCGGGCTTTATGAAGTCGAGTCAAGCGAGGAATCCCGATAGAGATCGCTGTATTGAGACTTGAGTTATGATATTGAATAATTTATTTTATGGTCTTAGATCTTTTTCCAATATTTCTTATAAAGTATTTTCCGATACGAGTTCGAGTATATGTTACATAAGAAGCAATAACTACTAAAATAATGTAAAACTACGATACATGTTCATTACTTGGCATTCTTTGAAGGTTGTATCAGGGTGGTGAGATAAATAGACGCAAGTCAAACGTTGCGTTCGAATGAACGAACGGACATAATAACATGGCGCATCATCTCGCGTCAATAGACTATAGAGATCCTGTTGACCAATCACAATCGAACAGCCAATACCGTATAATTAGTATGGTGTTAAGGATCGAATGTGTGACCTCAGAGTTAAGAATTCTACGCATAACCACTAGTACAAACACAAAACAATGATTATATAAGATGATTATTATGTTAGATCCCCCTTCTAATCAGAAAGCAATGCGGATTTATTTATGAATGTATTGGTGATATTTGTATTCCTTAACACTTCATCAAAAATAGTGTACCTATAGGCTTTTATACATTTTTATAATATTACTAGCTGACCCGGCAAACGTTGTTTTGCCATGTATTTTATTTCTAGGAAAAAAATTTTTAGTTCAATAAATATAACAATCTACATTACTAAAAAATAGGAGATGATCGTAGAGGGGTGAAAATTTAGGGTTGTATGTATTTTTTAATGCCACATAATAAAAATAATAAAAAAAAATATGCAAAAAATATAAATATTCTTTTTGGGCTGGACACCCCTTATAACTTAGGGGTTTGAAAGATAGTAGCCGATTCTCAGACTTACTGAATATGCATAAAAAATTCCATGAGAATCGGTCGAGCCGTTTCGGAGGAGTGTGGGAACGATCATTGTGACACGAGGATTTTATATATTAGATATTTTAAATTGAATTGTACAAAATATATAAATATATATAGTACTATTTAGCCTTAATTAATTAAAAATTCTTGTGACAGAATATGTGAAGGAAATCAGTTAGGACCATTAATTACCTATATCATATACTGGCAAATAATAAATTATTATTATTATCAATTTACATCAAACCTACGTATGTACACTAAACGCATATTAAAGATTTAAAATAGTATAGGGCACAAACTACAATTACACGAGTTGAGTCAAGTAGAGAACAAAGGATTTCAACTCGAGTTTGAAATAGGAACGTGCGGTGTGTTAAGTGTAGTAAGTTTGTAAGAAGTATGTAAGTGGTAAGTCTCGGTGAAGCGGGCCACGTAATCACATAGAGAATTAACCTATATAACAAGTGGTCCTATTTACTTCGAACGTGTTTAATTTTAATGGTCATTTTGCTGTAAGCTGAGTTGGCTGTTATGCAACGTTTTGAGTGTAGATGAATAGATAGCTACGATGTATTATAATGAGGTTTAAGTATCTATTTAATTTTACTTAATATATATATATTTTTTTGTGGTTGAATTTTTTCCCCTGCTAGCTTGCTTTTGTTATAATATAATTCATGTGAATGTGTGTTAAATTTGTGCTGTGATATTTTCTTGTATAATGTTATGCATACACATTGTTTTAGAATTTTCAAAATAAATATAAATATCTATTATAATTTTTTTTTGTATACGCATGGTACATGCATTTTAAACGTTTTTACGTTTTGTAACATCGTTATTGATTATTCAAAATATATGTATGGTCCTAACTTTGTATTAGAATTAGAATCCATAATAACCTTTTTAAACGCGTGAAGGCAACAAAGAAACACATTCAAGACTTCATGATAACAGATAATTGACGTAATCAAAATATGACTAAGTTAATCATTCAAAATTCATTCACAGAAGATAATTAAGGTGTAACGATAAAGGTTCGAGATTCATGTTCAAGATCACCTTAGACACTTCAAAGTTAAGACTTGCAATACGATATTACTTTTATTAATTAGTTCGATAAAACAAACATACAACTACTAATATTTGCTGTGTCAACAACTTAATATAGTAAAGAGCGAGAGTTTGATCTTGTTAGTGCATTGAGTCGCGATGTTCACTGAATCACATCAAAAGACATGCGAAGTTACTGCTTCGCCTTTCAGAGAGTTATCGACATTTGACGATATTTGCATTAAAATAATATAATATCAAATGGGGAACGCTGCCAGTATCTTCGGAACCTTGCCTAATGGTCCCTTTTAATAATATATTTTGGTTATTATATTATATTTTTTAACGTTATTAAGTATTACTTTATATTATGTTATTTGGTTTTTGTATATTATTCCCATTGTTTATTGAGGTTTATTATTATATTCAATATCTATATTAGTAGTTTTTTTTCATATTAAATCTTGGGTAATGAGTATTTTAGTGCCTCGTGACGTTTGCGGACTTTCATTAACCGTTCAAACCTCATAATTAATTTTGTGGTTTGAAATTTATGTGGGAATTGTACTACTTTAAGATGGATACTATTGCGTCAAAGACATTAGGTAATCGTTAGACTGGGTCTCTTAGAAATATTTTTGCGAGGTATATTTTTTGGTTTAAGACTATTTTGACCTCGTACAATGCGAGCAGTGGCTTAGTGTCTTAAACTCTCACACACTCTCACGCCTATGGCGTTCGAATCCCGGCTGTGCACAAATCTCCTCCGATCGCTTTCTCACTGCTGAGCATCATGATGCTCTAAACTCCGTTGTGGCAGATTACTAAACCTCTGCTTCTCTGACAATCTCGACTAAGTAATAGGTGTCAGAGACTTTAGTGTCTAGGTTTCGTGAAACTTGGACGGTTCATAGTATTAGGCAGCGTTCTCTTTCCATCCATTTTCCCGGTTATTGTGGACCAATCGATTATTAGATTAGAATGGGAAGGGAAGGCCTCTGAGATATGGTCGTGTTAGAATTACTCGGGATTATTTCAAAGTGTAAATCTAAATATATATCCAATAGCCAAAGTAAAACTGTTAAATATATATATATATATATATAAATCTATGTCAACTGTTATTACCTTCATGCGGCTGCGAAAATCAAACCGATAACGACCGACAGCAATCATGAATTATATTTTTGAGATAGTAATATACTCGTAGTTATTATTATCATATACTTAATACTAAGAAATATACGAAAACTGTTAAATAACTTAAGGGTTCATTTGTTACTGTGTAAAAAGAAATATTTCATATTTCCTTTTACCTTGAAGCGGATATTAATTTTTGATTATACTATTGTATTCTATAGTCGGCAAGTTTGCTACAATCGTTGTTAATTATTGTGTTGCTATTGTAAAATGTATACTGAGTAATTCTTTTGTTGATAAAAACTACTGTTTGACTGTTTAAAATGGAAAACAGACAAATTGTAGAAATTATTTAAATATTGGCTAGAATGGGTAAACACCCATTATCTTTTAAATGATAAGGCTTCGCTTCATTACATAATATGCGTTTAATAAATAAATTTATACTAACAATTGTCATACCGATACATTCGTAGAAAGACGTTCTACCTTGTTTCAATTGTTGCAATGGTACGTATCAATTTATAAATCACTGATTTATAATAATTATTTGAAGTCTTGTGTGAAGCTTACTAACAACTTAAAATTGAATTAAAATTGGTTCAATTATTCAAAAGCTTAGTGTTTATTATTGTGATGCTCACACAGATCATAATCTATGTTAAACTATATTTTTTTGTTGTTGCGCACATTCAATCAATCGCTGAGAGTTACGTAAAAATAATAATGTCGGTAAGTTTTCTTAAATTTTCTAATGGTCCACTCAACTTCCTTTATCTTTGCTTCATAAGAACTTTTCCTGATTGATAGACACATAACAAAAGAATTAGTGACATTGTTCCATCCGGTGATGCGAAGCAAGGGAAATTTCCCTTAAAATCATTAATTTCATAAATATTTATTTCTTGAAACATGTAGCATTTAAGATGCATTTAAACTTATAATATTGTCAAAGAACATATGTTAAAAACTGCTATAATCATTTTCCAGAAAGTGTGTTAAAACTTGTCGTAATATAGTCTCGGTCTAGGCGAGACGTGAGCTGAATTCAGTTTGTTCTACAGATTGAATTTGTTGTGACTGCACTAAAAATATATGGTATTGTTTCTTAGAAATCCGTCTCATTCTCGGATACGAATTGGTTCGCAGTTTATTTGAAACTGTCTGGTGTAGGAATGGAAATGAAAAGATTTAATAAATTGATATACAGACATAAGGGAATAGTAGAAATGCTTCTACAGTGCAGACTTAATTTAAGGCCTGCATTCACTTTGATTAGTGCGAGTGCAAATGATTAGTGAATAGGAGAAAACAAGTGTGGACAGCGACTGATTTGTGCAGGATTAGTTGCCTGCGTAGTAAAGTGATTAGAAGCGTCTTCTATTTTTTTGCGAGTGAACTGCGAGTAGTGACGTCGCGTGCGCTATCCCTTCCCCCTCACTCGCAGCGTGCCTGCCAAACTATATGACAACTGAATTTACTTAACAGAGCCACTATACAATAATTGGACACTACTTGCGCTACACACCTGTACTAATTAATGTCAATTACTAATCACTTGCACTCACACTAATCAAAGTGACAGGCCTTTAAAGACAGTTCATAATGACGCAGTTTCGCCATCAGCCCTTAATGCCTAATTTTAAACTACTGACACATATTACTTTCGCTAATAGAGGTATAATATAATATCCTACCTACCACATACCATATAAATAAAAAAATATATATCTTATCTATTCCGTGGTCAGCGACTAGCCCCCAGTGGCCATATTATATCCAATCACTTGCATATTCTGACACTTCCGCTTAACGCTGACAGTTTTAAATCGCTATTAAATAGCCAAACTCAAAAGTTGTTATTTCATACGTCGGTCTAGGATATTATTATATTTTTATAAAAGCAATTATTAAAACTTAAAGTTACTTCCAATAATTACATTCTATATCAACAAAGATTCGTTAAACTGAGTATTCTAAAGATTAAAGAAATGCATGAGGTTTTTATATGCATAAATCATATCAGTAATTTTTAAGTAGTTAGTAGTAGTAAATAAAATAATAATCTGTTTAAATTGTTTGCTATTGATGTTAAGCTATCACCCATTATTATTAAAAAAGCCACACGCAAGTGCGTTGACAGCCTTTTAACGAAACAATAGAGAAAAGACGTCATATTCTTGTGAGCGCTATCACTGAGTCCATAAATAGGGTACTGCAGTGAATAGATCTTCGCTAATATGTTTGCTCTGATATTATCGCTATGCTGTCAATAAGCTGACCCAGAAACTCGATCTAGACAGACTGAACGCTTTTAGCTATTTCGATTATCTAGATTGAGTCTTAGATAAACAGACTAGACTACTCGATGAATATCTATCTCATCTTTTCATTTATTGATATTCCGTGAATATACAAATAAAGTTGGAAGAAATGGGTATAAAAAAAGTAGAAGAGAAATTATATATATTACTAGTGGACCCCACAGACGTTGTCCTGCATGATATTTAAAGCGATTAGGATATTAAGCAAAGTATGAAAGTACCGACTGCAGTGCCATCTGCCGGGCTGATTTGTGAATCTAAACCATTCCCAGATCCCCTTGAACACACACAAAAAATTTCATCAAAATCGGTCCAGTCGTTTGAGAGAAGTTCAGTGACATACACACTCACAGAAGAATTATATATATAAAGATAATTTCTCCTAACAAAGCAGAAGAAGAATCTATATATCTATAATCTATTCTATATAGTATACCTGAATCTATATCAATATATCACGCAAAGATAAATATTAAATAGCTGTATATGACACTGATTTAGTAAGTACTTTATTTGTTAATAATTAAGACTTAAGAGATAAAAACATATTTTGCGCAGGCAGTAATCACTTTAATGTTAGAAAAAAGAAATACTAATTCTAGTTTTCTCATTATTATTATAAAAGCGCTTTGTTCAGAAATTTTATGCTTATTTAATTTTTAATTAAATGGGCCTACAAACGAGATAAGATAAGGATTATAAGGCTTTTAAATAATTACAAAGGAAAAAACCGTTTTATGTAGATTTCTAAGTAACCCGTTTCACATTTTAGTTGTATAATCTAGGGTGAATTACTTTGTATACTTTTACAGTATATTGTCACAATTTTCCACAACACACATTCTTTACAAAAATGTATTGGGAAGCAGTGTCTCCTTCGTGATCTATACCTTCTGAATTCCATGGGTACGTTTAACTCTGCTTAAAACTATAAAAGTAGTCCACAGTTTAAAGTGAGAAATGACTGGAACTTCGAGCCGTTTAAAGTAAAACTTGGTCCGGACACGAAGCGCTAACTTTTAACTTAGTTCCTGTCGAAGTGCTTCAAATATTACTATTAAGTGCTCGAGGTTATTTCAACGCCCCACTTTCGGTTCTATAGTAATTGTTAGTATAAAATTTTACTATTTCATGAGGATAAAATGAATAGCTTAGGTTCCTTTAAGAACATTTAATGATGAGAAATAAATAATTTATCACTAGTGAGTAATTAATGAAGAAAAACACCATTACATTACTAACCGCGTCATAATTACCACATTAAATATTAAGAAATAAAAAAACAGACGTACCTTTACAAAAAGCTCTGCACAAATGTATAATAATAATGTAAGCAGCATAATAACTGAAATAAGTATAATTAAAGTGAACAATAACTGTTATTTGTGGACAATACGTCGAGCGCACTGCGCTGTGCCGCCGGTCAATTTGCTTGCAGTATTTGCTTTTCGATGCTTATGTTAGTTTAAAGAGCTTTTAACTATTATTAATAAAATTGTGAAATTTTAATTTACTCTTGTATTTTCCTATTTTTATATCCTGCTTCTACGTGCATTTACCGAACTATTCTATTACGTACGTAGTTAGGGGCTGTCTATTAATCACGTGAGGTTCGAAAGGGGGGGCGGTGTTCGCCAAAAATCACGAAATATCACAAGGTGGAGGGGAGGTATAGTAAGATATCACGTGTCCTTATTTTTTCGTCAAACGCGTGATTTCTAAACCGAAAAGCGGCTTAGAAAAACTATCGATCTGTAGATCGAGAGAGATTTTCTGCGTAGTGCGCGTGATGACTCCGAGTGGCTTGATAAAACCGACATTGATCTTCAACAAAGTACAGTACCTACAACTGACTTGCAAGATGCTTATCCAGGTTTTAGTATTGAAGAAAATCTTGCTAATCTGTGGCAATGTACATTAAATATGTTCATGTACAATATATGATTTTCGCATGATTACACCATTCCTTTAATATTATTTTTATGCCAGTCAAAAACAACTTTTTTTTTTAAGAATGTTGATTTACTTGACCACTTGTAACTACCACTCTCGGCCTAGAACGTCGCAATACGTTCTAAACCTACACAGTCTCCTTTTTATAGTTCGATGCCAACTGCATACTATAGAAATTCGACCGTGCCCTCCATGTACGATTTAAGCACTCGCCCGGTACCGCACAACCCTACCAAAGGCCGAGGAGAAATTATAATTAAAACTTGCCCTCGAACCGGGAATCGAACCCGGTACCCGTCACCAAGCTGCCACATACAAAGATCGCTTGGCTACAAGGCATCAATAGTATTAAGGAGCCCAGTTTTAGCATGATATTAGCACATAATATGTACGTTGAAGAAAAGTCTTTAGTACTTACCCAAGGAACGCTGAAACTTTTATTTTTTATTTTTTTTACTTATGTAACTTTAATGACGTTGTGGTTTATGACATTTTCCTTTGAATAATTGTAATGTAAAGGGAAGGCAAAAATTGCTGAGTTTCTTGCCCGTTCTTCTCAGAACAAGGCCTCCTGGTAGTTTTGCGAACGGATGGCGTAGTCTTGCTCTTTCGTGAATTTTGTAAACGTTGTTGACATTCATAAGCATGCTCTAAGAAGCATCTAAATTGAATAAACGTATTTTGATTTGATTTGGTAAGTTAGGAATATTTAAACAACACACTAAGAAAAAAATCAATAGTCTATGAGATAGCATTAGGACAGTTTTAGTGGCTTAATTGATTTAATGATAATGTTGTTTAGAATCAGGTATTTTAATTTATTCAAACCTGCGGAATGGAATTACTTTAAACGTGACCTTACTGAAAATCTTTGAATTATTCAATAAAGTGAACAATGACTATAAACTATTATACCCGTCACAATACACAGTGCACAATGTGCAGGCAAACTCACAATTAGCGGGCTCGCGACTCATTATTATTATTTTTGCTTTCCACATCCCTACTTAACAGTTAATTGGAATAATATACCACGTAGAGAATATTTTAAACTAGATTCAGACATGTATGGAAATAATGAATTCCTAGCCAAGTCATCTGTGTCAATTAATCCGAAACAGTCCGTAGGGCTACCGGATAATATAAAAATGCATTGGGGTATTGTTTATTTATTTTTCTGTAATCTCACATAGTTTATTCAAGTGCCTTGATATATGTCCTTCGTTCTTTCTATTTTCCTTATAGTCATCAAACACGCACGTAAGTGGGCTTTTGACCTGCGTCTGAATAACTACGTTCTAAATATGACCCATAAACTTGTAGAAGTCTCAACCTCCTCTCTCATTCTTTTAGTGGCATCTTCTAATAAATTATTAAATATTATCAAATTTTATCCCCCTTTGTAATGGACTATTTCGACAGTAACTTAAAGTACATATTTGGAATAAGTTATTATAAAGTTTTTATTAACTTTGTTCTGAAATTAAGGCAGAAAACGTAACGCTTCGATGCTCATCGATAAAGCTCTCATTTGTATGTAAATTACGTCCATTCTACTTTATACTCAAGAACTTATATTGTTAATTTCATTTAATTTGACGTAGGAGTAAGTTTATAGTCAAATAATTTAATTATTTTTGATACAGTACTGCTAAGGACTTAGTTTTTTGTGTGGCAGCACTGTAGCAAACCTTTTTTTTGTTGTTTTAACCTGAAATGGTGTTTATCTTCAACTCCGATAAATGTTAAAATACAGTAGATGCCCCTGTAAACTAAAAGAAACAAACCCATCTTTACCAATAACTTTTGAAGTATCTTTAGGTTTCTAATGAATAAATAATTGTACAAGTTTTTTATAGAAAAAACTAGCTGACCCGACCAACCCATGTTTTGCCATGTATATTATTTCTAAGAAACATTGTTTTAGTTCAATAGATTTTTTTTATTATCTGGTATAATAAAAAATAGGGGTTGATCGAGGGGTGAAAATTAAGGCTTGTATGTATTTTTGTATGTTGTATCATAAAAAAATAAAAACAAAAAAATAACTAAAATTAAAAAAAATGTTTTTGGCGTGGATACCCCTTATCACTTAAGGGTTTGAAAAATAAATAGTAGCCGATTCTCAGACTTACTGAATATGCATAAAACATTCATAAGAATGGGTCGAGCCGTTTGAGAGGAGTATGGGAACGAACATTGTGACACGAATTATATATATATAATATATATAGATAAGTGGAATGGTGTGAAATTTAAAATGATTAAATAACTTGAAACCTAAGCGAAAGTAGAACTACCACAAATTAAGAAAAAGAAAGTAATCTGTGAAGTAATATATTATTGTTATCATTATTAGATGAGACAGACAAGGTATTTTGTAACTGTTTTCTATTTGTGTGTAAAAATATACACTTACCCATAACAAAATTAAATACGTTGACTATACGTGAGTGTAACCACTAAAAAAATCTTAGGGTAGCTGACCACAAAACGTAATAAGTCTTAGCATTAGTAAAACCTTGTTATACATATCTAATTATACAGTACTAAAGCCAACAAAAATTGAATACATCAGGTAAGAATGACCTGAAAATTAATGTTTAAAAAACAATTGAGCATTCAATACTAAAAACAGTCGTCTTTTGAAAAGAACTTCTTACACTAAACCTGCATAAATTTGGTTAGTCCGACCCTTGCATACTATGTTTACATAGCCACTATATTCAGTGAAGTAGGTCAGTTGGAAGTGGAAGCCTTATCGCC
This sequence comes from Pieris macdunnoughi, assembly GCA_905332375.1. Lineage (NCBI taxonomy): Eukaryota > Metazoa > Arthropoda > Insecta > Lepidoptera > Pieridae > Pieris > Pieris macdunnoughi. Next base: position 5,553,229 of record CAJOBZ010000012.1, on the reverse strand, counting down.
TTAAGCCCTACGCTTCCCTGCGTTTTAATATTTACATCGTTTTAAAAGCCTCTTTATAAATATAATAAGTTAGATATCCCGGCTATTTCGGGTTACATGGCTTTCATTGCTTTATGAATAGAATATGAAACTATATTTACCCACTCAAGAGTCCGACGACATATACAATACAACTAGCCTTTTCCCGCCCGCTTTGCTGGGCGAATTAAAATAGGAAATACATAAAATTTTATGTTTCATTATTATTATTTTTTTCATATTTTTATTATTCTTCTTTTTAACTTCCCGCTAAGAAAATTGAAATTTTTCGTAAATCGAGTTTTTAACAGATGTTGACGTTATGAGGTTCTAGGAAGCCTCCCCGAATGTTTCCGCGGTGAAATCCGTATATATAAATTTTCATAAAAGTAAAATAGCAATAAAAAAATGAAGGAACGTTGGAATTTAAAAAATAAATAGCCATAAACCATCTAGGAAAAATTTCGCATCGAATGGCATTAGTTTCATGTCAGTGGTTTAGGCGTGAAGGAGCCTCAAACCTAGACCATTTTTCTTATATATACGAGTATATAAATAGATTGACCTTTCGCTGCTTTAGTATTCAAGTGTGCATTGTGCATGCTCCAAAAATTATAGTGACAACTCGAACAGGCTAAGTAAAATAATAATAATACAGGAGCTATAACCCTGTATGGTTAGGCCGTAGATGCATATATTTCTTTGAACATTTTTTTAAAGACAAAACGATTATTATCCTTACGTGCTAGATAGATACATGTTGATGTTTGGATCTGGGACCTGGCGGGTTTCTTTTGATGTTTTTTTTCGTCGTACGAATTAAGGTTAATTGCGCACATAGAAATTCAGAGCCGGGATTAAAACTCGCGACGTGAAGGTGTGTGGAAGGCCAAAGTGGCTTAAGTGTGCCAAATCTGCTCCAGTCTAAATGTAGTCTACCATAAACCGTGTTATAAATAGCACTCATAATTTAGCACATATTAATAATAATACATTTCGAATCTATAATCATATATTTTACAGAATAAATATGGTAAAAAAATAACTCGGGGCCGTATAAATGTACTATATCAATAACAAACAAAAGGTAAATGAACGTGGTGCAATATTTATTGGCCCGCCCTGTGACGCCTGGCTGAGCTCGCTACTGATGTATGGACTGTGATATTAATCTCCCGTATTTTTATTCGCAGATTCAAAATATACTCATATGTTTGTGTATTTTTTTGTGTCACATATAACTGTAGAAAAGGTTGCAGTTGCACATGTAGAAAATATCCCATGATTATGTGAGTCTTGAAATTAAGTACTAGGTAGTGAGAATGTAGAACAATAGACGAAACTATTTTCATTCCCTTCGATTACGATTGGTCATCAGGTCATCACCTTCAAATCGCGTTGACAGCGATGCCAATCTATTCGATCGAATCATGAGTTTTGTACCGTGCGAAGGTTACGACACCAGCGCTACGGATATTGAAAGAGCTACACCGAACTTGCACACTCAATCGTTGGAATCGGAATCACTTTAGGAAGTTACAAAGTACGGGGACTGATACTCATGATTTTACGTAACGTTTGTATCACATTCAAACGCAATTTCATCTTACTTCTTAGATTGTACAATCTCTCCAACCTGATCGACACCTGCGTCCTTGAGGCATACCTTGCATGCCAATATTTTAATATTAATAGAATAACAAGGGTAACAAATGCCATAATTACTCCACGTTTTGTATACGGCTGAGGGTTTAAGTTCGTCTATGACTAGAACACTATTGAATGTACGTACAATGAGCTAACCGAAATAGGTTTCAAGAAATTTATATTAAGAAGACCGTAATAATTAAAAGTGTGTAATTTTAGGTACGCATTTTAAATGATTAAAACACATCAAAGCCTGTAAACGATATAATTACATAAGGTAACGTTAATTAATCGTTACGCTTAAATAATTACGCCTATTTCACTTGCTATTTAAAACCTTTTTTGGAAAAGAATTTTGTAGGAATATATTACGTTTGACCATTGATATAAGTGCGTTTGACTAACATAATTTACCGAATATAACACCTATATATAATATGCGGTAAATAATAATGTATGTTAAAGATTTATTATATTTTAAAATATAACCATCATATTGAGACATGCCACATTTAAAAATAATAATAAAATTGTAAAAGCTTTTTCCTGAACGTGTTAAAATAGCGTTAAAGTTTGTTTAAGCAAGTTTTAATCGTATTAACGTGTTGGCTTTAGTATTTCCAACGTCAACGTACGGTGGCGTACGTGAAATGTGAACACAAATTAGAATTATTCGCGGTGCAAACAGATTTTAGCAACGAAAATGAATGTTAAAATATTAGGAATCTATCATATGGTTGTACATTCTAATTTGACTTAATTGAATTGTGCGGGGCAGATAATAATGTAGGTATACATTAATTCATAGAGTCAAAGAAAAATATAATGTATATTATTTGATTGGGAAATAACTTAAATATGAAGTTTTTGTTTAATTTTTTTGAGTGAAATTACCTAATAACCTAAAACCTTTAGTAATGTATAAAAAAACTATGTTTGGGTCGAACATAATCGTACCTAATGTATATTTGAATAGAAATATCATCTTTATCTTTTGGTAAGGTAGTTAAATAGAAATGTTACTTTTCTGTATTATCTCTTCGACCCTTTAATAAAAATTGTCTATGTAGAACTCAGTTGTACTTTCTATTCAGTTCCGTAGTCTATGGGAATTGAAAGCCATATATATTATCTGGTGTGAACAGTTGATAGATCATAAAGTCCCAAAATATTTTTCCATACGATATATGTTTTTCGATGGGCCGTAGAGATATTACCTCGCTAAATAAGGAAGGCATTACTTTATCTGCATCAAGGAAGTCATTACGGTACCATTTCCCGTCCTTGTATTAACTGAAAGTATGTTTGGCAGGAAATTAGACGTTGAATGGAGTATTTAGTGGCTTAGTGTAACTTAATTTAGGCGTAAAGTTGATTTCTATGTAAAATGTAACTATAAATTATATATAGATATAATAGTAATCATATATTAGTATGGAAATAGAAGAAAATGATTTTAATTTTATACGACTGTAAAATACTATAATTATATAATATATCCAAGTCGTATAGTGTATTATATAATCTTTACCGTACTTACGTACGTGATAGTATACTATTAGTATTATTTATGATAGTTTCAGACTTGTTCGAATACTCTATATTAGATGTAGTGAAATATGTTAAGTTTCAAAATCAATTGCTCATTCGAATAACAACTTACCTAACTTTATCTATATTAAAAAATCTTTAAGGTATACAGAAGTAACGGAACTTATGTCGAGGACAAATGAAAAGTGGTTTTGTACAAAAAATCTCGTGTAACAAGTTAGTTGTAAAAAGTTAAGTTAGATAAGTGTTCATTGCTTATATAGAAATAAAAGTATATTGGTACCCGTCTGATGCAGAGTTGAGAATCGTTCACTAACAATATATAGATCGAATGTCGGACATTTAATAAATAAAATTTTTTATCAAATTAAAATGTTTTAAATTACTACACAATTCTATACTTCAATATCGTATTTAGTACTCCGAATACCACGCAAACGGTATTCAAATCTCTCGAATGTTTGTCGAAGAAATGTGTCTTGTTGCCCGGAGAGCCGCATTCTTGTCATGTCTCATGCCTTGCCCGCTCTTTGTTATGAAAATGTACACCAAAACGAGGGAGTTTCGAAAATGATTTAACATAAATTTTTACTTTACGTAAAACGACAACAAAAACGTAGATAGACTATTTCATATATAACGAATTTCAAATTTGCAAAGTCCAAATGTCTCTTTATTATATACTTCGACCAATTCAAGAACTTCTTAAAGTGTCATGCCAATGCCATTACAGTAATAAATGGGGTATTCCATTTCTTTTTAGCGTGATATCCAAGCCCAAACAATTTTATATTTTTTACCAGATTCAATTTCATAGATAAATCTTTACAAAGATAGATTGACATCGCATAATTGATTGATGTCCTAGTCGTGGAGTATCTGAATTTTCCAATATATTTTTGTAATTGGTTTTGGTTTTTTGATGTACAGTCACTGATATAACAGTGATATATCGAGGAATTATTTTTATAGCGAGAGCAGTTTGTGCAAAAATATGTATAAATAAAACTTGAAGTATCTCGCTTCAAGTATAAAATTAGCAGAAAATACACACTAAGTATAGAGTTTATTTTTTTTTTAAATATATAAGATTTTATTTACACAAATACAGTATTTACAATTTTCTTAACCTATAAAGTAATAATAAAAATAATTAAAGAAGAAAGAAGAAAATCAAAACAAATTTAAAAAGTTTGGTCCCTGTGGCAGTGTACCTTTAACGCTGGCAGCATTTCCTCGCTGTATTGCAAGACTTATTCTTTGAGCCAGGAAAGTGCCAGCTCTGTGGTCACCGGTACTATCTACCAGGCGCCAACTTAAATCTTTAATAAGCGCCTGTGCACTTGAACCCCACGGCCCAAGAGTCTCTACTCCAAAGGGAACAAAATTGAAGTTGGAGGAAAGACTCTTATATTTGTGCCGTTTGTTAATTTCTGCCTGTTCTGCGGCCGCGCCAGCTTTTTTGCTTGTAGAGAAATGAGAGTATTTTTTTAGAGTTTAATTCATTTTGGAGTTTTAAATATAAAATGTATATTTTATAAGCATTACAGCGGCTATTTCATTTAAAACTCGTTTACATTTGAATTAATGAGCGTTTTTTCAAAAACAATTTAGGTTATAATTTCTCACTCAAATAATATATGTATAAATTAATTAAAACATATATATTTTGCTGTTTGGTTAGCTTTATAAAGTTTAGGTCTAATGCATAATATCAATAAAATATTGCGATTATTAGGAGAATAAAAAAATCTTCAAAAAAACGCATTTAAGAATTCACACTTCAAACGTAAATATTCTAAAAACAATCAAATGAACTCCTTACTATAAAACCGGTACGTACTTCGTATTGGGAAATTTCGTAATCTGGGTTTAACATAAAGGTCAAAGGTTACGATTGGGTCTGGAATAATTTGAAAAAGAGCCACTTTCCACAACACCGGGTCTCACCTTCATTTGAATTTATTTAAATTTGCAAATATTAGGTGAAGCTGATTAAACTCCCGCCGCTACATTGCTTACATTACACGAATATACAACATCACACATTTAATTACATTTATTTAATCGTATTTCGTTTTTTGATTTATAGACATTTGCACTAACCAGTAACCAGCCCCTAGCTTAAATGAAAATATAAACAAAACACATATTTTATTACCAGAAATAACAGAAACCAGAAATATGGATTGTCTCGGGTTGGTAGGTGGTAGGTTTCTTTGGACTGTTTCTTTGTGTGTCGGCATATCATGTTAGAGCCATGACGTGTGACAATAAAGGCCAACGGAATATTCACAGGCATTGCGATTTTAAAATGAAATTTTCTCAAGTAATGCCTTTCAGAGATCCTCGTTCATTATCAAAAAACCAGCAACGGTACAACCTTTTAAGTCTGGTCCTCAGATTTCTGTGTCTATTTCGTGATCATTTGTTTTTTCTAATAGGCAAGTAGGTGATTTGTCAGATACACTAGGTCTTATGGTCGCAAAAGCTACTAGACCAACACTGCTTTTTATTACTACAGTAACAATATTTAATCTAAAACCATGACATGAATACGTGTATCCAATTTATCAATTTAATTACCAAAAAAATTATGTATGCTCCAGTTCTCTGATTACATTAGTTAATTAATTTCAAAGATAATTGAGTAATTTCACATCGTTTAACACGTCATTCCTCAGTTAAGGGCTAATTACAAAGGCGGAGGTTCTATGGAGAGGCATTCATTGTTAGGTTAAGAGAATCTTAGAGCGAACATTTTCTATTCAAATCATACTTCATTCCTAATATTATATAGAAGAGAAATATTATATAACCGAAGAGTATCTAAAACTATTGATTTCATTCGTGTACATGCTTTAAATAGTTTGAAAGGTTGTCTCACTTTTTTTGAAGTTATACTTCTTTAGGCGCGTTATGAAAAATTGATGAGAGTGAAATTTTACGATGCGCGCGCACCGTGACACAAAATTATCATAATGAAGTTGCCCACTAACGAATTCTTTTTAAACCAGCTGGGCGCCGAGCGTGCGCGAGAGAGATGGGAACAAGACAATCTACAAGCAAAAAGAAATAGAATATGCGTGAAGTTAGCAGCTATGCCAAGAATTTTGAATGACCATAATGACCTTAGTACCTTTGAAACAAATAAAATTATTATTTTTTCATAGAAATTTAGCAATGCTTTTTCACAAAGACCTATTGTTACTTAGTTAAAAGGTTATGAAACATACCTAGTTATTAAATTGAATTAATAATATAATAAAATAATAAATAATAATAACTATTATTATTAATATACATTAATAATTGAATAATATACTAAATATTAAATATTATTAAATTTTTAACGTTAAATATTTATTATTAATTATTTAATAAAAATAATGAAAGTCAAAGAAGTATAACTTCTTACGCGCGTACATAAGTACACGCACCCTTTATTTTATGTCTTGAGACAGACTGGAGCCCTTCTGTAAATTCCAAAAGCCATACCGAGTCCTGATATCAATATTGAGTTTTAGAATTGCGATCCTAAGCGAAATCAGCGCTACGGATATTAAAAGAACTACACCGAACGAGCTTAAGTTACAAAGGGATACTATTTGTTTTTATAGAACAGGGGGCAAACGGGCTTACCTGATGTTAAGTGTTACCGCCGCCCATGGACACGGCACTGAAGTGGGTAGCTGGTTCCACATAGTGGTTGCCCAGCAAATCTGCCTTAAATAGCGCCCAGTTGTGAAACGACGGACGCCGAGGTGATACCGGTGAAATTTATGCCTCGACGTCAAAAATATTATATTTGACTTAGTTTATTAATAGGAGCGTAAGAAAATAACAATAAACAGACATGTGTTACAGTCCCATAATACTTGACAAATTACTCTATAATTAGCGCTCTTTCTCCCCCACAAAATGGTTTCCTATTGAAACAGTGGATTCTGCGTCCACAGAAGGATTAAATTGCAAATGCTAATGAACAGCTGAGCCATTGAGTTCGAGCGAACATTTGATACCTAGAATTGGTAATTTAGCATTGTTAGCACCTGTTAATACAAGTAAAACTTGATTATTCGTGATATGCATTATGAGTGCGATATTTTGTATATGCGTGACTGAGACTAAATTTTTATTAAGTATCCACTATAAATTTAATTAGAATTTTAAATGTCCGTAGATTTGACTATTTTGGTCGACATCTCTTCCTCCTTCACCATACTTAGATCAGTGAACCAATGTGGGTGATCGTTGTGTTAGTGACTTCCAGATATCAGTTTCATAGAATCTTCATTACAATGTTTTTCATAGTATAGTCTTTGATTTACATAACCATTACACATTTAAAGAAAAAACTGTTTGACCGGATTGAAGTTATGTATTATTATAAATTAATTAGTCGATACCAACTCCGGGGTAATAAATACAGATAAGGCAACTTTCTCTACAGCTGTGATACTTTTTGACATCCAACATCTTTTGTCTTCAGTCACCGTGACCACGCACGCTGTAAAGCACGCGAAACGTCGGATAAATTTAAAATTATGTTAAATAGTTGTAAATTTATAATAATACATAACTTCAATCCGGTCAAACAGTTTTTTCTTTACAATGTTTTTATTAAAAGTCACCTTTAAATTAAACCCTTAAAACTTTAAATACGCAGGTAGAATATATATAATGGTGAATAAAGTTTTGTTATAGACCCAATAGTTTTTCATTTTATTTATTACAAATTTACAAAAATTCATCCTTTCATGTTTATATTAAGTATAGATATTGACGTGACTATGATCCACTCAAACAATCTGCTTAAGTACTCAACATTTTTCTGTATTCCTAACAGGAAATACCATGTTAATACCTGTCAGATTCCGGACAGTACTTAGTCAATCTGTCGGGATTTATATTTGTACAAAGAATATTACAGCTGACTGGTTTATCACCTTCGTTCCACTGCTTATGTTGCCTCTATCCTACATGATTGTACAATCTAAGCGCTCGCAATATTTTTCACGAGTATACCTGTAGAAAATACACAGAAGCCATTATAATACTTAAACGTAACAATAAAAATCTCATTCTCATAAACTGTAGCTATCGTTGCAAGCATAATATAAGATATTCGCTTATAATTAATGCATGCGAGTTCATAATTCTTGCTTTTCTTTAAATGAGTTAAAATTTCTGCGACTAAAACACAGAAATTACAGTTTATGCGCACTTGTAAAATAAGTTTTTATTTTAAATTTAAAATAAGAGATTACATGCCAGTGCCAGTATAGGTTGTCTCAGGTCAGCATATTTTTTTTAATATGCTCTTGGAAATTATAAATATATTTTACATATTCAAATAGTTCATTCGGATCTTAATAACACTGTATATGTTAATACCACTTTAGTATAAATAAAAAATATAGCATTAATCAAATTCACTTTGTTTTACTCAGAACATTAATTTTAATTAGCAAACATTTTTTGTAGGATAATCTTGAGAAAGTTAATTAATTGTTGTCATTGCTTTAAGAGGGTTGACTAGAAATTTTCTCTTAACACCCTTTTGAAGAATATGATCACAATTAAGCGACATCTGTATTCATCAAATGTAAGCAAAAAAAGCAAAAAAAATTGATACATATATTTAACAGTTTGAATATTCTTATCTTATCTTCAACGAAATAAAATAAAGTGCAAAGATTTGTATTTTTATTGTTTGTATACGAACAAACTCAAAAAGTACTGGATCGATTTAAGAAAATTCTTTCACTATCAAAATGCTACATTATCCTGAAGTAACATTGACTTGATTTTTTTCCAAAATATAAAAAAAGAAGCCGTGCACATCTGGACAGGCCGCAAGCAAATAAATTAAATTTATAGTACTTAATAAAATAACGAAATATCACTTTAAACATTGTCAAATTATATTATTTTACTGCAACTCGCTTCCGTGACACAAAAAATTTCCGATGAGTCACGCCTGTCTAATATTTTCAGTTAACGACTTCGACGTGAGAATTGTAGCAATGGCACGATATCAGTGACTGATTACTCTATATAAGTGGGAAATTTCAAGATATATTAATTAGTTGTATTAATGCTGTGATAGCGTAGGCAAGCATTTACGAGTTATAAAGTATATAAACCACTATTACTATTACTATTACTATAAGAAAATTGTATCTGTGCATAACACTAGGAGAATTAAAGCGGCACTAAATTTAATCTGCAATTCCGTTCTTTTTTGCTTCTTCATTAATAGAAAGAATTACAACTTACTACTTACAGATGTGTTAGAACAACGTAATGATTTTATACTATATCATAACAAAAACGCTTATGTTCCAGAATATTTTTAATTAATTTTAGTAACCACAATGTAACCGTAAGTTCGGCGGAGCAAATCAATCAGCTTTACCGTAATGACCACAAGCTCCCAACTAGTATTGAATCACAGACGGATCTTATTCCGTTTGACTCAAAACCGATTTAGCCTGAGTGCTCACTGTATCAGAAGTCTATTCGAAATGAAATGTACAATTTTCGACAAGTTTTTAAAAGGAATCTAAAGATTGCATTTCTCTTTAGTATACAGAAAGTCTCAGTGGTTCTCACTAGATTCAATATTCTGCAGGGTTCGAGGACCAGACAACTTATTCGACGTCGAGCTAACATCTGATTTCAATTATTTTTTAAATTAAATTATTATTTAAAGCTATAGATTAAAAATATATCCCAAGGCAGTCGTAAACAGATGAATTGTCACGTTTGTATGAAAATTTAAATGGGCAACATTATTTCGGTTCATATTACAATATTACATACAGTGCCGCCAATCTGTGTGATAAATATGGTGGGACGAAGGGATAATTGCCGAGATGAGGTATCGTTTTTATTTGTGATGTACCTACTGATATTTCTGTTTCTCATATATTTTACCAAAAACATTACTAATACAAATCAACAAATAAATTTTTAATAAACATTGTTCTTACTGAAATAGAAGTATAAATTATTGTACTTGTATATTGTATAATTTAAGATTTAAATAAAAATTATTTACCATTCATAATTGACGCGTACATGAGCATACATGAGGCAATATGCCAGATATCGATTTCATATTTAAATAGAACTACAGTCGTACAAAGGTACCTAACTCTTTTTGCATTTCGCATTGCAGAAAAATTGCATTGAAATGGAACTAGTCAATGTAATCTAGCAAGCCATAGTCAGACGATAGCAAAGGTAGAATTGTAGCTGTTGAAAGCTTTATGGACTACATATTTTCAAAGTTTTATCAAAGCGTATATGATATCTATTTTTACACAGACAAATAGTTCCAAGATGAGAAGAGATGGCTTAGTCAAGGCATTGCTCCTTATACAGCGCTTCGATTCCCAGCCAAGTAATCACTGTTTCAAGTAGATGACACTGAAGTATTTCTGAACCAATTCGACTTAGGGTCATACTAAGTCTTAAAAGACCGGCAACGGACTGTGCGAGCCGTCTGTCCATGAGTTTTCACGGGCGGCAGGGGCTACAACTTATACAAATAAGATTCATAAAACTAATGCGTATACTGAGCAAAATATATTCTTACCTGAGAAAACAGAAACGACAATTAAAATCTATCGTTACCTTATTATATATTAGGTATTCTACAAAAATTAAAAGGCACTACCCCGGGCATCATCTCATATGTAAACTTTAACTTCCATAGTTCACATATACATACTTATTTTAATAAAAATTGATTTAAACTAGAGTTGTATTTCTTATCCACAAACGTAATAAGCCTAACCTACTCAGTATTAGTTTGAAATGAATACTAGAATATTAATACTAGGTAGTATTTGTTTGAACGACATTTCATAGATAAGTACGCTGATTAAAATGGTTCCAGTTGTCAAGTTGTCCATCCATTTTGAATCGACCTATATTTGTACTCCAATCCCCTTAAAAGTAATAACTTATAATTATGTTACAATCGATGGAATTTATCTAGCTTACAAAGTATACTCATTCCAAATATAATACTCGTATATTACAGAAATGTAATTCAAAAAGTTGCAAGAACAGGGATTTGTGGTACAAAATTAGGATAATTTACGCGCGTGGCTGAGTTCTTTTGAAGCGTAATGCTTACTTATTAAACTTGGGATTTTTCTTATTTTATTTGCATATTCTGTGTAGAATGTTGCAATTACTATAGTCCTTTGTTATAGAACTTTATTAAAAAAACTTTTTAAAACCAAAAAATAAATAAATTATATATATATTGGTAATAAAATAGGAACATTTCAGATTTCTGATGTTATGCATCTGAAACCTGGCCTTCTCCAATAGATTTTTATTTCTATGTGCGTAATTATCTCTTTCTCGTCATATCAATAAAACATCAATGAGGCCAAAAATCACCGGCGCGTGTCAGGCACAGAAGGCTGACAACCTACTTGACTTTAAAAATACCTATAAGTTGTACCGCCAATGGATTAGTTTCATTGCTAATAGAATATTTATATTTTACAATTCAAATTGGGCATTTTATAAAAAATATACAATTCAAGATGGCTGTTAATAGTGACATCAAATAATAACCATTGTTAAACTATAGATACAGGTTATTTTCAAAAGTGTAAAATATTTAAATATAAATAAAAGTTGGCTATTCAACGATATGCCCAGTCTTAGCTGGTCACTTCACGAAATGTCCAAACGTTTCATGAAGTTATCGAAACACATGCAGTACATGTTTTAATAGTGTAGTCTTGTACAGTGGTTGTTTATCACACGTCAATGGTGATATGAGTTCAATACATCAAAACTGTCAGAGCGCTCGCTGCTTGCTAGTTGTTCACTTGTTATCCTTCAACGCGAAACAAAATTACTGATAAAATCACAATTTTGCAAAGATACTTATATAGATTTCGAATCCTTATTAATATATTAGAGGACATTTATTTTTATTACGCACGAAATTAGACATTAGAAATACATAACAGCATAATTTATTTCTGGATACCAAAAAACTACGAATATAAAATAGTGATTCGTTGTAATTTACCCGAAAAAGACCTAACAAAAAATAAAACTTTTTTAACAGCCTTTAGTGATTCAAGAAATATTCGTCTGGGCCTGGCAAATCCCAATTCTTCTAATAATACAGAGATTTATCTAATATTATCCATTTACATAACCCGATAGTGTTTCACACAACAAGCCAAGGGATATTTTCCAAATTTATAACCATAACCGTGGCTTTAATCTGACAAAACCGTGCGGAGTTTATTGTACGACCAGAATGAGCCGGCTATATCCGGGAGTACCACATCCGGGTAGGAAGGGTAGTAAAACGCACGGCTCTCGTAAATTTGACCCAGAATTGACCCTGGTCTTATCGGACTATGAAATATTAGCGATAGTTAGACCGGTTCAATACTAAAACAGTTTTTAAGAGAACGTTACGGTTTAAAGACGTCTTTGCTATAACTTATGTGTTTTAATATAATGCAGTTATTTAATACATAACATGTAGGTAAGCGTTCAAAATTAAGAATGTTCATATTTAGATTTTAGTCCCACGAATTTGCCTAAGAACAATTACGATAGTTACATACACATTATATACGTTTCAATGATGTGCATTACCGCCTACGTTTTAGTTGGTATACGATGCGGTTAATTTTTCGATTCACGGCAAAATTATTTCTGTTAAACTAAAAATACATTGTAATCTCTTTCATATATGATATGACTTTATTAACGGTTGTTATTTATTATTTGATGTTGTAACTATTGCGAAAACTCTTGTAAAAATCTCTTCTAAAAATATTGTTTGCGCTGTTAACATTATTTGCTTATTGCGCTGTTAACATTATTTCCTTATAACTCTTCTACTACAAAGGGAAAATATCCCACTTCAAGTATTTCAATTAGGTAAGAAGATATATAAAGCATCAGCCTAGAAATAATAGTCGTCGATGGCATCTCTTGCCTATAAAATTATAACCACTGAAATCTACGCAAATAGGTCTGGCCCATGTCCTATTGAGACGTTACACACTTCACAAAAATTTATATATATATATATATACCATTTAGCTAAGTAAACATTAATCCAGCAATTGAAATGTATATCATGCAAATATTTTGTAAAAACAGAAACAAGTTCATGAGTAAATTTATAGTTAGAATCGTTACTTTTAAAAATATGTCGGCAATTTTAAATGTCCTCATTTGTTTGAGCACAATAGTGGCGCGTATTTATCAACGTGGAATAAAATGTACGAAGTTTGGGACAAATCGTATGATATGTGGAGTTTACAAATGAGCAAAAACTGTTTTATCCGTACGTAAATATTGAACTGAATTTGTTGAACTTTTTGCTTATGTGTGGATTACGTGAATTTTGGGTTTTTAAGTATTTTTTGTTAGGCTTCAGCGTATATAGCCTACATGTGTAAGATTTAAGTTTGACAAGCTCTTCAATCATTGTTTTTTTAAATTACCCAATTTAAATCATAATAGACCCAAAACACAAATTTCAAGTTCTGAAGTGGCTGAAAGTGGTGGAAAGATTTTAATCTTATTTACTATGTTTGCGGTACTAAATGTTCATAGAAAAAGCATGATGAATTTTTTGATGGAAATAAAGTGGTTTTTAAGCATTATTAATTTTCTCTTAAATTAATTATGTATTGGCATCTAGGTCGCATTTGTGTTTTAATTTCACTATATATTAATGTGTCCAACTTAGTCAGTCAGTAAGTGTGAGTAAGTAATAATCCAGTTCATACAGATACCTAGTTTGTTAATTGTTTTATCTTTTTCTAAGTACATAATACGAATATTCCCGGTTTCTTGCAACTTATTGAAGCGCCATCTAGTGATCTTTGTAAAATCTCGTACCTACAGGATCTTGAACAGAACGTCGTAGTTCTTTCAAGATCCACTAGATGGCAGCCAATTCTCAATAGTATCTTATTTCAATGGCAAATATCGTGTTGAAATTTGCTGTTAATAAATTAATTACTCTGTCTGATAAATCAACATATCAATATTTAGCACATTAATCTTTTGTATAAATTCTTTTATAAAAATTAAACTGTTGGTTGCGAATAGTTCATATAGGGTTGTATTTATTTTCAGTATAATTCGTGAAAATATTATTTTAATTAAAATTAATTTATTTATAAGATTATTTTGAGCTGTATATGGACACTGTTATAAGATATAACATTATATAACCTCTCCGCTTAAATAAACGATTAAAAGTTAAATTCCTTCGCAATTTGAACGATTTGAAATCTTAAAGTTGCGTTAAACTGGCATAATGGCCACCACACTCTACTTTGTCAATTTTTAATGATCCACGGATAAAATGATTCATTGTAAGATGCTGTTTAAAATTAATGGCTTTTTCATAAAATTACATTCTTTTATGATTGTTATGGACTTCAAAATGGACGCTTTAAACGATTATAAGTATATTACTATAATTAAATATAATGTCCCTAAGGAATATAACATTACTGAGAAAAGTACGTTTGTTTTATAAAAACGATTTCAATAGTGATCTGATGGTAATAATTGTTAGAGTCTAAGTTTTTCATCGATAACAATTGTATTACTTTACAAAAATTATGAGAAGTATATTATTATTATTATGGTCATTGAATTCAGAAAGATGAAGGTATTGTAAGAATACTAATGTACTATGTAGATATATCCTGCAATTTTTATTTTAAACAGACGAGTATGCGATAATGGACACTCTAATTAAGATTAAATATGTTTAAGCACGTAAAAACAAAGGCAAGTCGATGATTTTTTATATAATTTCTTTCAGATAAATTAAACACAAACAAAAAACAAGATGGCGGCGTTCGTAGCAAAGCAGATGGTGGGCAACAAGTTAAGCGCAGTTAAAGGTATGTATTTATCGAAAAATATTAATTAAACAAAAAGTTAAAATGTTTCCTTTCAAACCGCCGCTTTTCTAGGAAAGTATCTGCGGGGGAAGTTTTTCGTTAATTAAATCTAATGGTAGATAAATATTTATTTAGACTTCGTTACCATAATATACAAAATCATACATATAAAAAGCAAATAAAGCAGGTATACATAAGTTTTTTGGCAACGGGCGGCCTTGTCGCTAACAAGCGATTTCTTCCAGACAACCCTAATATGGAACAATAAAAAAAGATATACATAAAACAATTATTATATAAATAATGTGTTTCAGCGCCGCAAAAACTTTGTTCCCGACTAGTATCCGACTGAATCTTAGTAAAAAGTAGTAGTCAAATACCTTTTAAGCCTTAAATAATAGATCTATGATAATCTCATTCAAATCTTTTCTAAATGGCATGACGCTTAAGAATACCTAGACGCTGAAGTCGCATTCAATTCCCAATGTGCTAATCGACTATTCTTTGCTCGCAATCAACATTGCTCGTTAATAAATATTATGAGTAATTAACTTAAATCCATGAGTGCTTTCCCCTACTTGCCTATAACAACAAAACATTAGAAAGCCGAAACGTAAATTTGTAAAGATCAAGGGATATAGCGCCACTGTTTTAGTAAATACCTGTTTATTTATTTAAAAATGGGTTTCCTAAAGGCATTACGATATAAGCTTATATCAAGAACACAAAAGTAACAATAAAACCCCTTTAACAGGCAATCACAGCATGCTATACTTAATAACTTGCTAACAGAATTCTTACAAACAGTAAATATGTCATCTAATAGATAAGGTATTGCAAAATTTTGGAAATGATAGCTTTATAAACTGTGAGTAAGAATGTTGGTCAATTTAGGGGAAAATTCATTAGCTACCTAACACATCCTTGGAATAGCAGCGTTAGAATGGTTCTGAGAAAAGGAATTTTAGTGCTGAAGTAAACTATTAATGAACGAACCCGACTTCGGGTGTTAGACATTTATATATAACGACCTAATTTCAAGTATAACCGATGTCGTTGAAAATTAAAAAATCGTTATATATAATTATCCTTTTTGTGTAGATACATAATATGTAATAATAGTATTATTCCGAACACGATGAAGTAGAGTTTTATATTACAATCTCTGCTCAATTTATAAGAATATAAAATGATACAAAGAGTGACACCTAGCGATTGTCGTAAGATCGTGAGAAATGCTTATTTGGCCAATATTTGTTACACGCTGTATTGTGCTATCGTCTTAACATTAAATACCTAAACTATAGTTTACCTAACAGTATTTCTATAGATACGTCAAAAGGTTTAATTTGCTGGTTTTTTTTTTAATATTACCTTTAATATGTTTTAAATTATTATATGCCGCCCGTCGCCTTTTTCATAGGACAGGGATGCAAACAGGCAGGATACTTTTTTTTTTTTTTTTTTTTTTTTTTTTTTCGTCAGGAAATGCTTTTACGCATATCCCTGCTGGAGTACAATTCAGCAGGGATTATGTGGGACTCAGACATAATATCTTCACACCTACCCACTAAAACCTGACGGATGCCTTCGGCTCGCCAAAGGGCGGAGGCAGGTAACAGCTGAGCCCTATCCTTACCCCCGCCAAACGCGAATGCCACAATATCAACGTGACTCCTCCCACGAACAAATCATCAGCATCTTAACTTAGGGCAGACGTGCGAAAGCACGGCGTCGCTGCCCCGGTCGTCGTTTTCTTACCGGCGGAGCATCAGAATTATTTTCACGCTGACGCTCCGCATTCTCTTTCTCAGTCATGACGGCCTCACAAAAAGCCTTGAAGGCATTCCAAGGGCCGTCATTGTCAGCTTCCACCATTCTTTGGATAATTAGTGGAAGCGACAGATTGCCAACAATGCTATCAGCAAGGACCGAGCGAAAGCCGTCCCAAGCCGGACACTCCTCAACAGTGTGCCTCACCGTATCCTCTCTACAGTCACAATGATGACAAGAAGGTGTCGCCTCTCTTCCAACGATTCGATGCAGGTAACTCCCAAAGCATCCATGCCCAGAGAGAACCTGAACGAGCCGATAGGAAAGCGATCCCCACCGTCGGTCCACCCAGTGTTTCAAGAAGGGACGAATAAGATCAACAGTTTGTAAACCAAACCGACATTCACTTAACTCATCCCTCCATTCTAGCAAAATTAGGCGGCGATACTCCTCCTTCCAGACCTTGACTACCTCCAGAGGTGGGTCAAAACCACCACTCCTGGCTTCAGCTCTTCTCCAAAAAATTTTACCCAAAGCCAAAGCTTCCAAATGCCAAGGCGGAGTGGCGGCTATGACACATGCCGCGTCACAGGATACGGTACGGTATGCCCTAGCAATTCTTATGGCAACTTTACGCTGTGACCGTCTCAGTAAAGCCTTGTTGTAAAAAGACAACTTATCCGCCCATATCGGACACCCATAAAGCGCCTTTGCACGCACCACACCAGCATAAAGGAGCCTACAGCCCCCGCCTGGCCCACCGATATTTGGCATTATACGACCCAATGCCATTGCAGTTGAATCAAGCTTGGGTTCCAGGGCAGCAAAATGAGCCTTGAAAGTCCATCGGGCGTCAATAACCAACCCGAGGTATTTCAACGTCGACTTTAATGCCATATGAACACCATCCACTATTATCTCAGCGCCTCTAGGTGGTGACCTCCTAGCGAAACATATGACATCTGATTTTTGTAGAGCGACTCGAAGACCAAGTTGTCTTATACGAGTCACTACTTCTTCCACTCCAGCAGTAACTAACAAACTCGCCTCCTGATAATTACATCCCTTGGCCGTCACAAGTGTATCATCAGCATAACATATTAAACCTACTCCTGGCATCAGTCTACCTCGAAGGACAGCATCAAATCCAATGTTCCACAAAAGGGGCCCAAGAACAGACCCCTGTGGAACTCCACATTGAACCTGATAGCTTCTCCAACCTTCCCGACTTGGATAAATGATCGATCGATCAGAGAGATAAGTTCCTACTACATGACGTAAGTACACAGGCACACCATGATAAAGGAGACCATCCATAATCGCTCTCCAGGGAATAGTATTGAACGCATTCGCAATATCTAGCGAAACCGCCAACACAACCCCACCCCCAGAGACAGTTTCTTCGCACAAGTCCCTTAACTTAGCTAAAGCGTCAATTGTAGAGCGACCACGCCGAAAACCGAATTGAGTATCAGACAGATTTGGACCAATAATCTGAAGATGCTTCTCGAGGCGCGAGACAATTATTCGCTCAAACAGTTTGCCCACCTCAGGAAGTAAAACAATAGGTCGATAGGCCGAAGGTGAATCTACCGGTTTCCCGAACTTCCTAAGAAGAAGCAATTGTCCGACTTTCCAGCTATTAGGGAATATGCCTTTCCTCAAAAGATCAGAAAGGAGATCTCGAAATCTGTTAAATAAGCCATTTTTAAGAGATTGCGCCCAAACCGTTCCATGCAATCCATCTGGACCAGGAGCGGTTTTTTTGTTTTGAATTTTAAAAACACCAGCCCCTAACTCACCCTCTGACACCTCAGGAATATCCTCTGAATGATCGAAGTCAACATTAATAAAAGGAGTAGAATCACAAGGAAACAGCGATGTAACAACCATCCCTAGAAACGTCGGCTCCATTGTAGATGTTAGCGGCGGCCTCCAGGGACGGAGTTTACTCATGACAATATTGTACGGTCGCCCCCAAGGATCACGATCCAAAGAGTTCAGGAGCTCCTTCCATGCCCTATCCTTTGCTTCAGCTATTTCCAACCGAAGAGCCCTTTTTGCTTCTTGATAAGAAGTATATAAACTTGCCTCTTCGTCCGGATCACGGTAACTGAGATGCCTTCTTCTAAAACGCGTGTAACGGCGACGCGCCTTAACACACTCCCCTCGTAGTCGGGCTAGTTCAGATGACCACCAATAGACGCTTTGCTTGGGTGAGATGGGACCGATCCGGGGCATAGCACCGTTACTGATACGAGTCAGTGAGTCCCTAAACCATTCTACCTCAGAATCAATTGTAAAATTTGAAGGTTTGGGATTCCAAGCTTCTACTAAGGATACCTCGGTAAGCGCATCTTTGTCTAGATTTTTCGGGACCATCTAGGACCTATCTCAGATGGAGCAGGACCCGGTAAGCTTACAGTGGAATCCAGGATATCAAAACGAATGTACTTGTGGTCCGATAAAGTTTCAACTTCTGACAACACCCTCCATCCATAAACACGACTTGCAAGAGCAGGACTTGAAAAGGTAACGTCCACAATAGAGCCACCATTCATACGTACACAAGTCTGAACATTACCCCGATTCAGTGACACTAAATTTTGAGTTGCAAGCCAATCCAACAAAGCGTCACCACGTTCATCAGATACTGGAGACCCCCACACTGTAGATTTAGCATTGAAATCTCCAGCGACTATAAGATCGAGGGGTCGACACCTTGAAACAAGACAGCCCAGTTCGGACAAAAACGTTTCAAATTCAGCAAGCGTTTTATTTGGGGAAAAATAAACACCAATAACTGCAATTCTGCCAATTTTTAAAGCAACGCAACCTCTACCCTGCATTGTTGAAGCAACTGACAGCAAGTTGATATCATTTATAAAAACCGCAACAAGACCATCACGGTCACCGACCCAGTTGCTTTTATCTGGAACCATGTATGGTTCTGAAACAATCCCTATATTAACGATCCACTGTGTCAAACTCTGAATTAAAAGGTCTTGAGCACTTGCACAGTGGTTCAGGTTAGATTGAATAAAGCGTAGATCCATACTAACTTATAACAATTTCTTGGGTCTCCATTATGTCACCGCTCAAGGTTGGTTCTACTGAAACTTTCGTGTTGAATCTTCTCGGCATCTTTTGACTGGGAGCCGTACAAGCTTTCCCCCCCAGTCGATGATCAGCTGTTTTACCTGCCGCAATACACAGAGGACATTGCGGTTTGGATGAACAATCAGAAGCACGATGGCCTGGCTGGCCACACCGGTAACAAGACTTACTACGGTCTATTTCCGCCGTACAACGAGCTGCAACATGACCAGCTTGCAAACATCGGAAGCACCTAAGTTCTCGTTGTTGCAGCACCGTCACCCTAGCTGAAGTCCAGCCTACAAGCAGACGACCTTCAGACAATTTCTTCGCAGCTTCCACCGGGCATTTCACCCACACCGCAAAGAGACCTGTCTTATCCTGACGAACTTCACCAACTCTAACATGATCGGATGAACACTCCCCTTTTTTACACACAGCGAATTTTACTTCGTCAGCAGTAACAGAATCGTCTAAGCCTGATACTCTTACCTCAACAGATTTAACAGGCCTCGATACAAGGATGCCCTTCGTACTATACAGCTCCCTTAATTTATTAGCCAGAACATCTGCTTTATCTCCTCCACCTTCACCAGTGACTTGTATAATGGCAGCACCAGTTGCGGCACGTCTAAACCTAACTGCTTCAATTCCCAACTCTTCTAGCCTAATCTGGCCTTTCGCTTCTTTAATAGCCTCCGCATATGTTACGCCTTTTTCTGAACTTCCGCCGGAACAGTTACAACAACAGCAGCTGTTCGGGGAGTACGCAGTCTTGGCTTTTTAACTGGTGCCTGAAAACCTGTTACAGTTGGTTGAGCTAACACAGCACCTGACCTTCCCCTTTTCTTCCTTTTCCTTTTCTTTCCTTTCCCAACAATCAACCAATGCTCCTTAGAAAGGTTGGAAGCCGATTGCAGAGGCGAGGGCTGAGTAATAGCAGATACCTTTTCAATGGCCAATATTTCCTCTCCTGCAATTCTTTTATTTTTCTTCTTTTTGAAATAGAGGATGGTCCTTGGGGCAAAGCAGTAGATGCTGCTTGCACCAAGCTTCTACTATTCACCTGTCTATTATCTGTCTGGGATTGACCTGACTCAAATCTAGGGGGCCCAACGACTTTGCGTCGGTCCGCGGCTAGAGAAGGCCTTAATACAGGTGCAGGATTAAGCCTAGGCTCTAGACTCTCAAACCGTGCATTTAATCTATCCCCGATACGGCGCATCAGATTTGCCTCAAACTCCTCGAGGAGAGAAGGAGTGAGCGATGGCTCCTTTGAATTAACTCCAACATGTTTCCGAAGATCCGTCATATCCTGCTGGAGTATCTCAATTTGCTTTTTGAGGCGCTCGTTGTCTTCACGCAGAGATCGAGTTTCCTCAGAAACTGAACGTTTAGCAAGCACCCCAATATCCTTCCGCATGTCCGCAATGGCATTTTTAGCCATATGGACCCATTGTCCTTTGATATTGGACGATTTTGTGGCGACCTTTTCAACAACTCCCAGGCTAGCCTCAATCCTCTTTACTAAATCCAATGACATATCCTCGCCCTGTTCCGACACCAAGACAGAAGATAGAGTACATTGTGTTTCTCGAGCTTTAATTTCCAAGGCCAAAAGCTCTTCTTCCTCGCGAGCCTTTTTCTCAGCTCTAGTTTCTTTCAACTTGGCAGATTTATTAGCAGGAACCGGATCCACATTCTCGCCCTTAGTGGATGGCCGACCTCTGCCTTTACGCCGCGTTATCTTTGAAGTCGCCTCTCTTGCGATATCTGAATCAGTGTCAGCGACTTCTCTGAAACGCTTCCGGGAGCTCCAAAACCGCGATGAAACTGTCAAAGACTCCCTTGCTTCAACACCTGAGTATGTGGAAGAATCCGACATCTCAGGGCACTCCAACATAATATCACTGGGGGCGCTGGCAAAACAAACTGATCGCCCGCCGTTGCCACTCCAGCCTCCTGCTCAGCCGCATCACACGGCATCTCCACACTAACATCTTCTTTTGATTTGGTTTTTTGTTTATTAGATTATTTATTGTTGTCATTTCATAAATTATTTTCCATGGGGGAAATACACAGTCCACCCAGGTGGTGCCCCCTGCACCTAGGTAACCCTTATACCACTCGGAGGACGGGTGGTATCCGAGGGATGGCCGCTAGCGACTGACTTTACTCACCAGCCACCTGTAAATACAGGTAACCGACACCGCGCAAAACCTACAAGGCGGATACTTACCCGATGTTAAGTGATATTTTCGTTGTGGGCCTTTTTAAAAATTGGGCCTTTTTAAAATTCTTGAGAGACCCTGAGTCGATTTTTTTCGGACATACTTCAATGCGTAGCTGGTTCCACTTAGTTGTGGCACGGCAAAAACTGCCTAACATAACGCTTAGTTGTGGAAAGATGGACGTCAAGATGATACGGGTGGGATTTCGTATTCTGCCGACGTCCGATGATGCCTCCCTAATATTTTTTTCCTGGTTTCATGCATACTATTACTTTAACGAAATAAATTAATATTAATTATTTAATAATATAACTTATATATTCATAATAGACCTAATACATATTACAAATGCTGCCAGATTATTTTTATTATTACTATGTAGGTTAAGAACTTTGTGAATACTGTATATTTGCTTGTTAGGTATCTTTAAATACATATATTGTTGTTTTCATTTTAAAAAAATATCACAAATACTTTATTAAACTACAATATTAATTTCATGTAAAAGAATGCCAGATTGACTTATAAGTAAAATTGGATCTTACGAATTTATATAATTGCCTGTAAATGATTTGTGTGATAAAAAAAACTATACGTTAGATTATCAGTTATAGTGAGTGCTCAGTCGCGTCTCTGAATCTTACCTTTAGGCTATGTTCACATGTAACGCGCGTTAACGAGCGATCAAATTTGAAGAGAGTTCAGATGATGAGCGCTAATGCGCGTTGCGAGAGTACTCGTCAGTCTAGTTCGGTAGAACGTAGAAAATGGACGTGGAAGAGGCTATTATTTTGTGGTTATATTATAAAGAAAAATATAGAAAAAGAAAACGTACACATTGGGTTCATCCAATTTTGAAAAATAGACCCAGTTTGTTATAAATATAATTACGAAAATTAACAAAATTACATGCGATCGCGATGAAAGCGCGCGCTCATCTGAACAGCATACGGACATGGCAAAAACATGACGCGACTAGACATTGTGGTATTTTCATACAACTGTTCACATGAGCGCCGCGTTGACGCGCGTCAAGTTTTTGCCATCTGAACATAGCCTAAATGCCCGAAAACATTACATAAGTTATATTATCTTGCAACGAAATATCTAGTGTTAATTTGTTCTTTGTAGTCTTCGTTCACTTTGTCGCGGAAAGGAGAAAGTTTTTGAATAGTAAACGAAAATCCAAAGCAATTTCTTAATATTTGGGTTTACAATAAAAGAAATCTTTATACAAAGATGATCGTCAAACGTCTTATGATATTAAATTCTTCATTAAAATTGTGTTTATTGTTGTAGAAAATATAATAGCATCGTCTCAGGAGACACACCCCAGATAGCAGACACAGATAAATGTCTCTTGCGGACGCGACTAATGAATAAAAACCGCTTAAGCGCTGATTTCCCCGTGGGTTTACTTGTAAGCGTTTCCCGTTGAAAAATGTTATTGTTATTAATAATACCTGCTCACTGTTTACATTGTTGTAAGAACGACAATTTATTATTAGTCTAAGTTGTCTTGTAATGTCTTGTCTATTTTACGACTCATTGGTCTAGTGGTTAGTACCCCTGACTGCGAATCCATGGGTCCCGGGTTCGATCCCCGGCTGAGACGAACATCGAGGTGATGAGCATTTGGTGTTGTGCTTAGGTCTTGGGTGTTTAAATATGTATTTATATGTCTATCTATCTATAATATGTATGTATATCCGTTGCCTAGTACCCATAACACAAGCTTCACCAGCTTAGCATGGGACTAGGTCAATTGGTGTGAATTGTCTTTAAAAAAAATGTCTCACAAAGAGGCAATAGAATACAAAATCTTTAAAATATAATCGATTTGAATTTTAGATAATAAACTTATATCGTGTATAAAATATATACCCCATAATGTGGATATATCGAAATCTCAAGGGATAGGGAAATCTCAGTAAAACTAAAACTTTATAAAAAAAATGTATTAATTTCATTACATTTTATTCTAAATAATATATTTTACAGTCTCGCTATTCTCGTTTATTGCAATATATCATATTATTCCATAAACCAATTGAGGTTGATCTTAATGTTACCTTAAATATAAATTCCTTAAAATTAATTTATTATAGAATCGGTACTTATAGTTAAATTTAATCTGGAAGACAGTAGTTATTTTTATTCTACATATATTTTTTCATATTTCATAAATATAACATCGTGTTTTACATTTTATTGATGTTATAATAACATAACTATTTAATTATTCACTTAAAATTATTATTATTAGATTTATACTAATCACAGCAATCCATAGAATACTCCTTATTGTGAAACAGACTGATTAACACCCTTTTTCTCATTCCCCCGTACGGTTCTGGGCTATAGCCCTCTCTATTGCACTCCTCAACGTACGCCATCTTGATTTTCACTTCATCATCCGGGATAAGGCTTCTTCTTCTTAATTTCCGTTTTAACTGCTTTCTTCGCTCGTTCCTAGAAGCAAACTCTGGCCTCTGTGGACTGGTGTCCTCGACTGGTGAATGGAATAGCTTTTTGCTTATCGGCTTTAGATTTAGAGGTGTTCGGACAGGAGAATCAGTTTCCATCTGAAAATAAAAAACTTGTATTTGTAGTGGACTTTAATCCTATGGCGAATGTTACTTTTCACATAAAACAGACATTGGGAATGATATAGACATCCGATATAAATTAACATATTATTTTAATGAAACCAATATATAACATCATATAATAATTTTTACCAATTACCCTAACTACATGCTCAACCAGGCAGTTCCTTACAAACATTTTCTGATGTTTAATTTTTTGTGTTTAGGAATCTACCCAGATTTAAACGTAAAAGTATTTACAAAAAGAAAAAATTTGGAGAAAATATTCTCAGAGAGTTCATGAATTATTCGTGACCTAAATAGTGATCTTCATACTTTAACAATAAATGAAACGTCCTGTTATAAATTCGCGTTTATATCCCTCAAAGTAGGTTTATTTAAATGTGTCACACGCGTAAATATGAACCCAACAACAAATTGACTATGGATTATAATGGAACTTCGTAGAATAATAAACACATGTAAGATGGAAAAGACGCGCGGATTTGAGTTGGGACAAAAAAGATACAAACATCCGCTCGCTGTCTACCTGTTTCTTTGTATTATTAATAGAAGTACCTGCTACTTTCAATTTCTATGAATTCCTTACACCCAAACGAAAACCGATAATATAATATTTTGTAAAAGCCAAACTGATAATTATAATAATTTATTGGAACCGTTAATTCTTCATGTAATATATGGTTTAATTATCATCCCTTAATTAACATAGGTATTTTATCTGCTGTACCTATTGTCTTGTTAATTTGATTTACTAATTATAATTTTTAGAGCGTTTAACATTTTAGACAAAGTTTGCACACAAAGGTTTTATTATAAAAAAATATCCAATTTTAACTGTATATCTTAGAAACAATATAACTATGGTACATGAATATTAAATTAATTTAGTAGTAAATATACGTATGGAGCCACTGTTTATTAGTTTCACGTATCACAAATGTCAAATAGTTAGTTACCTTATCAGTATCCGAAGCAAATTCCAAGGACTCGTTCAACCTGTTATTCCTGATGAGCACTGTTAAATTATCGCGGGTAATTCTGTTTATTGGTGTGGATGTGATGGCCGCCATCTTCGTAAACACCGTAATGCGTGCGCTTCGTATGCCTGGTTGATGCAAACTGTACGAAACCAATTTATGATCTAGTTCGACAATCAACTGTTGAGTGTTGACTGCCGAGTATCTACTGACTACTAAGTACTGACTCACGAGATTCGAATAACGGGAGACCACACAAACAACAGCTTAGGTTTTTTACTTCCAGTTTTAGATAAAACAAAGTAGCTGTCATCTGCAGAATCATTAAATAGCTGTCAAAAAAGTTGGAGCATTTGTCATCTTGACTTTGACTGTTAAATAAGAGCCACCACATTATATCGTCTTTATTACTTTAAAAAAAAACTTTAATTGTGTAAGTATACGTGTATTATTAACTAACAATTACTATAACATTTATTTGTAATTTTATACATTTGCCATTTAATACAGCCTATATCTTTAACATAGCTTTTGCCACGTAAAAAAAATCTCAAGAGCAGAAGCGATTGCATTGCTTGTGTAAGTACAGTACGAGTCCTGGCTTCGATTCCCGTCTATAATAATAATAGTTTGATGTCGTTCGTGGTCACGGTGACCACGCACGCTGTAAAGCACGCGAAACGTCGGATAAATTTAAAATTATGTTAAATAATTGTAAATTTATAATAATACATAACTTTAATCCGGTAAAAAGTTTTTTCTTTAAATGTGTAAAGGTTATGTTAATCAAAGACTATTGTATGTAGCATGTTACATTGTATTTCATGTACATGAATATGTAGGGTACAGCATGGTCATGAATATATAGGTCTATAATTTACATTAATTCTCTATTGTTAATAAGAACCAAACAACCCAAAAGAATTAATCTTATTCCTGTGTCTTTTGATCAAATATTTTTTTAAGATAAAGCATAAATTGATTATCTATCTATATTAATATACGGATTAATCCCAGTTTCTATTTCTATTTGAAACAAAACTTACAGCTGGTGCCTTTGGGTACAGTTTAAAATAAATAATCTTCATTGTTTTAGTTAAAAAGAATTTAAAAATATCTTTCAAACAATGCTTCAAAGAGCGGATTTGAATTTAAAGTCTTACAAGTTTTATGAAAGATAGTTTCCTTCTGAGATTTATTTTGAATGAAAGTACCCGTATGTGTCGAATTGCGATTTTAAAGTATTCCTTTGTACTTACAAGTCGAATTAGCAATAAATTCTCGTGTTTTGGCTTATGTTCAAAAATATTAAGATAGATTAGTGGTACTATAAAAGTTTAGGTAAATATTTCGTATACGAATGCGATAATAAATTTTCGATGTCCCATTTCATAATATATATAACATAGTTTGCTATTGGCACATCATTCTCGTGCTTGGGATTAGTTACAATTATGTCCATGGAGCACTTCGGTGTCGTGTCTTGTCTTATCGACTACAGAACTCGCACTCGATTTGGTGTGGAGTTGAAAATTGACAAAAGATTATATAACTATATTTTTTCTCATGCCAGTACTTTCATTTTTGGAAATAAATCTTAATATTGAATTAGATATTGTACAGAAAAGTGCAACCATGTGCAAATTTCTAGCAAATGATAATGAATATAGTTTGTTTAAAGTAAAAAAGTCCTAATTAATTAAATGAATCGGAATACTTACAAGGTTTAGCGTGAAAGAGTGGCACTACTTTTAAATATTTGTATTTAAATGTAGTCAATAAACAACTCACATTTTCACACCTCTTTATTATATAAATTACAAGTAAAATACAACCAACTTTGTACATAACTTCTCATGTTCTAATATTATTTTTTTATAATCTTTTCTTGTACCATATGCAAACACTTTTTTTTAATCTAAAAGTGATCATATATTTAATATTAATATATCGTGGTATTTATTTAAAACATTTTAAAGTTGGTTTTAAATGTTTATTCTCGTTCATTTCTATTAATGTACTATCCTATGACTTTAAAAGATTCACAAACAGTAATATTTTTATTAAATGATTTTTCTATATATATATTATGTATATTATTTGTAAATTATCAAAGTCATAAAAGATATATTACTAAATACTCAATTATAAAAACGATATTTTAATTAGATAATTACAATCACCCATCATTTTGAACTTTCGACTTTCTTATAAATATAACAAGTAAAAAACTAGACAATATTCCTCAAATATAGCGATAAACACTTTGTCTGATAGTATAAAATATATAAATATACAAATAAATCACTGTGAAAAAGCTATATTGTCTAGACATACATAAAATAAAATTCAAAATCTTTTGTTATCCATTATGGAATCATTGAAGAAAATATTCCGTCAATGTATCTTTAATAACCGTTCACCATATTAAAATAGCCGCATTATTTAGTATCCGGACATCCTCAGTCTTCATAACAAATTTTAAATGGCACACTTTATAAACAAAGCTAATTAATACTTACCTCTTATAAATAGCTAATAGCTTTATTAATCTCCTATTACTACAATTCCCAGTATCAAATATCAGATTATCACAGTCCGTCACACTAGCCAACAAATTATATTAACGATCGTAATGCCTTGTATGAAATTAGAAGTAACGATATTCTTGCTTTTTTTTAATTTGTGAGTATGCCTCAGCGAGTTTAATTGACAGGTACGTCACAGATGTATTGGAAGACATTTTGAACGCTTTAAAAAAGGCATCTATAGCCGCTTCACTACAGCTGTTGCTATTGACAAGGTTCTGCTTCACTTGCAGAACCTTCTTTTCTTTGGCGGCTTCTTCTTTACGAGTACTGGCCATTACCCAGGCCTGGTGGTCCTCTATAGTGGGCCTTATATGTTGGATCGGCTGGTATTTTGAATGGCAGGAACATCTGAGCCGGTAGCACACAATGCACTGCTCCAGCTCATATTCATCCAACATTCTAAGTAGTTCTTTCTTCTTGTTCTGCATATTGAGGTCCTGAAAGTATTTTTGAGCGATTATTTATATAGTTTAATACTTTAACATAACAACCCAAAAGTTGGCCTAGCAGGCTGAGCGTGCGCATATCAACCCTGTTGTGCGTTCGAATCACGGCTGTGCACAAATATTTTTTTCTTTCTAAGTGCGGATTTAACACTCGCTTGTAGACTGAAGTATAAAATAGCGAGGAAACTGGCATACCTTAGAACGAAAAATAGACGGAGTGTGTCAGGCGCAGAAGACGCCTACTTGCCTATTAAGAAAAATAAATTATGACGAAACAAATACACAGAACTGAGGCCCAGGTCTAGAAGGTAGTACCACTGGTTTTTTTAAATACATATCTTTAGTTATGCACCACAAAAAAGTTAACCCTATTTTTTGCTACAACAAAGAGACAATAATATTTATCAACTACCACTTACTTTTAAATACGTATTCATAAAATAAACAACTTACCAATTGGTATACTTCATCAATATTAACACATTCTTTTTTACAGATAGACATATTCAAATACTAAGTGAAAAAACTAAATAAATGTTTTAGCACGAACAACTTATGCGGATGAATGAAAAAGACAAAATGACTCAGACTTGAAGGTATTAGACCACATTGTTCGTAGTTTTAACCAAAAATGCGAGCAAACAAAAAACAACCATATTTAGTTTCATATAAGTGTGAAAATATTTTGCTTACGAATAACAATATGGATTTATAGTACCCTCTGTTAGGTAAAATAAACTCTAGTCAAACCTGCCTGTACCCGGATTTCCAAATAACGGACCACTAATTATACACTAATTACGTTAATTAGCAAATTACTTCAATAAGCTATGTAAGCAATACATGTCTCTGACTTACGCTCAGAAACTTATTGCAAATTCTGATAAAAGTGATATTATTGTTTATTTGTATAACGCGTTAAATAAATTGAAAATAACTCGAATCAGAATATAATTGGTCTATTACATTTACAACCATAATATCTTCTTTTATTGAAAATCTCCAGAAACATCGAAGGGTTTTCTTGTGATTTGTGGCAAAAGATTTCATTTTACTGTATATTTAAGTGCATCGTTATTGTATAAAACTAAAAGAAAATTAGTCAACGTATTTATATTAAGCAAAGAATTAAGAAATATATTATTATTTTACCAAACACATAATAATTAAGAACGACATTAAATAAGCACAAAGGGTGGTACATGAATTCTTCAAGTCCATTTATTTTATGAAGCGTCGCCGAAGCGTATCGTGAGGCAAGGCACGTCCTAGTTAAAAGCGAGCCCACAAATTCCCGACATTGCTGAGGGGGGTGTGATATTTGCCGACGCCATATTGGGACCTGCCGCATACCACAGCGTCAATATCGAGAGGGACCTCTAGAACAATAAGGGTATTAAATAAGAAAGTGGGTTATTCGATTTAGAGCGTTTATGCCTTTTGTTCCCTCACGTCAAATGTACTTTACGTTTTCGTTACGGCTCAGTTGGTTTTTTATTAACGTATTATGTTGAAGTCAAACGAATTTAGACAAACCGTCTTTGCGTTTATTTTAGGTGTCACGTAAGGATTGTAATTTGGGATATAAAAATTCAAAAGGAAAAAAATTGGTTACTTTTATATGATTAATTTTTTGAGTATTAGCTGCACATATAAATTGGATAACTTATTTAATCACTTAGCCTCACTATTGGTGTTTTCGGAGGTCCTTTATACAATAAATTAAATATATAATTCATTTAAGTATATTCTGAAGAAATAACTAGTGAAGTTATTTATTATCCAAATAAACTTGTGTGTATTAATTTCAAGTAACTAAGTAGTCAGTATTGTGAAATATTTTGTTAAAAATTTAAAAAAATTAACCTTAAATCATGTTCTGTAAAATAAAAAAAAGAATATATACTATTGACAATACTTTATTTACCAAAATATATCCTTGTTAAATGTTTACACTATATCAGAACAATAGACTTTAAGGTATTAGTAAATTATTTATTCTTTTTTATATGTAGAAATATGTATGATATGTATAATATGATAATTATAAAGCCTAGATTGTAGTTTGCAATATTCGTGTACTCTATCCGATTGCTAGATATTCTCTATAGTAATAGATTCTAAATCATAGTCTATGTCCTAAAAGTGCGCGAAATATTTGCAAGTCGGAGTCGGGCGTCTGAAAGTCCGTCACGTAGCCAAGACATACTTACGAGTCACGCCAGGGTTGCTTAAAGTGATATTTCTATTACGTTATTTATTTATTTATACTTTATTACCTTAATAAAAACATACACATAACAAAAAAATGGTGCGTGTACTTATGTACGCGCGTAAGAAGTTATACTTCTTTGGCTTTCTTTATTTTTTTTAAATATTAAATAATGAATAATAAATATTTAGCGTTAATAATTTAACAATATTTAATATTTAGTATATTATTCAATTATTAATTAATATTAATAATAATTATTATTTTATTATATTATTAATAACTAGGTAGGTTTCATAACCTTTTAACTAAGTAACAATAGGTCTTTGTGAAAAAGCATTGCTAAATTTCTTTGAAAAAACACCCATGCCCATACTGATAATTTTGTGTCACGGTGCGCGCGCATCGTAAAATTTCACTCTCATAAATTTTTCATAACGCGCCTAAAGAAGTATAAATTCAAAATACGTTATTTATTTGTAGACAAATTTTCCTTTTTAATATTCAATTACGATTGACATAGCTTATGCCTAGTAAATCACAGGGCAAGCAAAACGCGTAAACAGTTGACCATACACTATATTACCAAAAAAAAATTTACATATTTGTATCAATATTTTTTCGCGTATACCTAATTGAAATTTTTTACTACAAAAGAAGTCATTTATTCATTCACTCTTGTAATAAGAAAGTTAAAATAAATTGAGGTTCGCAAAGATGTTAGGTACTAAAGGCATTTTATCGTGTATATCTGAATTGCACTAAAAAAATTAGATTGACACAAGTGTGGAAACGCGAAGGCTTAACGGTTCACAGAAGCCAATTGAAAACGATTTTCATTTCACAGACAATTTAGCAGTTACCGTGGTTACGCGCACATACAACCCTCTTTGTAAAGATACTGGAAAAATACTAGCGACATCTATGCTAAATGTTTTTGAATTACCTTGATGATTTTTGCTTTAGAATTCAGAATCTCGTAAATACTTTTGTATTTATGTGAAATAATTTATTTTACATCATGACTTTCGCAGTTCAATTTGAGGGGTTTGCAAATATGACTTTATTATATTTATAAAAAGGTCTTATTTGCTTTGTATCTTAATTTTTAAGAATATACGTATATTGTCAATACACTATTATAATCAAAGTGTCCTAGCGACAAATAATCGCAAGGCTGCCCGCGAAAGATAACTCGCTTCAGTAAACCACTTCGCTACTACTATCCGCTTCTGTGACTCTGGTATTCTGAACTTGCCTTTGAATAGATTTTCGGGATAGTTTAAAGAACAGAGAGGAAGATAAAACTGTCAAGATATAAATAATAAGTAGTATAAATAGACAGCCTGCATTCAATTTTACATATCACCGACGTTAACTCTTTGTGAGGTTTAACAGGATTAAAAAGAATGGATTGAATTGAGTTTGTATCTAATTAACTACATTGTGAATCATTTAAGTTATGAAAGATTTGTTGGATGATTTATATAGATAAGTAGTCTAGATTTTGGTATTTAATAGAATTAATAGAAGAATATTTATGTAATCTGAAGAGCATAGCTATCTCAAGATGTCCTGTAATCGGATTGCGGGCTGGGATCTATAATCCGAGCAGTTTTTAATTTTCTCGGCGCGACGCAAATTAATCTTGCAGATCCACAGACTACGACAAAAATACTTTTTCAAATCTCAATCGCTTAACCTCGCCACAAAAGATTCATTCACAATACATTTTCATGATTTAAAGTTACCGCTGGTAAAAATAACGAATGTTGTCTTTAGAAGAAGTCAATATTTATATTGTCACAATTCTTTTTGGATATGAAGCAAGAGTTAAAAAGTGTTTTGTCGATTAAATTTTAATTACTCTTGTATTGCATTTTATAGATGAATAAAACGAAAGCTAGCAATATTTTGGGATTTTTTGTAATAACTGGTTGCTAAAAGAAAGGCTTATTTCTAGTATTTATCAGTTTTAATAAAATTATACTAATTTAATGAACCATGAGATATCAACCCTTTAACCTTCCATTGTCTACCAAAAATCACACACAAGCCCCCAATATCAAACAGTGGACGATTGAGCACAAATAACTGGGAAATAAGATATGAATATCAAGAGAAAAGGCCAATTATCACGTCAAATGCACGCGCTTCAAGTGTGGCGCGGAAATTGCGGCGGCCATCTTGTCGGAAGCGAAATTATCGCGAGAATGAGTGCCATTCTCATATTGATTAGATTCTACGCTTTTTAGGTACAAGCCTTTTTGACGTTTGATTATTTTTAAACTTATCGTAACCGTTTCATACATAAAAATATATTTAATTTAAAATTTAATCTATTATTTCCTTTGACTTATAAAAAGTTTGATTCTTTTAATCAGAGAAAAGGTCTCTCAATTTTAATCTTCCTACGCAAGGGTTGGTATTGAATAAACTTTACCTCAAACTTTACGAACTTAACTTAACTTGAGAATTAGCTAAATTGATGCCTCACAAGGACTTAAAGACACGTTAAATATTAACATATTGTTCTTAGTTTTGCGTTTTGTTTCGTTAAATTTTTACAAAAATTAAATTAGGTACTATATACATTAACATCGACAAAGGAAGTGAGTAAAATATAAACATAAGGGTGCATCGCAGCAAATCCGATTAGACGCTCTTTGATTACGCAAATCAGGCTTCTTACGACCCCCGCCGGGACTAATTTTATTACGTCACCGATCGTTGTTATCGGGCAAGTAACTGGATCCAGCTATTCGCTTTGTATGTCTTTCTGTAGCCACTGCATCACAAGTTCAAACATTTATTTTCATGCGTTTAGTTAGTATGAACATAAGAATGAATGAATGAATGAATCTAAGAAGAATTATATGTGCAATTAATAAATTTACAACGAGTATACTCGTATGAAGCCATATGGAAGCTAGAGGTTAGTACAACTCTTTAATGTTAAAAAAAATATGTATTCAAAGCTTTACCGTATGTATTCTTTAATATTTGGTTTGATTTCAATTTCGAATGTAGGCATTTTACCGAACATTTAAGTTTATTCTGAAGAAATAACATTTAACCAATTCTAATAAGATTATGAAAATGGAATCACTTCGTCAGTGAATTCAAACGCTCCTCAGACGTCCACACTTTCTCTTAAGAAATTATTAACTTTATTTCAGACAGTATTAATTTGTATGAAGTTGAATAGCAAATAAATAAACCTCTTTCACTATATTGTTTCTCACATAATTTTATTTTACAGATGGAAGATATTTTGCGACAAGCGCGTTCAAACTGATGTTAACTTAATAAAGTCGTTTATATATAATGAAATTTTAACATAATTCTATTTCAAACCATATTTCCCTTAGTTCACTGATTTTAATCTTAGAATAACGAACTTGAGTTTCCTAAATATTACTCTATATCAGTGACGCATCATTTGCTAAAACAAATTTATGGAAAATATTTTTATTCGTGTATTTTGTTATGAAGATGCGAAGTAAGAACATCAACTCTGCTTGTTTTACATAAAACGATATTTTTATACAAGCGCAAAACTATTTCCTCTTAAATAAATCACCGTAACACAAAATGCATTAACATGAGCTGCCCACCTTGACGTATGCCCGTGTTATCTGTCTGATTCTGATGGATCCCGTTTCCCGAATTTTGGGGAGAATATTGATTATTCTGATGGCAACACTGCCCAAAGATTGTGTTACGATTTATTGTCGGCTCTTATTTAAATTGTTTGCTATTTGATATAGGAATTGGGAAAAGGTTAAAATAGGTCATCTGAGTTGTGAATTCTTTGTTCTCTATTTTTCTTTAAACAAAAGGTTTGTGTTATATATTAGGTCCTTACATATGAAATTGGCGTATTTCGTACTGGCCACTTTAATCACGATGATCTCCTCTTTGGTAAGGAATTCCAAATTAAAATTTGTACAGCTATTTACTCATGTATTTGTGCTTCGATGACCTTCATTCATTTGTTTTTTTCTTCTGTTTTTTTCTGTTTGCGTCACGCATTTTAGAAAATGGAAAACTTAAATTATCGAATTATTTATGAGTACGAGTTCCGCTGTGGCACTAGTGCTGCGGAAACGACTCGAAGGGTGAATGATGTGTCTGGCGTTCATGTTGCAAAAGAAAACACAGTTCGTTTTTGGTTCCAACGTTTTCGTTCTGGAAATTTCGACCTGCAAAACAAGCCCCGTGGACGGCCTGAGACCCAAGTTGATAATGAAGTATTGAAGGCTATTGTGGAAGCGGATCCATCGCAAACCACGTCCGAGTTAGCTGCAGGCTGCGGTGTTAGTGATAAAACTGTTTTAATTCACTTGAGGCAAATTGGGAAGATTAAAAAGCTTGAAACATGGGTACCTCACGAATTGTCTGAAGCAAACCGGCAAACGCGCGTCGACTGCTGCGTTACATTACTGAACCGGCACAATAATGAAGGTATTTTAAACCGAATCATTACCTGTGATGAAAAATGGATTCTTTACGATAATCGGAAGCGCTCAGCTCATGGTTGGATCCTGGCCAGCCAGCCAAATCCTGCCCCAAGTGTAAATTAACCCCAAAAAAGTTACTTGTAAGCGTTTGGTAGACTAGTGCCGGTATTGTTCATTGCAGTTTTCTCAAATCTGGCCAGACTATTACGGCTGATGTCTATTGTCAGCAATTGCAAACCATGATGGAAAATCTAGCGGCTAAACAACCTAGACTGGTCAATCGCTCCACGCCACTGCTACTTCACGACAACGCTAGACCACACACTGCACAACAGACGGCTACCAAATTAGAAGAGCTTCAATTGGAATGTCTAAGACATCCTCCGTACTCCCCGGACCTTGCTCCAACAGATTACCATTTTTTTCGAAATTTGGACAACTTCTTGCAAGGGAAAAAATTTAACTCTGATGGGGCAGTCCAAATCGCCTTCACAGATTTTATTGACTCCCGTCCGACTGGTTTTTTTAGTAAAGGGATCAATGAACTACCTATGAGATGGCAAAAGTGCATAGAAAACAATGGTTCATACTTTGATTAATTAAATATATTATATGTAAAAATATTCGACTTTTTGTTCCTCCCATACAAAACGCCAATTTCATATGTAAGGACCTAATATTTACGTGTGCGACTATTAAGTTTGAATGCTGTGAATTAAATATTTTGTGTGTTATACTATTCGGTTATTCGTCTAATTTCTTCCTGAAGCGTATAACAATAACATACTCTAACTAGACTTCGATTAAGGGTCTCGTTATTTTGTTTAAGACAACTAACGATCCTTGACGAATGTTACTTTGATGATCACATCTTATACCGCCGTACTTATAATCTATGTTTCTGGATTGTTTTGTTTCTTATGTGATAACACCTAATGAATGTAATAAAATAAAACAAATATATACACCCGAATTTTGATAAG
The DNA here is from genome assembly GCA_905332375.1 of Pieris macdunnoughi. NCBI lineage: Eukaryota > Metazoa > Arthropoda > Insecta > Lepidoptera > Pieridae > Pieris > Pieris macdunnoughi. Next base: position 5,516,693 of record CAJOBZ010000012.1, on the reverse strand, counting down.
TAGTAAACCAAAATTAAAATATTCTCGAGTTATGTTATGTTGACTTGGGTATTTTTTTTAAGTAAAGCAAATATAAGATTTACATAATATGTATGCCCGCGAATATAACTAACGAAACTTTTATATTTTGAGTTCAACTTTAATATATTTTAAGGGAAAAAACCAGCCTTGCCTGAGTACAGGTTTGAGTTTCGAACCGTTTTATCCTTGCATTTGCTTGCATTATCCTAGACCAGTGCAAGTAAACCTCTGGTTAAATACAACAGGCTGAATCAGTAAATCATAACAAAGGCAGTTCTTGGTTTAAATAAGCACAGTTTTGGTATATTACTTTGATCAAGGGGTAGAAGATTGATAACATGATACGTCATTGTGAGTGGTAATGACCCGAGCTGATGGATACCCTTATGAATTATTTGTGCTCATTCTGAAATCATATACTAGTAACCCTTTAAGTGATAGAGCATTTTGAATACACAATTCTATGAAAACGGCCAACAAAAATTAAGACTAGTTGACATGTTAGTTTATATCTAATTCTTTTAAATTTAATTTCTAAATTCATACAGAGACGTAAGTTATAGTAAAAAGTATTGATGCCCTTAATTTTTATTACATTTTGGTTTAAAGTGAGTTGATGAGGGATAAAAAAGTTTTTATCAAAGCTATTTAAACGTAAAATCAAAGCCGAAAGTGAGTTAATAATGGCGGTCAAGGGCCGGAAATTGTCGCGACGCCATCTTGGCCCACGACCGGAAGTGGACATGCCTTTAGAAGCCATTTGGGCCATTTTCCTCAAACCCAATAAATAAAGATGAAATTCAATAGACAGATAGTTTGCTAAATCCAATCGCACTGTGTTTCGGCTCCATTATTGTGATATACTGCGCTATAGATTACGACCGGAGGCTCGGCCTTTTTAAGATGCGATAAATCGACATAGTTGCCAATATAACTCGTGTTTAAGAATGGTTTGAGACAATACGTTTAGCTATACGCAAATAATAAATAACCTTTTTTATTATACTACTTGTACATTTTTGTAAGTTTTTTTAATATATAATAAGGGCAAACGAGCCTACGGGACGCCCAAAAAGGGCAGCAGCCCATTAAAAGGCCGGCAACGCACTCGCGAGCCCTCTGGCACTGAGAGTGTCCATGGGCGGCGGTATAACTTAACATCAGGTGAGCCTCCTGCCCGTTTGCCCCCTGTTCTATAAAAAAGCCCATATACACCCATTTGTAGTGGATGCGTAGTCGGCCTTTGATGGAGGAGTATACTCAAATTTTGAATAGTTGGAGGTCGTATCTCTCACAGAAGACGCCCACCCTCCCGGTGGGGAATCTTTAATAGTTACTTAATTATTAAAAAATAATGTAACCACTTAAGTATTTCCTACCCATGTTTTAGTATAACGGGCTAAATAAAACGAATGGCTATAATTTTTGTTTCAAATAAATAACATTTTAATTCACTCCGCGTATTTTGTTCGAATTGTTTTATACATTTTAACCAAACCTTTTCAGCGATATTTAGAAAATGTAAAGGATTAATCCCGAAGCATTTAAACTAACATTTAAGACGATCATTTTAAAAGTTTTAACAAGCGCCCGGACGACGATTGTACCCTTTTCCTGAATTTTTGAAGTGTCCTTCCTAAGAGTTTCTCAATCGAATAAATCTCAACATAATGAGGAATTTGTTTAAGTAATTTTTTTGGTTCTCTTGTAGGGTAAAGGGGATTTGAGAATACAAAAGTATGATATAATATACAATTAGCTTGCTATTATATTTTATCGTAGCATGATATTGTAAAGCCTATCTTGATAAATGGATTATTATTTTATATATTAACAGTTCGTTGCAATAAAAATAAAAGAAACACAAATAATACAATACATAAAAATTATAAGGGATGCAACGGGCGGCCTTATCGCTAATAAGCGATCTCTTCCAGGCAACCCTAGTTAAAGAGAAAAATGATAAGTGCGAGAAGTGCAGAACCAAATGTTATATAAAAAAAACACAAGCAATTTTAAATTAGAACCAGGAGTTCTTGAGATTTGAAAATATAACTGCGTCCAATAATACATGCATATTAACTGATTTAGCATAATTATAGAAAATCTTAGGCTTTAGATTAAGACCATTTACTATTGAATATACTTAAATATAATTTTTACTCTGCACTAAATAAATATTTTGAGGGTAGAACAGACTGTATGGGCATTCATTCATTGCTTAGGATGTATGTGCCTGAAAACTCAGATCTCGGAAATACGTATGCCCTGCTGTTTGAGTGTAGCTCACGAATTGTCCTCCTCCAGCGGTCACCATTCCCGCACATGATTATGCTACGTACCTGTTTCCGCAGTTCTGAACTAGATATTTTTGCGACAGATTTTAGAAGACTGAGTGACGAATGTAACATGATTTTTTTAAATAGTTATCAAACTTTCTAGTAATTTAAGTATTGTTTGGCATTTTGTATGCTTCAAATAAGTAAATGGTAAAAAAACTAAGTATACAAGAAAAGCTGGTGCTTTCTTGGCTCAACGAATAAGTATCGCAATTCAGCTAGGAAAAGCTGCCAGCGTTTTACTGCCTCCGGGACCAAACGTTTTTAACTTGTTTTAATTTTCTTTTTAATTATTTTTATTATTAATTTGTAGGTTAAGAAATAAAATACAAATACGTACTTTTAAAATGTTCAATATAAATCAAGCATATTAAAAAAAAGTATATAAAATATTTCGCTTTGTTCCTGCACTACTAAGATAGTAAATTATAAAAGTATATTTAAGAAGATGATATCACGAATCTCACACATTGTCGGCATCATTTTCGCGCCATTTCCCTCCCGGTCGCCTCGCTCCGAACACTATTAGGAAAATTCTAACTTATTGCGTGCCATCTTCTATCCGAGCAATTGTTTGAGTGGTGTAAGTTATATGATAAGACGGAGGACTGAACTTTGAAATACCTACAATATAATTCGATAAACAGTCGATAAAAAAACCATTACCTACGGTAACATTAAACAGGCTAAAACCATGCTTTATTTAAAATAATTAACACGTAGTAAATAACGTTTTAGAAATTCTTAGAAAGATGAAATATGGTCTGGTTTACTTCTAGATTCCGTTTTAAAAGATAATTTGTTCAATAGGAATAATAAACTGCACGAAAATGTATTTGTAAAGATTATATCGACATATTCAAACATACAAAGAATATATTACTGGCTATACTTTTGATTCAATCGCTTACACCTATGACTAATACTGAACATCCTATAATGCATCGTAAAAGGGTAGATAGAGCGCGCGTGACATCGCCGCAAATCCTCCGTCTGTTCATCCCCCTTCCCCCTTTTCTAGGCCCCTTAGCAACAAGTGTCTTTTCATAATAAATCAGTGAAGAATATTCTTTAGTTTAATCTTTGTCTTAGAGTTTGCTATACTTGTGGTAATATCAAACATTTTCTTGGTGAGTGTACGTTATGATGATTCTTGATCGGTAGTAAATTTAAATTTACAATTAATTTAACTTCTTTTTTGACGTTCATAAGTGTACTTGTTTACCTATATGCATAAAGATATTTTGAGTTTAAGTTTATGTACGTTTATAAACTAAACCGCGGGTATACCTTAGTAACTTTAGCCCAAAACTTGGGGATAATTTCTTCTGTCAAAAATAGATTTTCAACTATAACAGATAAACCACGGTTTATCACAGAAGAACATAAATTACTAGTTAAATTTCTTCATAAAACAGTTACATTTTATTTTGTTTATTGTCAGTTTCCTAAAATACGTAATAATTAAGTAACAAGTTTTTTCTTAATGCCTCCGCTATCACCACTAGTCGAAACATTAAGTTGATTATATCTGATAAGGTTTGGCGAGTGAAATAATGAATAATAAAGGGTTATTAAATTAATTCCTTCGGTGTGATGTTATCCTAGTACCAAACCCCACGCCCCTGTGATTAATTATACGTATAATTAATTAAGATGACGGATCACTATGGACGAAATTACTGAGATTCGGTTATTTCGCAGCTCCATTGTGATTTTATTGTAGTGGCTCTTAGAATATTAGGTTAACTAATGTAGTATCTTGAAACAAACTAAGTCATTTACCTTTAGAAAATAGATAATAAAACATGTTTTCACTCAAATAGAATATTGTCTGTGTCAACCAACCTCAAAAAAATCGCAAAATCGGAAACGCTGTCGGTATCGTTATTGAAAGTTACAGAGCAAGGGCCCAACCACTTAGTAGCGGAGGTGACATTTATAATGTGTTAATTTCTAAACGTTCTCCTTCACCATATAAATTTAAACTACGATATGTCAATCATATTAACACAATTTTTAGTTAATAATTTAAACTAAATAATTTGGTAACGCCCAGTCGTGTTGGAATTGTTAATGGTAATACGACACGTTTCGAATTTGGAAATGCTAATTCAAAGTGATTTATAATGGTTCACTGAATCACTAGGCTAACTCGTGTCTCGTGAACAATAATTTACAAGTGTTCAGTAATGTTTAGTTCACTAATACATTTGTTTATATGTTTTCATTTTAGAATTCCTAATCGGGGACTAAAATATATATTGTTGCTGATTTGTTTTTTGTTCATACAGTAGGTCATTATGCCAGAAACCTGTGATCAAACATCATTATGTGTCTGAAATGATAGTCAATTGTAAATTTTGATGTGTCAAATGTGTCCGGCGTCCGACATAAGCTAGTAGTTCTAACTACCGCAATATATACTAAGCAATACATCAAGTAGAACACCTGCCAGTATATTTTCATCAGTGTCATAATGATGTTAAAAATGAAATACAAGAAAATATATTTTGTATTATTGAAAAAAAAATACTATAATAAGTGTTAATTGTGTGTTTACAGTAGGTTTTTATAGTTATACATGATATGCCTTGCTTGTTTATCATTCTACCTTTGTTTTGAATTATTCAACTAAGTGCAAAACAATCGTACATAAAGGTACGTATATTTGATAGATGTTACATTGGTTCAAGAATGATTGCATGCAGGGCTTAACTTAGCTTACAATCTGTTAATGAATTATTTCTATTTAATTTAAATTATTAAAATTATGACTAAAAATGCATGATATATGTATTATTTTGGATAATATTCATATCACAATGTGTTTAATCCATGTAAAGCAGAATTAGAAAAGTGTATGTATTTTAAATTTAATTATATTGTTATTTGAAAGTAGACCTTATATAAAATTACCGGTATATAGTATTAGTATTGGTATTACAGCAAGAATTTTGTATTTGGATATTTTAGTATGTTTTGGTTTTTACAATCTTGTATGTGAAAGAAATTCATTAAGAGATTCATTAATTATACGTACGTTTTGGCTCGTTAAGCTGAGTCAAGCTGAAAACCTGCTTATACTTATATAATATGAAGATATTCTAATAATATTCCTTACGTAAATGTGTCATATAACGCGTATAATAATAGTATAACAGGGTATTCGCATATATCCTTAGGGACTTTCAGTAGAACCTATTCAGGTTCAGCATGAATCATTCTCTTTTTTTATTTATAATATTTGAAGCTACCGTCCAGCTTTAGTTATGCTCTTGGTTAATCAGAATACATGGCTAAAATCAACTAATAAAGAAATTGTTTTGACTACCGTCATTTGTTGTTAAAACTAATCCCGCATTATGTCATTCTTAAATAACAAATCTTCATAATATGACACCCTTATCTATGTAAACCATTTAACCGTATAATATATAACATATTTCCGAATAATTCGATTACTCTAACTCATATCTAGAAATGACAGTGGCTTAGAAATATGGTTCCCTAAACAACATAACCATTTCTGAAAATAAGTTAGTCTTTAAAAATAAAAGGTAAGTTCGTTAATAAATAAACCCGAGAAAGCTTTCAATTTTCTCTGTCAATGAATTAATGCGAAAGAAAATACGGACTGGTGCAAACTGTAAGCCATGACTCGGTTAATTTACTTCAGATGTGAGGTGAATGCGGGTAGAGAAATTACCACACATTTAACTTGAACTCATGGTCAAGCAATAACCAAAAAATACTGAAATTTTGTTAAATTTTTATGATCGCAACTCAAGATTGCAATGTAATTAAATAATGCTATACCCGTTATTTATAAAAACTAAATCTAATCACACCGCTATAGTTAAATATGTAGTGTTTTCGGTCTGAGATTTTTAATAACAATTGACAAATAACAATTGTTTTTCAGAGTGTGGCTTCTACTTAAAAAGTTAAGAGCTTATCACTTGCGTAGCCTCCTATCGGCCACTCAGCTTGATAGCGGATAGAATATACGCTAATTTGATACGTACGTCCCGTCTACGTTAGCTTTTTCCATCCAGCCCACTCCACTGCATTCTATTTACTAAGGCAACTAGCTTTGTAAACCAAACTATTTTCCTTTCAATTGCCTCGATGTGTTTCTGCACTTTATCTAGCAAATGTACACTTTCAAAGATCTCAGAGGTGTTTTTAAAGTAAAGATAATTACAAGAAATATATTTAAGTAAGAAGCTTACTTAGTGAAAATAATCACACCCTTGTCGGGTTGTTTTATAAAACTTAATAATATGTAATGTTCAGTGAAATATAATGCAGTTACTATATTAATTTTAATAATATAGCAAGATATTTATTTAGTAACATAATATTTGTGCGTTGGGAAATTTCGGTAGGTAAGTACATATTACTATTTTTATACGAAAACATTTTGCCACAAGTTGAATAAGTTTTGTTCTGGTAATCTTGTTTCTACTTCTGTCTCGTGTAAGTATACAGAATTTAAAATTTACTTTTGGTTAGCAAATATTCCGTTTTTATAACTTATAAATATGTATACATAACTTTAGACTTAACTTCATGAAATATGTAACTAAGAAAACACACAAGTTAAAATGCCTTTACAATAATTAGAACAGATTTTTTTCATGTTTTGGACATATCATTAATCAAACGTACGTATGTTTTCGAATGTTTGCATGTCTGTTAACAAAATTTTTACAAACTAGAAATTCCATTTTTTTAATATATTAAGCTTTCACTGCGTTTATTGACACTATTCAAACTTGTATATAAAATATGCTTGTGAGAATATCTCTAATCAAAAGCATAGACATAAAACAAACAACTTGCAACTGGTAACTACAGCCCCAAATGAGCAATTAGGTTTTATTACAGGGCACACGGAACTGTATTTAAACTGCTCGTTTTGTTTTCGCAAACCTGTGTACTCTTTGTTTGTACTTTCTTTTATTTTTAATTATATACAGAGCTTGGCAGAATAGGTCAAAGACGCACTGGTTATATTTTCGACTACACAAGCTGGATTGCGTTCGAAAAATTCGTTTATATTTTTAAGGGATTTCGTGTATTGTATATTTCTCTTTACATGTTCAAAATTTTAATTATCTTTTATGAAAAATTACAAAAGGTGTGTAACGTATAATAATTTGAGCTAGTTTTCAGAAAGCCTATTGGAAATTTCGATCTCTTACTAAAAGTATAACTTAAGAATCTGTTATTTCTCAATGTCTACGTAAGTTCTGTTATAGCTGATAAACTTAATTAATATACTAATCAATCAAGTCAACGTACTTCTTAACTACGAGCATTCAGGCCATTCAATATGGCTACCACCTGTTTTTCAATAGCAATTTAGTTTTCGTACCATTTAATTCCAAATTTACGACATCAGAACAACATATATTAAGAAATTACATCGAAATTGGGTTTCGCCCTTTTACTATCATGCAGGTTTTTGTTAGCAAGTTGATTGTCAAATTATCATTTTATCAATCTTTAAAATTGTTCGGCCAGTAAGGAAATATAAATATACGCACTCAAATATTATAGGACCATTGCAAACATTAAATAGATCATGTTCCGTATAATATAATTACGTAATTATACCGAAATGTGAAAAATAAGGCCGAAACACAGAGACAAAAGCTATTCTAATTAGCAAAGCAAACAGACCATTAACACTTATCGCGAGCGGAGGGGTATGGAAGTGGGCAGGGGGGTGAATAAGAAAGCGTATTTACCCGGACCACTTGTGCTGTGTAACCTTATACGGGATTAGGGCTGTTACAGGCCAATTAATACAATTTAATTCATCCGAATTGTTTTGTGGCAACCCAAAATGATTTAAAAAGATTTTAATTCTTGTACGCAAAGCTGTTTATCTTTTGTTTATAATTAACGATTAATTATATGTTTCTTTAATGGTTTTTACTGATTGTTGTAATTCACTTGCTTTCTAAGGAATGAATATAGGGATATAAATTGCTAAAAAATTTACCATAGCTACGTAAAAATAAAAATCTTTTCTCTACCATCCCTAGGGGCGAGGCGCCCTCTGTTAAGTATATCAAATGAATTGTAAATGAAATCAATGCTGAGTGGCGGCCGTTTTATCGCCCGTCCGCTTACACTACCGACTGCGAAACACCTGATATCAACAATATTAAACTCAAACTATTATTCGCGACTTTACTTGAACGTTTCACCAAATTTACAGTAGATTTTATGAAGAAAACTATTCCTTACCGTGATTGCTAGTAAGGATAATTTCGAATTTTGACTTTTTTGCAACCAAAAAGCTAATTTTAATTTCTACTAAATATCTGTTAAACGGGCTGTGTATAGTAAAAATAATTTGTGTAGTCTTCTAGTATCATAATATGCGTAAAATACAATTTACTCTTTTGTTTTCAGGTAAGCACTAAGATGCGAACTGGCAGCCTTATTTCAAAACACAACTTTGTAAGGTAAAATAGGACAGACATACATTTTTGTCAACGTTTTTTAGCCAGTTGCAATTACACGGGGATATAAAACCTTATTACTGATCTAACTTTATCGTTCGTTTTTTTTTTTTTAAATATTTTGAACACAATTTTATGGCAAACATATACCCTCAAAATACAAAATTACAACATTCTAGTAAAACAACTCAACAGCATTTAAATTCTAATATCAAGCCTTTATGACGAAAATTTATACAAATTTTAGTAATAACACGTGAATTCGGCGATATCTAAGCCATTACAGCAACCCTTCCAAATCACTTAACTTTTCATTACACATAAATTCCGTATTAGAGCACGAGGAGTATACTTTTTACTGTAGGAATGAGCGAGATGGATTTTGACAGATTTAAGAAGTTGATTTTTAGACATAGTAAGAAGGAACGTTTTATACAACTTATATTATATAACACATTACTTAAACCAAAAGAAAACCTTATCAATATAGGAAACCATGCAGATTGATGCATGTCTAAAATTAATAAATTCATTTCTGATGCTTGCGACTGCTGATTAAATTAAGAAGGGACTAAAGATACTCGAAGGTCCTAATATTCATACTTTATTATACAATTATTTTATGAGGCCAAAGCTTGCCGGGTACATGTAAACCTAAGAATTATTTTACACCATTGAACAACGAAACGCTTTTCGGATTTCGCAATATTTTTCCTTTTCTTAAACCATCGTTTTTGTCAAACTTCGCAGACTAGCCAAGTTTTGAGCTGCAAAAGGAACTCTCGAATTAGGGTGAAAACGATCGGTAATATATACGAGACTAAATTGAAACGGTTTTAAAGTTGAAAAGCAGCTGAAGTGCGGGTAACTAGTTCAATGCCATGACTTAAATAGAGCTCTGAACCACTTCTATGCAAACTATGTTATAAACTCATTAGGCATATTTCTGAAATGATATAATTGTGCAAGCGCAAATGCGAAAAATATGAAATAAAACATACGCATTTTGTTAAGAACAAAGATTATAAGAGAGTTTTTAATCTAATTATTTTGTAGTTTGAAACTAATACCTGTATACAATAAAAGCGATGTTTCTTCGCATCATATAATTTATATTAAAGGAAAACCCCAAAGGAATATCTGAATGGGAATACTTTTAAAGTAAGACCATGTGACTTATATTTTCAGAGCTTATTTCTGAAGATTTTTGTCATCGATCGTAGCAATATTCGATATAGAAGTGTGAATTCAGTCCATTAAATATTTTAGTGGGTCATGCTTTGCGTGTTCAGATTTAAGATCGATACAAATTCGACCTAAATCTATCAATTTTCATTTTAAATTAATACTGACCGATAATTGTTAACTACAAATTATTAGATACGCGATGCTAACACCACCAATTGATGTGAAAATATTAAATTTATTGAGTTTTTAATGCACACGGCGGTCGGACTAGATAAAGAGTTAATGTTCTTTTTTCTCTCTCACATTTACCTTTAGGTCAAAAGTGAAAAAGCCCTATATATATATTTTTTAAACAATTCAATATATTATTAATCATATTTACTATCCGTAATATTATTCATAAGTTATATTTCTATTGCTTTCCAACATTATTGTGCAAACAAATATAAAAAGCTTTTCTAGTTAAATTTCCTGAAAATGCTAATAGGAAAATGCTGCGGTTAGCCTTAGATAACAATAAAATGCACTATTCTGTTGAATTCTTTTCTCGGTATAAATACATTTACGAAAAACATGCTTACTGCACTTTTTTGTGCTGGGTAAGTCTTGTACATATTTATCAATATAAATTATATAGTAATAATAGTAATACAACAATATTGTTTGAGCTTCCAGCGAGTTTTGACTTAGTATAAATATTATAGTTTTTCAATTTGTACTTTCCCTTATACATTTCCCGCATATTGTCTGGGAAAAGTATTTTTGTCAGCTAAAGAAGCAAATATTTGTTCGTAGACTTGAGTAGCTTGAAGATTATAAATCAAAGCCCAGGATCCGGTCTATTCCCACTTGATAGGTATCACTGAAATTGATAACGCCGTAGGAAAATTTTAGCTGTAGTGAACCTAACATTGTATTTTAATTTCAGTAATTTTGCCACAAAATAAAATTTAACCTACTATTATATGCATTTATTTATTTCTCGTGTCTGATAGCGTCAATTATATACAATAAGAATTAGTTTAATTTAGGTATAAAACAGATGAAATATTAAATAAACTTCTTGCCTTGGTAATTATGAACGCATTTAATAATATGTAAATCATTCACAATAATTATATCCTTATACGCATACCGCTAAGCGACGTCTATATACTCGTACATTGAATTTGAATATTATATTAAAATGCCACGCTTTCATTACGCCGCTGTGGAACAATCTGAATTCTTATGCTCTATTAATCTATATTCAATTGCGTGCTGTGAATAGTTCACTGAAATTTAAACACGAGGCCTCAAAGGGTACTCATTAAAAAATTATGCTTTAGAATGTCATAACTTGCAGCTGTCTTAGGTTAATAAATAACATGTACAATTGCATCGGCCGAAATTTACTAACATAGATATTTCTGTTATTCCTATAATTTTTAGTTATGAACATGATAGTAATCATAAAATTTCAATGAATAAAAGCTCGTTGCAACACAAATAAAACCATTGCTTGTGACGATACACTTAGTTCTTCGTGCAAATAATAAATATATTACCTAAATTTATTTTAAATTAATGACAATAAATTGCTTTTTTATATAAATATATTGTAATTAAAGTACTTTAAAAAACATCTAATCAAACGGCCATTGGTTCTTGTGCTATGCATTGTTACGATTATAATGCTACGAAACGCTACACTATGCAACAAGGATATATAATTATAAAGTCTTATTACACATTTGATATTATATACTAAAATTGTAATAACCAATTTGCTCCTTAAATGAATATAATAAAATCTGACGTTTTTTATCTGAATAATCAGGTTTAATTTTAAAGACAATTTTTTTATAAAAAGAAATTTCTTATCTGTAAATGAGAGCTCTTCCCGTTTTAAAATTTTCAGTATATTATTCTTCAAGTTTTTCATAAAAGTTGACTTTACAAATTTGTTGTAAATCAAGTAGTTTATTTTCTCTAGAACAACGCTGCAATATATTTCCAGTGTACTGTCAAATGCATGATATTATAGTAAATTACTTAATGCATCGACCTATAAAAGATTTAATGCACACACACAGGCAGAAGGCCACGCCTATACCCGGCGGCCTCTTTGTTCTTACACATGCGCAACGCACACATTCAACCAATAGCGAATAAAATATACGGCCAATTTTTCTTACTTTACTCTTTTATTTATCGGAATCATTGAATCGTATCGGTTTTAGAAGCTTTTTATCTCTTTTTGTGAATGTACTAGGGTTGAATAACGCCCAAGAGATCCGCATAAATGATTAGAACGGGATCGGCAATTACAATCATTATACACAAATTGACGGGAACCAACTTTTCCTTCCCCATTACAGATTGACAATGGCTCTTCCATTTCCCTTCGCACTTAATTTTACGCTAGTGTGAGTATCTCAAACGCATGCCCAATACTGGTGTGCGTTAGTGACGGCATAAATAGCGCAGCGTGTCAGAACTTCCAGCATTGGCCTTCCGTCACCCGCGGCGGCCGGTCGTGTCGTGAACACGATGTAATTTTCCGAGATCCCAACTCTCTTCTTCTATTCTAGTACTAGTTAACGATACGTATCATGTATTTTCTGTAGAAAACTTTGGTGCTCTTTAGGGAAATAAAAAATATTTTTTATATTTCAAGTTTGTTATGAGTTGGTAGATTAGGATTGTTTTTTTTTCTCGGATAAGTGTAAGCAAGCAAGATGAATTTCATAGGTAAGTGATCTTCAACTAGCCTTTAAAAATATAATTTAAAGCACTTTTGTTTGGTTATATATGGTATATTCCTGTAGGTGCTTACGTTAAATTATGCGTCACTTTTAATTACTGCAGATTTTACTCTTACCCTGCTAATATTTTACTTTGCCGACTGCTTTTATTAAAAAGCCTTAATTGACACCGAGAACTTTATAATATTATCATTCATTTAACATTTATTGACATTAAATACAATCTTTATATTTGAGATACATCATCTTCAAATCATAATTTTCATAGCATAAATATTAAAAAAACTAATTGTAATTTTGAAATGACAAAAAGTTTTCATCTATATGCATTACAGAGTTATGTTACCGATCAAATTCGTATCCGTTAATTTTCATCAAAAACTTACTGTCCAAAAGAAACCTTATCATTAAAATAAGCTGAATCTATATAGAGATCTGGGTAAGCATGTTCAACGAGTGTATGTAGGGGTCTGAGTTTGGCAAACAGCCAAGTAGGTTAGACCTTGCTGGGCTGAACCCTGGATGTAATGGCCCGTTATAATTTATTGCTTAACCTATATTATTTAAGCTCAAATTTAAAACGTACATAACTTTATATTACTGAGATAAAATACTTCTTATGCTGCTCTTGGTATATCGTTTTATTGTTATATTTCTTTAATAGCGTAATTTTATAAAGGCTTAAGGCACTATAATATCAATTCTTACATTATTTTCTTGTTCTTTAAAAAAGGTATAGGTACACATATAAAATAATGAATACTCTCACTCACACAACACTTTATTGAAAGTGTGGAGTAATTATAAAATTAAACAAAGGATCCCGGTAATTGCCGTTTGTTTCACAAAATATATGTTAATGAGACTCGAATACTTAGAGAAGTATTATGAGCTCGAACAAAAGCTAAATATTAGCAGTTGAAATAACAGAATACAGTGAACAATGGTCTAAAAACGTAGTCAAACACTCGTAGACAATTCCAAGTATGCTACGAGCCGCATTAAATGACCGTAGACGTCTACGAGGCGTAGGTTCCTACGAGTTTCGTAGCGTTTTCTTGCAAATAGATCGAGACAAATAGACCTGCTTTCCGAGAATTAAAGAAAATCATATATAATGAATAAATTCATTCTACTTTAGCATTATACGTAAGTAAACTTACTACTTTTAATACTAGTATATTTAGACTTTTCTATACATATAAGGCTATGTTATAACTAAAAAAAACTTAAAATCATCTAATTTTAGTAACATTTTCGAAACAGTTAAGCAAGTAAGAATTCTCAAAATTACGAGAATATCCGACGGCGTATTCGAATTCTTACTAATCTCAAACAAAGCTTCATATCAAAGAAGCTAAAAAATACGTCGCAAATCTTAGTCTGGTAGAAAAAACACAAAAGGTCTTCCCTCTCTGTCTAACCAATTGTGTTTGGGAGTGAGAGCTGACCAAACATTACAGTAGAAAGCTTTTAGCGGACGTGGATTAAAACGGTGGCTTGTATGAAATATATACGGGCAAATGGAGCTAAGTAGCCGTCCAGTTTATAGCCCCACCCGCTGTGATGTCCGGTTTTCTTAATTGTGTCAAAACAATCTTTTTTATACGTATAAACCATAGAAAATTTCTTTACAAAATCTGTATAAATTAAAAAATTACAGTTCTCTGCCCACATCACATAATATGTATATTGCAGTTTTGCTATTAGAATATTGAAGTACGAAGTACTATAAAATTAGTAAACGCCTCATATATTTTGATTATACTCTTTTATGATATTCATATATTTTTATTCTATCTACACTAATATTATGAATAAGAAAATGTTCTTAGGTTGTAGGAGTTATTTATGTATCTACTGAACGAATTTTTACTAATAAAAAGCCATGTTATTTGTGAGTGTATTTAAATTTAACAAAATATTTTTGTGGTAGACGGATTTACAAAATAGATCGAAAAAAATGGTTGATCGAAAACGTTTCCTACGGACATTGCCTTAACAATGACAAATATTATATCTCGTAGAAACAAGTCCTCCCCAGCCTCCATCTGTCTGTTCGGGTAAAATACAAAAACTACTGCAGTGAATTTATTGCAGTTTTCACTAATATCTAGACTGAAACATTAGGAAGGTATATACTTTTTGTCTCCTTATTTAACGATTGCCGGGAATCACAGCTTTTATCAAAACCGCATAGTATGTGAAATATATTCTTGAAATTTTGAATAAAAATACTTGTCCGGTTTAACATTGAAAAATCACCAGCATTACCTACCTCTATGATTGTAATGCTTACAAAAACCACCTTATGTAAAATTTAAATATCTTGGAATAATATGATTACTCATGTTAAATTTATCCCCCATTCCGAACACAACGATTCGGTTAAGGCAAAACATAAATGAATAATTAGACTTAATTACTTAAAACATTGAACATTTAACGATATTGAAGGAAACTAATTGAAATTCCATTCGATAAAGTTTACTGTTCGACGATAAATCTGATTTATTATGTGTTTAAATTGAGACTGCTTTATAACTATGCTTACTACCATTTAAGTATTAATCATTTTATTTTACAATTAAATTATGTTAAGTATGCCTTTTTATGATTATAATAATTGTGTCCAATTTCTAAGCATACACTGCGTAAGTACGCAGAATACGGAAACTACTTTTTTCCGGATTTTTATTATCAAAGTATTCATCAGTATCAAGCACATTAATAATTAACTACTGGGATAATACCGCTAAACATTGTTTTATAGTGATTTAAAAGTTTAATACTTTAGAACGTCTAGTATTTACCTTAATAATCATATAAAAAAATATAAATAAAATATATATAAAATTCTCGTGTCACAATGTTCGTTCCCATACACCTCTGAAATAGTTCGACCGATTCTTATGAAATGTTTTATGCATATTTAGTAAGTCTAAGAAACGGCTACTATCTATCTTTCAAACCCCTAAGAAAAAATATTTTTTTTTTATGATGCAGCATACAAAAATACATAATTAAAATACACAACCCTTAATTTTTATCTATGCTCTACGATCAACCCCTATTTCGTATTTGTTCGTTTTTACGTATATATAGAGAAAATCACAGAAAAACCTACAAAGTGTTCATTTCGGAAAACCGGAAAAGTGGGTATGTATTAAAAAGTTAGGTTAAGCAAAATCACAATAAGGCGAAACGAAGCGGGGGCAGCTAGTATTATATATAAATAACAGACAGTTGAATATATGAACTGTCGCTATCACGACTGTGACTTACTTTATCCGCGAGTGTAACATTAACAGGTCAAAGGTTGAGTACAATATAATGCAGGAAGCCGTAAAGTTTTTGTAGAACGTACACGCAATACTCATAATGTATATAATATGCAAACTACGCATTTTGAATAAATAAATTTGCGTGACAATATGAACTATTCCATTTCGTATTCAAAACCTTCGTCCGTCTTTAAGTCTACCTTATTCTCATTAGATAGAACAGATTATTGCTTTATTATAATACTTATCATTTCTTTCTAAGCATTATTGTCCTGAAAAAAGTTTTTAGGTTTAGTTATCACCATGCCTCCTGCTGGTAGAGGAAAAGTCTTTGTTTTTAATTTATGTTATTATTATTAATTACTTAAGATGTCATGTGCAACATGGTCTAATGGTTGCAGCCGTACAAACGTTGTGTAAAAAAAAACATGGCGATTAAAAAGAGTGGCGGAGAGTTTAATGCTGGTTCTTCTCTTCCGTTCTTCGCCCTTGATTTGAGAACTGGCACTAAATGTAAAGTTAGAAGCATTTCATATACATTTTTTTTTGACGATCATAAGTATACAACGTTTTCCCTATATGATTAAATGATTTTTGAATTTGAATTTATCCAAAAGTATCATATTCTATCGCGGTGGTTTACAACCAATACCACACTACCAAAAAAACAATGGTGCTACTTCGTAATTATTGGTTTTATTAATAGGTAAGTAGGTAGCTGTGCCTGATACATGCCGTCGTCATTTTGGGTCTATGACATGCCGGTACTCTAAAGGAAAATAAAGGGAGTGGTTAATAAAACACAAAACCATCAAGTAAAAGTAAATATTTAAAAGTCAACGTTAAAATAATGATATAGACAGTAATGTATTTGAAATTAAATTTGTGTAATACGTTTATACGTATAAAAATGTTTTAGTAACATTAAAAAATCCAATTACTGTTGTTCAATTTCGCTCCAATACTTGATTCATTTCGAAGTAAAAATTAAAATAAACAATACGAAGGCACTATTTCAATGAACATAAAATTCAAGTTCCAATGTAGAAATTTCCGCTTTATTCGCCCAAACAAATGGTTACTGATCGTGACCTAAATATTGATAGAGCACTGTACAATAAAACGTGGAATTAATGTGAACGGATTTGCGCCCGAGTTTCTACATTATACCCGTATCATTCACACCCGGTTAAGCTCTGATAATTTTTATTTGATGTTCCAAAAGCTAATAAACAAAAACCCTAAACAAACTATTGAACATTTTTCCGTTAATCAACCCTTAAATTTATGTGATGCATTTTAAATATTAATATGGCTTATACGCAACTTTGAAAGATCTTCAGAAAGAGATATGTTTATTAAATTAAGAGATAGGTTCTGGTTTGGGTTTGATAAAAAGGCATACTATAGTTAAACGGTTTCACGATTTCCTACAAGTGAGAGAACACACAATTTTTTTCTACGTATTTACATTCAAACTAAAACCAGAGAGCGTGAAAAGTAAAACATGTGTAAAAATTCTGAGCTTGGTGCTATTCTTACGTTCAAATATGTTTATATCACCGTTATCCTGTTTGTGGTATGGGCTTTAAAAGGCTTACGTATATTCACACGAGATCTTACCGAAAGGTATTTCGTAAATACTTCTATGAACAGATTTACTGCTATTGATATGGTAAGAAATGTGTTTACGATATTATTCTTGATTTTCTTTCGCATTTTATTACTGACGTTGTGCGTCATTTTAAAACTGGAATTGTTTTGACCAAAATTGACCAGCCGCAGAAATGGATCCCATGCCCCTTTACAGGGTTACAGAAATTCGCAATAGACACTTTATAACTAAAATCTAGAAAAATTTATTGTCTAGTTATATGCCTATTTATTCTATTATTTTTTATATCCATAAACGAACGGAACGAAAAACATACATCCCAAGATGATTATTTATGATTTGCTTACACATCGTCGTTTATAGGTATTCATTTACATTAGTACTTTAGTGAACGTTACATTCAGGCAAAAAATAATACTAATAAATATACTATGTAGTAAATGATTGTTACATATAAATATTGCTATTGTGTAATCCGTAAAAAAGCTTTATTTTACTCCACCTATGTATCACTGGGCATCAGGCTCTTAATTAAAACTTGAAGTTCCGGGCGTGTTGAGAATCACTCTACATTATATACCAGTAACCCACTTTAAAACAACTTTGTATTTTCTTAACCTAACTTTACTCTTTGATGTAAAAGAGATAAACTGATGTGCAATATCATAGAAGACACAACATCTTTGTTCACACTGGCTGACTGTACATTTAAGGTTCATTCAAATAAGTCAATAATGATGATATAATAATAACGGCACAGACTACAAATAATGATTTTTATAACGCGCTATTAAGGGCTTTAAATAATTTAGTAAATATAAATTTTAAAAAAATTTGGTTGATTATTAAACATTAGAATCTCTTTTTTAAATGTGAATTTATCGTTAAGTTACATAGGTGAAGTGGATTCTTAAATACTGTGCAAACTATGTAATACTTAAATAATGTATCTATTATATACGTATAATTAAAAACACAATTCCCCGACAGGTAGTTAAATTGATCATCCCTTTTACCGAGCTGGAGCTATAAATAGTGAAACGCAAGCACGATACCGCTCGGTCGAGGACAATATATTTGAATACTGAATAATTTATATTTCACAACAAGTCAAGGGGACGGACTTTATAATAGAGCCTACGAAAGGATGCCATGCCTTCTACCGTGAGAGTTGAAACGTTCATAAAATTTTAAAATGTTCTTTACTGTAATACAATAAAATATAGATAATAATTTTAAAGATTAAATCAAATATTGTAAATATATTAAAAGTGTGGTCATTATTCTAATTCTAAACACTTTGAGGTTCATTCTTTCCTGATAATTGTTTGTTTGTTGTATTTGGGGATTCTTTCAACGGTGCCTTATGAGTTTAGCAGAAGCCTGGTGATCATTGAATTATATTTTCTTCAATAAAAATCAAAGCTGAAGTTGACGTAGTTTATCAATCGAACTAATGTATCAAGTTGACTTTTATTATTAAGTCAGCGTTAAACTTTAGGCATCTAATAAAAACTACCTTAATACTTAATGTTTAAATACAAAACCCTATTGTAGTTGCACTTATAATATTTCTTGGAGTAGTGAAGTAAAGTTCGTCCCCCAATCAGTGGCGTACGTGACGTAATCACCGTGGCAGTAAAATATTGTTGTGTGATAACGATGATATTCGCCATATGTTATGCGAATACTCGGTTGGGCAAATACTGGATTTTATTTGTTTTTGTATTGGATTGTGGTAAATTTAATTTAGTTACATTTTATCCATATTATATATATCGACATTTTTATTCAGTTGCTTAATCATAAAAGGTCGGCAAACTTCAACTAATTGAAACATTATTATAATTGACAAGTTGAGGCTACTAAATAATAGTATAAAAAGGTATTGTTACGAACGGAGCTTATAAAATCCTTTATAAATCCGACTTTAGATTTTATTAAATAATTAAACTATTACAATTGAATGCAAATTATTCTGTTTTATTACATTACTTTTATTTAAGCTGTATTAACGCTTAAATAAAGCAACATTGTATAAGTAATGATTCTCAATTATTGTAATAAAACCCAGCTTGTTTCGAACTTGTAACTAACTTAACCGGCTCATTACAGGGAAGATAATTGGTTTGAACTTTCATTGTCTTTATAATTGCCTGGTACACGAAAGGAGGATGGAAAGGGAAATTAAGAAGAATTACTGATATTTGCAAAAAAAATATACTAACTTTATTAAACGCTACAGCTTAATTCATTAAATTTCAAAGAAGTCTATTCAAATGGCTAACACAGACACCTCAATATTATATATAAAACACAAAAATATCCTGAGATATATTAGAATTATTTAAACATTAATTTTACTAACAATAAAAAGCTTTATTAAAGGTGTTTTTGCTTTATTAAAAGCACATAATTTTATTGTTTAACCTACGACCTTAGATAATTCAAATCGATTTTATTATTCTATATAATATAAAAAATATAAAAGATTTTACATTGAATGACTCAAAGTTACTTTAGCGTATTAGACTCAATTGTTTCAAAATTTCTTTGTCTTAGTAATTACTTAGAGCGGTGCTCAGAGGGCCTCTAGAGCCCTTAATTGCTGATAATAATCCTGGTTATTACAAAACATTGCTAGTAATTTTTTTTACATTGTTATTATTTGATAATGAACATTCAAATAGATTGTTAAATATAACAAGTTTTTTTCAAGCGTGTATTTTATGAATATATATTTAATAGAATATTTGTTTATTCTTTTTATAATATATTTGAGTTATTATATTTTAAGGTTAGTTATTGTTTTTTATTTAATATATAAGCATTATATTAACTTTTATCTTTAATAGAGTTGTAAGTGCTTTACTTATCTCATTGGGTACGATATCCTTAAATGATAAATAAAAATAATAAGATCAAGTAACGTTTCATAGAATTAATAGAATTATTAATGATTCTACGAAAATAAACAAACCACGTAAAAAGCATGATAAAATTAAATAGTTTTCATTTTAATTGAAATAAAAATATAACCGTAAATAATTTTAATTGAAGATATACCAATTAAAAATGACGAAATGGAATTTTAAAGCAATAGTTAAAAGTGAAAAGGTTGTGATAAAATATACAGAGGCTTGTTGTCGAGGCAAGTCTATTATTAGACAGATCGATATTCGCTAAGCCTATCCAAACGAAAGATAGGGTTGTTACCGAATACAAAATATTATATTGACATCTAAGGAATTATTAATACTGATAAACTTAGATCAATATCAAAGTTAAACAAACTTAAATAAGTATTAAGTGGGTTTAATATATATTTTTTAAATACCATAATTCATACTACGTATATAAATAAAATAAAAACAAATGGAAAGGTACTCCATGAGGTGTAAATAATGTAATTTGCGTTTATGTAAATTATAAAAATATTTTTTTTAATATTTAGTTCTCTCCGAAACTAAAGACAAAAACTTCTAATTACAATAATATAAAATACAATTTCTAATTCATAAATAATAAACCTATTATATTGGTAAACGATGCTTTAGGATCGGTAAAAAATTGGATGCCAGTGTTTCAGCTGTCACTTTTGCGACCGACATTTTAAACAAAAGAACTAAAATTCTGTTCTTCTTCTTTTTATGCTCTGGGATAAGATTATCTGTAAACCATCCCAATTAAAATTCTACAATATAGCTTTTGCAAGTACCCTGAAACAGTAAACAAGCAATGACACTCGTATTTATGAAAACTGAAGCGCTTTAAATTTTATGTACTTTTTATGACGTCATAAAAAAGTATTCTTTATTTAATAGCCGGGAAAGTGATTTTATATTGTGCTAAACGCATTACAATCACAATTAAAATATGCACAATTACTCTATAAATAATAAACCGCAAAACTAAAGCTAAACATATTAGGCGAATAAAAATCCCGGCCACTTGATTTACTTGCTAATGATAATGATAACACTCTATATATATTTGTAATAAGACAAACAAAAGGTACACAAAACTGAACCTTCCCTTAATTTTCATTTCATTCATTTCAACACAACAAATCAAGGTCAAAAAAGGTAACACATCAGAGTGTCCAGTAACTTGATATTATCCTCCAGTAAAAAGGGTGCTCAACCAGTTTATTACTGTAAAATACCATATATATGTTTGTATGTATATCAACCCTACAGCACAGTTGAGGTAGATAAGGCTATACATACACGTGACTTAAGTTCTGCGCCATTGACAGGGTTTGAAGAACAGTTTGACCTATGGGTACAATTAGTAAAGTTACATCTTCAACGTATATATAAAAAGCTTAGTACGTTATTTACCTACCTTAATTTGGTATTCGCTGATCATGATGATTACATTTCAGTATAGTAAAAAAGAAATCTAATAAATAATACCCATAAAATGAGTTGAATTGCGAAGTTTAGTAAGCGCTTGGACATTATTATTTAGACATTTTATATCCTTAACTCATGCCTAGGTTTAAATATTCATTTTGACTTATGAGATTTGTCTGGATAACTTTAGACGGCTCATTGGTCTAGTGGTTAGTAACCCTGACTGCGAATCCATGGGACCCGGGTTCGATCCCCGGCTGAGACATACATCGATGTGATGAGCATTTGGTGTTGTGCTTAGGTTTTGGGTGTTTAAATATGTATTTATATGTCTATCTATCTATAATATGTATGTATATCCATTGCCTAGTACCCATAACACAAGCTTCACCAGCTTAGCAACAATTCACACCAATTGACCTAGTCCCATATTAGGTCAATTGGTGTGAATTGTCCAATCATAAAAAAAAAATTGAACTAGGTTGCCGACTTTCGTATTTTAAATAGACTCTTGAAATAAAAGTTTCCTTTTTTGATATGACATCATCATATATTCGATTATCATAACCAATAGCAAGTATATTTTTATTGGCCATGTAATTCATTCTTGACACAGGGTGCGATGAATATCAGGAATTAATTTAACGACAGTGTTGACGTCGACCCGCTCTCGTTATGTTTACGATCGATAAACAAGGATATTTTTGTAAACAACACTATTACGTTTCGTTGTGATAATACGGGCGTAATTAATAGACTATAAAAAAAATATGTGTGCGTGTACTAGGTGTACACACGTAAGAAGTGAAACTTATATAAAACCTTTGTTGTACGCAGATAAATAATTGGTTTGTTTTAAGTTTAGAGGTCCGAAACTATTTCTTTAAACACAGTAAATTTTGATACACTGCCTAGCATACAATTTACAAATTAATTGCTGCAAATTGCGATTAGCAAATTTCAAGTCGAAAATATAATCCGTTGTCAAACTTCAAAGTCAAAAACATACTATATGTCATATTTTAACGCCGATAAAGAAGTTTGACTTCGAAAATGTAATCCGTTGTCAAACTTGAAAGTCAAAAACATACTATATGTCATATTTTAACGCCGATAAAGAAGTTTGACTTCAAAAAGCAACATGGCGCGTAACGGAAAAATGTGACGCGTAACGCAAAAATGTTACACTAAATTTTTTTCCAACCCCGATAAAGAAGTTTCACTTCAATAATGAGTGACTTATTGTACGATGATGAATGTGGTCCTGTAATTACTGTTTGTTGTAAATGTTTTTACTTTAAAAAGCGAGTCTACTCCTCCCTCAAAGGCCGGCAACGCACCCACTAAAAATGGGTGTCTATGGGTTGCGTAGACTGCCCTTTTTGGTCGTCCCGCAAGCTCGTTTGCCCCCCTATTATATTTAAAAAAAATCCTGCTCAATTTTCTATAGACGTTTTCCTTATTTCAATATTTCATATTAATATCGTAGTGTTATTAAAATAGTCAGAGATAAGATTACTTGAATACATTAAAACTGGAAAATGTAAACGAAAGTGTAGCGAAACTTGCATATGCATAATAAATACATAGTCAAGACTCCCCTATGCCACAACCGTGTTTCAAAACGAATACCAGATCCTTTATCGCTTAATAATCGAATCGGTCGCAGGCGCCTTTTTCCTAATGCCTGGCTAAATTAAATTTCTCCGCTACGACATCGAGGGGGACGAATAATTATCGTCAGATGATCGGAATTCCACTTCACCCAGAATACCGAAGTGCATACTACGAGCGTTTGGATGTTTTCCTTTACGTGTTCCTATCAATTGAAGAATTTTAATTCGACGTAAAACCTACGAAGGTATTTAAGCAAAAATTTTTATTAATTTCGAATAACGAAGAATTCTCCGTATGGGCTTAACTTTAATATGACTTAATTCAATATTACTGATATGATAAAAAAATATAATCACAGATAATCAGTGAACGAACGGTATTATTATTACTTTATACATTGGTTTCCACTCCTTACTTTTCGTTACATTTTTTAAATATTATTTTAAATCGCGACCTATCAATTAATACTTCAATACGAAATAAACTTATTTTACTATTGAATATTTTAAAAACATAAAGTATAGTAGCACTTAGTCGAAGTCCAGTAGGTATATGCCGAAAGGAGACTAAAACTAATTTTGCTGTATACAGACTACAGAACAAACTTTCAAGACATAGACCACAGAGCTATCATAAACAAGAGCGATGTGCAACAGAGCAAGCTATTTACAGAGATATCGCCGCGGCTTTTCTGTTTTAATTGAATTGCTCCAGCTCTGTTCCGCCGCTAACCGACTTTTGACTTCGTTGATTTGATTTTATTCACTCAAAGGAATATTTTGTACAAAATTATAGCTACTGAGAACTTGTAAAGTAAAGCTCCTTTTGAGATTGTAACAAGATTTAGTCGTTTCTATGCGAATTTGAAAGAATGGGTAGATATTTTATTAATAATTTATAACATTTAGAATTTTTTCAATAAAATGATTTTGTATAATTTATAGCATTGTATTAATAGTTTAGATCAGTGTTTTGAAATATTATGGACCGACTTCGTGGATTAGTGATCAAATAGTGAAGAGATATGGCCACCACAAACACCCTATAAGCGTACGATGTCGATCTGAACCACCGCCGCTATTCTCGAAATGAAACTCGGAGTGGAGTTATAATTGTTACCGTTTATTGGTCGAACGTTAGTGATGGTGACACAAAATAATACAGCGAAGCGAGCTTATAACTAACGTCCGTCCGGCACGGCTGCGTAAATCTATCTGCTCGTTATACAAATAATAGCTTAAAACTAAACCTAAAACTACCATGCTGGTCAAAGGGACCGACCGGCCCTTCCGCTACCTGCGTCCCGCCGACCGTTTCCTAGAAGAACATCTGGCTGGCAGCTTCGTTCGTCGGCTTTCTAAACTGTATTGTTCGTTGTCCGTAACAGTCTCCCCTCAGCGAAACCTTCCTATGACGTGAAGCTTTCCGTAGGTAGGACAACGAAAATTCATCTGCTAATGCTTGCGCCGTTTTCCACGTTCTTTTGGTAACGTGTTTCAACGCAACTATCTCAATATGTACATCTCTAGTACGAAGGCACGTAAAAATCGCGCCCCATGGCTTTTCATTACGGCGTCCTTTTGTAAGCGTATGACGCCAATCCAATAGAATGGGATTCCTTGTCACCTCTGTTATCTGTATTTTTAATCGCACACGTACACGCAGTAACCGATCGCTTACGCTTAATCGGCCACTATGATCTTTAAGCTTACGTTTAAATAGTTGTACGTAAGCTGTGGCTCTAATCAGCCGTTCATACTGCGAGAATTTTTCTATATCTGTATCGTTTCTGTTGGCTCTCCTTACGACTACGGTCAAAGTCAGCGCTTGTGGCTCGAAGCTTGCTATTGGCCATGTTTCTTCAGGGCCGTAAAGGAACGCTGGGCCTACGAATGGTGGATGCCTCGCTTTGTCATTTCTGATCCACTGCAATACCATCGTTGAATCCATCCATAGCACGATCTTGATTGGTTCAATTCTGTGACCTTCTCTAATAGCCACAGCTAATCTCGCTCCGATAAGGGCTGCCTGTAGCTCTAGCCGCGGTATACTCTGTGACTTAATAGGGGCCACCCGTGCTTTTGCTGTGATGAGTCTGACGTCAATTACATCGGTTCCAATTCGCCAATATGCCACGCTCGCATGTGCTTGTTCAGATGCGTCACAGAATACATGCAATTGTAGCTCAGCTCCCTCGTGTAATTATACCATCTAGGTATCTTCAGTGTTTTTACATTTTCTAACTGACACAACCACTGTTTAAACTCCGAAGCTTGGTCAGTAGGAATTTCTTCATCCCATCCTGCCTTCAATCTCCATAACTGTTGTAGAATTATTTTCGCCGTTACGGTATAATAACTTATTAACCCTAACGGATCAAAAACTGACATAACGGCTCCTAAAGCTTCTCTTTTAGTCAGCTGCCTAATTCCTTGCTTCACATCTTGAGGAACTCTATGAAGGCTTGTGTTAAAGGAAAGTACGTCTTCTGCGGCCTCCCAAATTATTCCTAATGTCTTCTCATAATACAAGGGTGTGGTTCCCAACTCTTTGGGGCTTGTAGAGCGAAGCTCAGGAGGCGTAGCTTCCACTATCCTGTGTGAGTTTGAATTCCATCCAGCCAATGTAAACCCAGCATAGATATGAACTTCAATCACTTCTTGCATTGTTTTTATGGCTTCGTCTTCGGTATCAAAGCTATCTACGTAGTCATCCATATAATGATTTTTTGTTATAGCATTATAAGCGTTCGGATGTGTAGTACGGTAGCACGAAGCGTTGTAATCCCTTACGCTGTGTGCTAGAAATGGCGAGCTCTTAGCGCCAAATATCAATGAAGTCATAACGTATTCTTTAGGGGGCTTATCTCGGTTTTCACCCTGCCATAGAAACTTTTGAGCAGCTTGATCGTCTTCGTTCACTTTAATCTGCAGGAACATTTCTCTAATGTCGGCTGTTGTCGCGTATTTTCTCTCGCGAAACATAAATAATATACCAGGCAATGATTGCAATAAGTCTGGCCCATCTAGCAGCTCATCGTTCAAGCATAGTTCATTTGATCTTGCCGCTGCATCAAATACTAGACGAACTTTTGCCCGGTTTATTAGGGTTGGTTACAGCAAAATGAGGTAAGTACCACTCTTTTGATGTCAATATTCTGGTTCTTTCAACAGGGCGGGCGTAATTCTTCTCCAACAGGTTATTTATTTGTTTTGTATATGACTGTTTAAATTCATACGACTGTTCCATTTTCCGTTCAATGCTTTTAAGCCGATTAAATGCCATATTATAGCTTTCTGGGAATTTCGTGTTATCAGTCTTCCACGGCAACCCCAGGTAGTAACGCCTTTCCCGTTTCTCTATTGTTGTATTGAACAATTGAACTGCACGTGCGTCGGCACTTGTTAACCTTTTTTTATTATTTATACCCAAGGCATCTATTGCAAAACTTTGTTTTAATATCGCCTCTAGACGCTCGTCTATTGTTTCTTTGTAAACGTCGCTTTCTGCCGCCTTTTTATGCAGTGCAAAACACGTTCGTTGTCTTCCATTAAACTTCGTATAGGTGCTGTACCATGTAAAATCCAGCCTATTCGCGTTAAAGAGTCAGTCGGTTCATTTTTCTTCCCACTGTATATTTTTATTACAAACTGGTCAAATTTAACCGCTGTATATCCCGGTCTGGGTAATCGCTTAATTTCATCTAGCGCTTTATCAATTATAATCTCCGGTCGCCCATAGCACTGATCTAGTGCGTTCATAATAAGCTCGGGATCGCAAGCAGTACTCAATAATACGGCGACTGTTTCTTTAGCGGCTCCCGTAAGACATGTACGTAATCTTGCCATGTTTTCCGCTTTAGAGTATTTGTAGAGCTTCGTGGAGTCTTCATAAGCAACTTTAAAGTAAAGCCAGTCGCAGACATTCCCGTTAAACTGCGGCAGATCTTGAGCATGTCGTACAGGAGGTCTGTTTGTAGCTATTTTTTCAAAGGCTACGATGAGCCGTTCCATCCCTTGATCTTGGGATCGCGTTCTCGGCACGGAGGCCTCTTCGATAGGTGATATAGACCGTTCTATTTCACAAGACACATTCTGTATGCATGGCTTCACGCGTTCTGC
This sequence comes from Pieris macdunnoughi, assembly GCA_905332375.1. Classification (NCBI taxonomy): domain Eukaryota; kingdom Metazoa; phylum Arthropoda; class Insecta; order Lepidoptera; family Pieridae; genus Pieris; species Pieris macdunnoughi. The sequence continues at coordinate 5,488,921 of CAJOBZ010000012.1, read as the reverse complement.
GTGCACTGTGTCTTCTTCCCTATCACCCTGAGATAGATTATTAACGCCGCTATGACTTCTTAGCCATCTATCTACCATAGCAGCGGAGTTGTTTCCGTTCCGCTGTTCTGGCATGCATTCGACGATACTCTCTTCGTCGTCTGCTCTGGGTAAGTCAACAGCGATTCGCTTCTTTAACAATTTCATTTCAAGCTCCATCTCTTGTTCCATCTCCTGCTTCTTTAATTCGAACTTTTTTCTTAAATATTCTTTTTCTAATGCGACCAAGCGTTTTTGGACTTCGTATTCAGCTTGCCTTACACGGGATGCTTTCGACCTCATTGTATTTCTTGAGGTCTGTGATGCTGAACCCACAGGTAACAACTTTGAATCCACGGCTTCATTCCTCCGTATTGATTCAACTGACTCCCTGTCGTGTGTAATATCGGCTAGTCCACGTTCTAGGACTTTCGATGGTGATTCTAACGGCACGTTTTCTGTCCGTACATCTTCATCGATTTCTTCTGCCCTCTTAGCTTGTCGGCTTCTTGTGTTCATTTTGAAGTCGATTGTATTCTTCGCTTCGATGAACTGGTGGACAATGCTTTCCGTCGGCGACCCACAGCAGCAATACGTCGATGCGGCGAGTCACTTTGTACAGGCGATGAAGTCAACCCTCTGCACGTACTCCTGGGATCGCAGGTAGTACTACCAATGAAAATCTTCCTGGGATCGCAGGTAAAATCTTCCTTCTTCTCGGCGTCGATGCGTAAAGTATTATTCTTCTGGTTATCCGGCTTCTCGAAGGACCAAACTATAAGCGTACGATGTCGATCTGAACCACCGCCGCTATTCTCGAAATGAAACTCGGAGTGGAGTTATAATTGTTACCGTTTATTGGTCGAACGTTAGTGATGGTGACACAAAATAATACAGCGAAGCGAGCTTATAACTAACGTCCGTCCGGCACGGCTGCGTAAATCTATCTGCTCGTTATACAAATAATAGCTTAAAACTAAACCTAAAACTACCATGCTGGTCAAAGGGACCGACCGGCCCTTCCGCTACCTGCGTCCCGCCGACCGTTTCCTAGAAGAACATCTGGCTGGCAGCTTCGTTCGTCGGCTTTCTAAACTGTATTGTTCGTTGTCCGTAACACACCCGGAAGGCCTGATTTTGATTTTTGGGAAAAAAAATTAACTCACTTACTTGGGTAGAGTATAGATACAATATTCTAGAATATATTTGTGAATATTTTGTTCGAAATAAGAAATCTCTTAAATAACTTTAAATCCCAATTCTTTATTTATAATCAAAACGAATTACAGCTATTTTCTCCAACTTATTAAACATAGTAAAATTTGAATAAATTATCCGCAATAATTGAATTTCCTTTAGGTATTCTGCTATCAATATTTCATTGGAGGACTATTTGAAAAAAACGATTACCATTCAAATTCTCTGATGAATATTTATGGGGCTTTAATTGAAGAAATTAAATACAAAAGAAAGATATTTCAATTTAATATTTGGCTTCATAGAATTTTAGTTAAGGTTAAATACGGATTTTTCAAATAAATTATTAATGGATTGGGAATAATAAATAGTAGCAATTTCAATATAATGTTTTAACCATTCGTGTTACGATGAATTAAAAATACAAATTACATACAAAAGTTTGGTGCAATGGTCCAACGTAGCAAAACCGCTACGCCGTAGTAACAACTTAAACATCACTTCTACAGCACAGATACCCGTAGAACATATACTACACATCGTCAAAAATAATTAAATAATTATGGTTAAATAATTTCATAAGATGTTGTTGCAATTAAATTCTGAGCGAATAACTATGAAACTTTGTCGCCACTATTTGCCATACGCCCCGGTGTTGTCACAAGCAATTTACGTGTAAGCGGTCGTCCAGTGAATTACACTCGCCTACCCCTCCCGGGGTCAATGACCTATTGCGCTACACCCTAACCCCTTTGCATGACTACGTCGTGTGGTAACAGCCTCTATATAAAATGACTTCGTATATTGAGGCTTTCATTCGATGTAATGTAAATTCTTTGTGTAGTAATAAAATAGAGTTAGTAATGATTGCATGGAGAATTTACACAGCGGCAAATAAATTTATTGATTGCTAATGTTAATTATTATTTACTGTAATATACTGTGTGGTTCTCAATAAAAAAATATTATGTACTAGTAAACGGAAGATTATTTTTCCAGACCAGTTTTCCAAAATGGTTAAAATATCTTTTTTATACGCCGTGTTATAGATAATTATCTAAAAGTATTGAAATTTAGACATTAGCTTTAGAAATCATAAATATAATCTCAAATGTAGTTGTGTATTATAATTGCAATAAATTTCACGTTACGTTGGCGAGCCTTTAAGTACTAATTGGTAAATACTTCATATTCATAATTCGTTCAAATTCGTATGGAAATATATTAAAAGGATTCAAATAAAACCGGCTGCGATCGAATTCCGGCCGAGCGTCGGGAGAGAAATCCATTACACGTCAATCTGAGCATTCGTCACGTCACCATCGGGGTCGAGATTTTTTATTGTATTCGTTATTCCGCTCTGTTTACAGTTTTTAACTACATTTGCATGTCACTGCTTCACCTCAAACAAAGCTTCGACTCTACTCACTCGTTAGACCCGCAAATGTTTTGCTAAAGACCTAAAACTTCTATAACATTTTAAAAAGTTGTACCCGTAAAACTCTCGACATTGTCAATAAGTTTCTAGGCATCGTGATTGTTTATCATATTAGTCACAGTTATCATGTCCCGAAAATCTAATTACCTGTCAAAAGAGATTCATTTCGAATATTTGTGTAGCTAATTAGAAACAAAGGATGCTTAAACCCAAGTTGTTCGTTACCTAACTTTAATTCCAAGATCGTGAAATTAACTCTCAACTTTTACCCATATAAATCTCCAGCAGCATTGGTCAGACACTTTAATTATTCCAAAACAAAACATCAGTGAAACAATTCCTTGAACGCGGCTATTAATTAAACAATAGCATTAATCAAAATGCATATTATTTAAAATGATGAAATTTGATATTTGTTCAGCAACGCAAGTAGCGCAATTAGATGGTCTTTCTTTCTCCCACAAATGGTGAACGATCGAAGACTCTTGTTACCTTCTTATTGTAAACGGCTGATTATCAGTACTTAGAATAACTATGACCTCAGTGGAACTGTCTTGAATAAAATACGATCTGTATTATATTTAATCCTAAAATCTTTAATTACTCCTATGAAGAGACCGTATAAAAAACTTCATTATTAATATTGTAAGAAAGTTCGATTCATAATACTTTCTTTTACAGGCGCGGTTGGTGGTGACGGCGATGACAGCGACGACAAGGAGAAGGAAGAAGAAGCGGAACGTGAACGGCAGGAAGCCATCCGTGAAGCTGAGGAGAGACGTAAGGAGAAACATCGCAAGATGGAGGAAGAGAGGGAGAAGATGCGACAGGAGATTAGGGATAAGGTGAGTTTCGTTTTGTATAAACAAAAGTAAACTATGATATGAGCCACAATCAAAGACATAGTCATGTACAATACCTTTCCGATTTCGTAACAAAATTATACAATGCTTTCTGTATAGAATTGTCGAAAAATGAGTTTGAAAAATCACTAGTAACCGGGTTGCACCTTTTCCTTCTTTTCTAATCACACATGAATGTAGCTTTTGTGAATTAAAAACAAATATGTAGTTGAATAAATATTATCTTTATATCTTTGACTAACGGCCGCTTTCTATACTCGATCTATAATCTAAAATTATTTCCATTCCAGATTTTCGCAAATTTAGATTGATAAATGTCAAAATGCAATCTGTCAAATTTAAAGATATTTTACAAAAATGATCCATTGATCGTTTATTCAAAAGTATTTTTTGAGAAATGGATTGAAATATCAATCTCTAGCAGTAAATATTCGATTGGAATTGAGTATAGAAAGCGGCCGTTAATGCTCATCACGATTAATTCCATAATAATTTAAATTTTGCTCGCGAAAATCAATTTTAAACTAGAATTTTTACACAATTCCAGCATTTCCACATGAATATAAGCGCGTTGTAACGCCAGGCCTCTCACCGGTACTCGGGTGACGAGCAAATTGTCCGCGACAAGTGCGCTTGACCCGCTTCCTGCACTAATTGTGCCCGTCATTGGCTTTGTCACTGAACGATTCAGCTTTGCTAACTGGAATGTTTGAACGTTTTTCGGAAAGCCCATATAACAAAAGTTTAATTTTAAAACGTATTTGAAATTGAATAGAACAAAAATTTTAAACAACCAATAGTCTGTTGATTTCATTTACATTTTTAGGAACTGATATATTGTTTTTCTACTTTTATTATTTTTCTTTATATTGATTGGAATATTAAAGAGACTACCAATAGTTCTTCTTAAAAGTGATACCAGCGTTAAATAAAATATTTCAAATAGTTCTGGAATGTTCTGTTTCATTTTTTTTTAGTATACAACACTGATAAGGACAACTTTGTTATATCCAACTAAGACTGAAGGATACGAAGTATAGATAAAACTCAAGGCAATAAATAAGTAATAAATAATAAAGACGAATTTTAAATATTCAAAGTAATTTATCATTTAGCTTACAAGAGCGCAAATGGCTAAATATTTGTTTACTTTTCGAAGTAATGATTTTCTAAAGAAGCAACTTCGCGTGTAAAATTTGTAAGAACATTTCAAACACTCGTATAAGGAGCCTTAAAGTTTACTAACTTATGCAAATTGTCAGTTGACATGAATGTGATCAAGTTTAAATCACCCTTAAATGAGCTGTTTTAGTATAAATCTTGTGTATTTTACAAGACAATTTTATTTACGAAATAAAAAACACTAAAATCAGATACCAAGGTATTTCCAATTGGTGGCTACCGTAGCCTTTACTTTTTAATGTGTAGTTTAACGAATTCTATATTATGACAGTACTTGCTGTAATAAAAAGGCATGAAATTTTAATGCTTTTAAACATACATTGTTAACCAAATGGATGCTAAATTAACACGAATTACGCCTATTGTATGTTAATATATATACTAGGGAGTCAGTTTTGTAACATAATAAAAACTAACGCTAAAAAGTTTTAGCTTTTTCTCTAAATAGTTTTCCTCGTCCTGGCATTAGCACGTAAGTCGTAAACCAAAAAACAATCGAAATCCCACAAACGAAATTCAGCAAAGAGCCACTCGGAGGTAATTTCTTTCGCGGTACTTGACCAACGCCATTTTGAGGCAATTTACGACAAAATGGCAGCTGCCTAATGTCAAAGGGTGCACTAAATGACTAGCGACAAAGAAAGTGGTCCATAATAGTCGTAATTCTTCTAAATCTAGGACAAGACTTGTAATAGAAATATACAAGTGGAGGTTGGCGTGGCTTTAGGTAGCGTAAAACAGTCAGGTATTAGCATAATTACATAAATTTTACAGTTAAGAAATCACAGTTTCAGTAATGGAAACTAGATGCAAATTATTACTTACTACAAAATATCGATTAAGAGACTAAATCATAGCGTTTTTTAAACACAATAATACACAATAAATTGGTCCCTGAAATATGGACAAGAAGGTTTTATATATTCACTATATGGTATGAGAAGTGAGGCTTTTAAAACTTAGTGTCTGTAAATTAGTAGCCATTTTAGCCTCAAACGGCTTGTAACGAAATTTGTTGAGTTACGTCAAAGGACACGAAATTTCGTCAAATTAATGGTTAAGTGTTTTAGACAGTTATCAGAGTTACTTAAAAGTTAAATTACTTATTCCTTATTGGTTTTAATATTCATGCATTATAACCTAAAATTTTTACTAATGATCAAAGGTAAATCTCGAGTCAAATGGTGGCATCTGGCATTAAAATACATTTCATTTTAGAACTTATTTAAAGTCAAACATTCTAACATTGTGTTTCTAAATTCGTTTTTTAAACTTTTCTAGTTTGTATTGGAATTTACCGTAAGGCAACACTTTAAAATTGACTACATATACAAAAATATATCATAATGACCTAACTAAAGTTAGACACAAACTAGTAAATGAGCCGCACTATATCAGTAGCTAACTAACGTAGATCGTAGTTCTCTCTGAAACTTGCTAAGATCTTGTTATTTGTCGCTTCGTGATGAACTCGGAGTTATTGATTTACTCTCCACAGCTAATATTGTTACGACTTGTACTAACCACAATCTCAGTCTTATATTCACTTTGTAATAATTACGTAAAACTAGCCAGTTGTAGCACAAACATTTTTTTAATGAAGTCTATTATATTTTAATACGCAAGTATATTAATAGACAAAATAGGCCCAAACTAGTAGTAAGATATATTTTCTAAGACGTCGTTATTCTGTTGTTTGAATCCACTTGGCTATAGTATATTCAATAATCATCTAGTAAAGTATGTTTAAATGTGTGTGCTTTCAAAATCACAGTAGTAATTGCTACAATTCCTAGAATTAGAGGATCACGGCTGTCAAATGCACTTTAAATCTAAGATTCGTTACACTGGTATGTTATATATACAAAAATTCTAGCATAATACAAAAATACTCCTACCTAATTTTACCATACAGGTATAAAAATTTATCAAATTGCTACTTGACTGTGTCATTTTCAGATAATTTATAGCACAAACTTAGATTGGTCAATCGTTTAGCGGCCTAACGAAATTTGGCCCACCATTATCTTTTAGCGAGTCTATTATCGTAAAGAGTGAAATTCCAATAACCTTCCGTATATGTCGATAAACGCCATACGTAAGAAATTAGGCTTCTTTATTAGACGCCTTCGGAAATCCTCCGATGTTGCCGTTCATAGTTAATCTATCGTCGAGAATCGAACTAAGAAATTTCGTGGTTTATCAAACTGTTTGATCGTTTGACCAATATATATAAAAACTCGAAAGCACTTGAAATATTTAGTTTAGGAAATAACGTAATATGATGTATAAATTTTATTTCACAAATGTATTTCTCTTATAGGTTACGATTATGTTTCGCCTTTAAAAAAATATCGTATAAACCGGTAGTTAACGTCTCATACAAAAATTTATTATTTATGTAACTAAGTTATTTTTAATTTAAAGGTTAACACTGAAAAAAATATGACTGAAATAAACACATTAATGTATGCTCCGATGCCCTTAGATTCCACTTACAACTTGTGAAAGGCGTAGACCAAAAGATCAATTTAAAACTTAATTCGTAAAGTGCTCTATTTGTGTTGTCGAGATGGACAAACACATTAGAGACGCGAGCGCTTGACAGAAGGATGCTTAGGGACTTCACATCGTGTGAAAAGACGCAATTTATTTGCCAAAATGTACAGTAATAGGTTTTTTATTTTGACTGATGTGATTGGAGAAAATGTTTTAGGTTTTCCTAACAACAGACGCTTTTCTTTAGAATATTGATTACTTTAAAAAAAAACATATACATCGAGTTATTTGAAAGTATCTCGTTTATTTTATTTATCGTGAAGATACCTTTATAAAAAAATATTATACCATCAATCAGATATCAAGGTAAAGAAATTAATAACGTATTTTATGGTAAATTTTGTGATACAAAGTATTATATGGAGTAGTCGATACGCAAGAGGCTTCGACGGTTCGAGGTCGTCACGCTAGCACATTCTCGTCAAAATAACCTTTCCATAAACTTGTTATATAATGACACTTGCAAAAATATCCGTTTCTGTCACGGAATCGACGCTTCCCCTTAAGTTTGATAAATCATTGTTTCATACGCTTTCGTAAATATTAATACTAATATAATATACATAATAACATAGAAGCTCTTATAAAAAATGTATAATATTGTTGCAAATATTGACAACAGCATGCTAAGTGAAGAAATCTTAGGTTTTCGTTGGCTGTATTAAGATTTGAGCTCAATACACAGAACAGGAAATAACTTTATGAATTTAAACTTCAGCCTCTCAATTTAGAATTTCATAAACGGATTAAAGCCCTACCAAACACACTTACAAGAGTGTCATAATTAAGTTTACCATCATCAACTATCTAATCTGTTCATATTTCCATCACGTCTGCTTCTATGCCATAAAATTATTTATGGAATATGAAAGTTTCTCGTCGTAAAATATTTGCGTTAAGGTTGCATTAAACGTATCGATACACTTTACGTGCGCAAATAAAGTGAAAATCAATAAACCTATTCCACGCTTGTACGGATCGCAGAAAAATCACCCCGTGTTGGAATGTTTCCTTAACGTTACGCAGGGTACGGTCAGTATATTTGATAAAGTTGAACACTTTAAAGCCAAAAAATTTTCATTGCATATTTATTCTTATATTTTAATAATTTTTAGCTTAAGAAATACATTTACTAAACTATTCGGATTAAAATAATTAATAAGTTATGAAACAAATATAATGATAGTAAATAACCTTTCCATCATTATTTAACAGATAATAATCGAAATTACCACAGCGATTAACACCTGTCATCGCATTCTTCCTAAATGTAAAATTAGCTTAGAAACTCGATGATGTTTAAAAAAGATTTTGCGTTTTGCTGACGCTTAACGTGCTCACGTAATTTTCCCCGCGCCAAACAATTTTCCGGCACAAGCCAAGCGCGTGTCCAACATTATGGCCTCCCTTAGTATAACCTGTCTGCCATTTATATGTACATACATTATTCTTGATATACGTATTTTCGTTTTAATTTTTTATATCTAAACTATTATATCTCCGTCTTGATTTTAATAATACATGCGATACCGTTTCTCTACGTTATAGTACATTTTACTTAAAAGTGTTATATAAACCTAACGAATTTATACGTTCTGATTTGCACAAGTATTAGCAAGAGCTTAAAGCAATTTTTGTCTATGCCGTTGTCCATCGATAGTCTATTAGCAAGTATTAGGGTGCAATCTCCACCAGATTGCGAACTAACCACGTTACGATCTCATTCCGGATAAATTGTCGGCAGCACTCTACTTGACGGATACTTTTGAAACTAATAATCTAAGAACTTAGGTGACCGCTTAATTGTTTTCAATATACATTTTTTCAGTATAATTCAGCGCTTGTGTTATTTTAGACATTGGATGTTACTCTTAATGTATGTGCCTTCGTAACTTGTACGTTTTATTTATATATCATAAGAAATAGACTTTTATATGTGATTATAGAATAAAAGTTTATAATTTATTTTTAGAAATTAATTAAATTAAGTTTTAATTTCTATAAGGTTGCAACAGTGTTATCAGTTATACTAAAACTATGTCAGTGCACATTTTTTCTAGTTTTCAAACCAAGCTCAAGTAGAATGAGAAGAATGAAGAAGACAGAAGCAGAGCCCTTGGATGTTAAATTGACTCTAGTAGGGAGTCCGTCTCTGTGCGACTCCCTAATCGAGTCAGGTTGACTTCTTTGCGGCATAGTCGTCATGAAGAAAGAAAAATATATTAATGAATTATATTTTGCTGTACTTATAGTTTACATGTGTCTATAAAATGTTATACCAGTTCTGCGTCCATCAAAATGTTTAATATACTATAATTTTTTGCCAATGTTTATTAATTTGAAATAGTATTACAAATGTTAAAGCGAATACAAATTCTATCTATGTTAGTTGATGATTGATGTTTCGTTTTCACATGACAACTACTTAACCAACCCGTCGCTTTAGATATGTAGGTATAGGTAAGCTCCTAGCGAAGAACATTTGATGGCTTCCCTTCTAGTGTAACATGTAAAAGAGTATTATAGCTTCGTAACTTAATGCTGAAAAATAATTGAAGGCAAACTTTTTTCGAATTTAATGAAACTAATACCAGATCGTGGCGAGTTGACAAGACGTGACTCCCAATACCTCTAATGAGATCCCGGGGGAAATGATAGGGAAAAATAATAAATTAAAGTATCATGCAAATTGGAGATTTAAACCAAGAGGATTATAAAAGTTGAGAATAATGCTGATTTTGCCCCTTCACGTTTTTACGCCTATGTATTTTTCATCGTATCTATAAGTAATTACAGGATTCAGCTAGTGGCTATAGAGAGATAGGTGGAACGTATAAATTCTCTCTGCAACAATAAATTTTATTTTTATGAGCTCAATTCACACTAGCGGGTATGGTGTGGGAAGACATTGTGAAGAAAACATCATGCCTTATACCTATAATTGACAGCAAGATCACAGCTAATAAAAATTATCAAAAAACTAAAAACAAATGCAATCTGAGGTCAACGCCCATAAATCTGTAGCATACTCGTATTATGTAAACTAAAATACTAGGACGCCGCAGTGCTCGCAATTCTGCTTCGCTTCAGCACAAATTTGAGCGGAGCGAGTGTTCAACTCAATTTTTAATGATGAGTAAAAATACATAGATTCAAAACATTTAATTTAAAGATTTGATTTTGTTGAAAGGACTCTTTAGTTTTAGGTCTCCTTCGAAGTTGTTTTTCCGCTTATTTTGTGATTTATTCGTAAAAATTACTGAGTTTTTATAGCCACGGGAATTGCACGGGAAATTTTTCCATCTTTAATTTAAAAAAAGAATTTTTTAAATCGGTTAAGCCGTTCAAAAGCCTTAGTGTTTGTACAGAGTGTCATAAGAGTGGGTGCATGGGAGCTTCGCTCAATTAGTTATATTTTTTTTAAATTAAAATGCTCCTTGTTATTTCGTTCGAATTGGTACTAAATCCAGTATGATGAATTCTCACCTTCATTTCTAGTATACTCGTATATGGAAAAACTATTAAAACTTTTTCACGTAGCACGCTCTATATTTGCGAGACGTTGTAGTTACTACATTATGCCGTTCTTATTTACCTACCTCGTGATTGTTTTACGAGAGAGTACAAAGTCAAAGTTAAATAAAAATACCAAAAAAGTATTTTGAAATTCTAGCTTACCTAAAACCCTCCGGATAATTTTCTAGAAACTTTTTAAATCGTAACGAAGCGGAGATTAAAATATATTTGAGTATGGTTACTTTAACCCTTTGGGAAATTAGTGGAATTTGAGCGTAACCGATATTGCTATGAAAAGTATTGGCACAAAGTATTTTGCTGTATTCATGTACTTTGCGAGAGCGGCATTGACCAGTTTGAAATATAATTTATAGAAATTTTTGACCTGCCATTGTATTAGTTATTATAACACTGTATCTGTAATAGACATTAATAATTGTATTATTATGGTACGTAGGTTAATTATTTTGTAAATACTCTATATTTGTGTGTTATTAATATAAAATGTCATATAAATCAGCCTTAATTTACAAATAATATATGTGTACTGTAGAACTATGCAAAAAATCCTTTAAATTCAATAATATGTAATAGTAGTATTAACATATATGCGGTATTATTTGCTATGAGCAAATTATTTGTATGAATGCTTACTCTATTTTCCGTTTCTATATTGACAAAATTGCAGTAAGCAGTACAATTAATATCAGCGTTAAATATTAAAGAAATATACATATATATTTATTATTATTCGGTATATTTCGTAAGTTTGTGATATTTCCTTCAATACCTGTTGTGGCAATATTTGACTTATATTATGAACATTTACCATTTCAGTATAAAATCCCAAAGAAAGAGGAAATGGTTGAGCAACAGCAACAGGAGCCAGACAACCCTCTCATGAGGAAGAAAAAAACTCCCGAGGAGTTGGCTGCTGAAGCGGAACTCGAAGATCAGGACGAGTTCACGAGTAAGATTATTTATGCACATGCTCAATTATTTAAATTACTATTGGAAACAAAATAATTGTTGACGGTTATATGACACAGGTAGAAAAAATAAACGACTCACGTATTCGTTAAACATACATTTAAGTAATAGGCCTTTAAAAACAACCCACTTGAAATTCGTAAAATGGCGTAAAATGTCATCGTAACGTTACAGAATTGAAGAACACCATCGAGACCCAGGTGAACGAGCTGAAGTCGCAGATTGAGAGCAAATGCGTGATGCAGTGAGCATCGCGGCCGAGGCTGATCATTCCGTCACATCACACACACACAGTACTAACCCTCAGAACCATTTCGCTCAAACATTTCGTAGGAGAGATTTGAATTCTAAATTATTTCGGACGTAGTTGGCTAGTGGCGCGTTGGTGCTTGATAATAAGCAATAATATTTTTATACATTCATAATAAAGAGCCTCGACACAACCGACCCACGTTGATGCGTTAGGTCAAAAAGTCATCGCTGCTGCGATCAGACATTAGGATAACCTGTTTTATATGTTAACGCTTGTGATATATTGTTATTTAAGTGTAAAGATGAAAATTTTAATACAACTTACGGTATAAATAGCGCGAATAATTTAAGAAGTCTTGCACGCGTCTAATTCTGCTCTCTCTTCCCCTTGGACTCCGACTTACATTAAAATAACAATGTATTCGATTGTAATATTTGTTTCATCCAAATTCCCCTCGGCTCGGTTGGCACTTGGCAGCCGGCAGTTGGCAGTTGGCACTGGGTGTGGCTTGCGCTCTTCGATCTTCTCTCTCAGCTCTTCGACTTTGCCTCTAAATCTTTTGCATGTTCGCTTATTCAATGTGTACGGATCGTGTCAAGTATTCCGATAGGATAGTATACCTTATCGACCTAGCCTTAAAGTCCACATCGAAATTGTAATTCATAGTTAACAATATTGTTGTTATCGAGCGTGACTCGCTCATGTTCGTTGTCATTTTGTTCTTGCATGTCTAATATAAGATCAATGTTCGTTTAGTATATAATATTGTAGATACGACACCTTGTTGTTCCGTTTGTCAGTTAGAGTAGTTGACGCGAATCTAATGTATATCGATGTTTTATGCTTAGAGTAAAGTTAATGTTGTGCGAGTAAATTCTTCGAGCGATTGGTGTCGTACGTTTATGAAGATCCGCCAGCCTATGATTGTCCGTTTTGTAACAACTGTATACGGAAACTTAATTTATGAGTTGTATTGCGGATGGGAATGCAGGTTTATGAATTGTAAAATGGATAATTGTTCGAATATTAGACTCCACTTAAGCTGCAAATGCAAAAGATTTGTTATCGTCAAAAGCTGTGATATAAGAATAAAATAAACTAACGCTGTGCGCCCGACGCGGCCTGACCGCTCGCGCCCTTCCATTCTCTTACATTAGCTCTTACGTATTTCCCTTTTTGATCTTTCACTATAATACTATTATCATCTTCGAAAAGCACACTTCAACATAGTTACGCTCTCATATCAAAGCTTGGACAATTATTGCCACCTTCATCATTTATACTTTCAGGTCAATTATAACTACCTTTGCAAAACTCTATTCCATATACACCCCAAATGTAAATATGAATCAATAATATCTGATTCTGTATAAAGTTATATTTTCAGATATGATACCTATTTCTCGCAATATATTTTCTTAGCTTACTTCAATAGGTCTCGCTAACACTTCTAGCCACTCATTAAATTCACAATCATCCGATCAGGTCAAGCGACCGGTCTCTATAAGCTATTTAAAACTTCACAATCTCTAATAATTAAGATAAAAGTTAAATCTTCACAGTGTACGTGTGTTAGGCTAGGTTAATCATATATTGTAATAGTTCTATGTGCGCATGACAGATTAGCTAAACGGTTGTTCGTAGATATTTGGGATATACAATAATAGGCGTAAGATTCCACCTTGTCTGTTGAATGTTTTAAATGATTTTGGCATGACCAATTTTGAACTTAACTTTTGGATACAGAGCTCGAGTACAAAATATCTGAAAACGAATCCATCTTTCACTAACTCTGCCAAAAAATAGAAGTTATTGAAATGTTGGCATGAATTTTAATTTCTTAAATTGACTCGCTTGAACATTGGCTTCAGCTGCCAATGTTTTATTATGAATGTAAAATTCAAAGTGGTGATCGACCGCATAACTTTGAGGATTTATTTCATGTTACCAATCATGACTACTAATGTTTTCAGATCTTAATAGCTCAGCCTACGAAATTTGTACACGTCTTAACCTTCTTGCTCTTTCCTCTATCCCTTTCCCCTGTAGAACTATAATCTTCGTTGTTGGCTCTCACTACGTAGATATAGTTGGTTAGAGAATTATTTTGATACGTAGCGAGTTTTAGATGTAATGTATATTAATAAATTAGCTAACTGTCACTAATTTCAAAAAGCTCGACCGTCGCGTGTGGCTGCATGAACATTAAAGCTCTGAAAGTGTGACGTGTCGTTTTCTCTCATGTGTCTTTCTTACACGTTTCAAATATCCACGGATTACGAGTAGACGCTTTTAAAGCCACTGTATGTATGTAAGCTTTAGATGTTTGGTGTATAGTAACGTATAACGAATGATTATGGCAAGGTAAATTATTGCTTCGAAACGCGAAGGAATTTGGGTGATATCAAATGGTTGTCGCATGTTTTTTTATTCGATTTCACTTGTATTAAGCTACTATGTATATAATTAACGGATTTCACACACTAACACCCTAAAATCTGTCAAGGTTAGATGTTTACTTAATTTTCATTTGATTAAACATTTTATATAAAACGAGGTTTATACAAGGTAGATGCGTAGTATAGAAATAATTATACATTATTTGATAAATGCCGTGAGAATTTGACTTATTTATTACATTTGTAGCATAATTTTTAAGACCTAAAGTGATTTGACCAATTCTGACTTTTCCAAAACAAAACCAGTTGAGTGATTGATCTTATGACTTTTATACTCAGGGTAATGTTACTATTGTTGTTTTTATAATATATCTGTTTACATTCTTTAGAAGGTGTGACTTTTTGGCCTTGCGGTGCCAATATCTACCGTCTTAAACAACCTTTCTTTACTCTGCTCGCACTTTTCTAATGTATGCGGCTATTAGATGGCCGTTATTACTAACATCTGCGAGATTTCTATTTCAATATGCGTGTGTGGGTTTCCAAGAATAAAATAAAAAACTTCCATATATACATACATATATGCAATTAATGATAATTTAAACGATGAAATAAAAGGCGTAATAAAAACTATACAAGATTTAAAAATCAGTAAACAAAAAGCAAAAACATAGTAAGTAGACAACTTAGAGACAACGACACTTCGTACCACACTAACACGAGAGCTTCAACACACAGTATTAATTGATTGTTAGATAAATATTTATATATTTTGTAGACTTTTCCGAATAGTATAGAAATAATTTTGAAGATCAAGGAACTGATGTTCAAGTGCCACAGACTGCAAAAACTGCGCTTTGAATAATATTTTTACCAAAATTATAATGTCTGTATTGTCCGTAAAATTCTTTGTTTGTATTTATTTAAGTAAAATTTTCATAGATGATATTTTAAATAGCATTTTACGTGAAGGCATGTACGGTTCGACGAGCCCTTTAGTCCTTGTTGCCCTTGAGAAAAATATTGAAACAACTTTGAGGTCTCGTTCGTCCCGATACCTGCTTCACTTGTTCACATAGGATAGTTATTTGGCCAATTTAAGATCACCTAGTGCGTTAGCTTTTAATATTAGTGACATCTAGTGTTAAAATTGCAAGTTTACGGAAATTAAATCTAAATATTTAAAAAGTTGTGTATAACAAAATGTAATTGAATAAATCGTAATCCATTAATCAGGTATGAACTTGGTTCATAAGCATGTTGTATTGTTATTATAAAGAGAAGTTTGTAGTTTATCCACGATTAATTAACTTAGAGTAATGGAGGAAAACGAAAAAGGTTATTGTTGAAAATGTTTTTAGGTAAATAAATCGGATTGAGCTTTTGTGAAAACCTTGTTGTTACTGATAAGTTCTCATTTTCCGAGCTCGGCCGACAGACTGCCATTCTGTGGTCATGCAACTAATTAGTTTAAACTGTCTCTACTATCACTTACGTAGTTTCGTACTAGAATAGGCTTTTTCGCTACTTATTGATTTATATTTAACTGTTGCAATGCATTGGTAAATTTATTTACTCCTTATTAGTTATGTATAAAGTTTAGAGGTAGCCATTTTCATATTAACTTACTGTGAGTGTGAAAGTGGTGTATCTACCATGTTGTTAAATAATAAATAAACTACATTGTACCACCAGTTGTTGTTTTATTTCATTACACCTTATCTTAACTAATTTATTAAAATATCACAAGAATTCCTTTGAATTGAATGTATAATGATATTGTAGAGGTTTGATTATTGTCTATATAGATATTTCGTAATTCCTTTTGTAATATTGTCAACGTATCATTATTTCATAATTCCACTTGCACGTGGATAAGTCAGTCGCCCTATAACCGCCATGTAAGTCAGAGGACAATAAAGCTAGTGAATTCTATTACGGTTTTCATTTGGTGTACCTCAAACACTAAACTGGTGACCCCGACGTGACAATCAAACCTCTACAATATTATGAGGACATCTTAAACATACAATCTTCATCCTAGATAAAAATTAGTCTAAAAGTGTAGTCATATCCCAGACTTTTTTCAATTTCTTGTTGATATTAGAAAAGAATGATATTACGTCTTCGAGTGTTGAAGATATTATTTTAGAATTTGGATTTTCGCTGATTTTAATTATTGCACCATCATCTTCTATCTTTGTTTCCAAGACGATTGCATTTAAATTTTCATCAATATTTTCATAATCATCATTTTTGAGAGCAATATCCATTGGTAGATTTCCCATTTTCTTTACTTTATTGAAAATTTTAGCAAATTTTCTGTTCTCCTTACTATCCAAGTCTATAGCGTTTTCTAATGAATCAACTTCATCATACTTTGGTAAACTATTCCGTGCAATACTACGTCGTTTTCTTGTAGCGTCTTCGCCAACGTCAAGTCTTTGCAATTGCAAGTCTTCGTTTAATTTCTTATTCTTAATATCCAATCCATTACTAAAGTCTTCAGATTCTTTATTTACTTTTTTACCTATACCTTTTCTATTTGTTCGCATTTCTCTAGGCTCTGAGTATCTTCTGCGTTTATTATTTTTCGTTATTACGCTATTTTTATTGTTTTTCCTCAAAAAATCTTTGGTGCGTGTAAAGTCACTTGTTACATCACGAATTTTGCTTATTAAATTAGAACTAAAAGGTAGATTTTTACTTATGCCTATAAGTTTTCTTCTAGGCTTCCTATAAAAATGTTCATGGCTATTTTGAGATTCTCTTCTAAGTCTATTAAACGCATTGTTGTTCATTTTGGCTTGAAAAATGGTATGAATTTTCTTCAAGTCTTTATTTATCCCAAACAGCCGATCCCGTAAGGCTGCCTTGTTTTGTGCCAAGCTACTTTTAAGTTGGTCTAATATTTCTATATCATTTGATGTATTCTCACGGATATCCGATCTTTTAATTCTCCTTGTACGTGGTTCTTCTTCACTTAAAACTACAACTTCAGAACTGTCTTCAAATTTTTCTTTAGCTAGCTCACGGCAAGCTTGAACTTGAGTATTTGCTAATACCCAAAATCCAAATGATTTAGGAGGGAGACTTATGAGTAATGATTTGTATGGACGAACGTGTTTAACTACGGGCCGAATATCTCCTTCGTAATACATGGCGTGGCTATTTACCACAATATTTCTAGAACAAACAAGAATCCATTCATTTAAAAAATCTTTTAAAATGAATCTTAGTGTAGATCGAGAAGGTTAATTAGGTAAATATTTTTACCCTTGCGTGAGGTATAATATGACCTTATGAAAGGCTTTTAAAATTCACAATTGCAAATCTTCAAATAAATACTCACTCATTTTTATCAAGACTTAGTACGAACTGCATAATATCACCCCCTAATTCTTTCTTGGGTAACTTGATTGAGAACCGAGCTGGTTCATCGTCCATATTAGCACCATATAGTGTCAAAGCACCAGGAATCGGTTTGTGATCGAGGGAAGTACAGTGTGCGAAGAGAGTTGCGTTTGTTACGTCTATATCGACGTCCAAAACTCGTTCACCAACAAGATTTTTGAATAGGAGAGCCATGTAGAAACTCTGCAAGATTTAAAATGTCACAATTAGACAAAAACCTAGCAACAAAGTTGAATGTTTTATAAAATAATAATAATCAAACTCATGACAGAAATATGGTAGTGACAAAATTATTGCCCTGTGCTGTGTCTTGGGTGACTGACTAGATTGCAATTATTCTATGGTACATGATGCATGTTTAAGAAAAAGTAGTCTTAGTCTTAAATCAAGCAAAAGTCGTGTAAGACTTTTGTAACCTGATGATGTAGGTTTTAGGATGTCTTTTATGATAATGATTAATTCGCTTCCTATGTTGTTCCAACCTCATATTAAAACTTTAATTCTGGCCAAGGTCACACATATTATCAGTCTCGTTAAGCACTTCATTTTATATTATTAAAAAAATATTTAACATAAATTCTTAAATCCGGGATATTCAAATATAATTGAATTACATTACTAAAAACATCACTCCGTTGGGTCATACACAAAATCTAGATACAAAACGTAAAATGAAATCCCTTACCAGTGTAGGTTCATGCAGTTCCTCTTCAAGCAAATCCCTGTAGTGTATCGAAAAGCCATTCCGGGCTGCAAAGCCAAGACTGGCAAGCCATTCGGCTGCCCTGTGCAACTCCGTTTTTGTATGGGTCCGCTCTGTCAGCCATAACGGAATTTGACTCTTGGCGAAGACCTTAAGTAGTTTCCTACGGTCCTTCTCTGACATTCTTTCAAGTTCTTGCGAGGATGAGTTGCTGTAATTAAGAACATTACATTTTTTTATGTTACAAGAGGCAAACGGGCAGGAGACTCATCTGATATTAAGTGATACCGCCGCCCTTGGACACTCGCACTGCCAGAAGGCTCGCAAGCACGCTGCCACCCTTATAAGTAATGGTACGCTGTTATTTTGATGGACCATAAGTGGAACGTGGACGTCAAGATGATACGGATGGTATTTTGTATTCTGCCTTAACGTCCGATAGTGAAACTCAGCTAAGAAACTCAGGTATTAGTCCGAACAACTCCTCTGAACACTCTCCATAGTAAATATGGTAGAAGAGTATGTTGTTGGTCTTGTTTTTTGTGTAATTAATATAACTGTTATCTATATAACAAGTCGACCATTTCGATCTTGATTTTTTCCCTTGTTTCTTTTTCTAATAATTTTCTAATAATAATTCTTTCGTTAATAACTACAATTACGCATTTCGTATTATGATTTTGTGTCAAGTATATACTTATATTTATTTTACGTAATATTTTAATGCTTTTTACCGTCTTATTGCTATTATATAAATTGTTTAGTTCCATACTAGTAATCTAAGACAAAAACTACTTAGACTACCGTTATAGCACAATACTTGTTTCCAATAATGTTGGATATCCCATACCCATTTAAGAACAAAGCGTCCATCACGTCATTTGACAAGGTGACGTAATCCCTGAAGTCACTTTTGGAGTGTAGATGCAGACAGGGTGTGACGTCACCTCCCACAACTTTCCACCCAGGACGTGAAAACGTCTCTGTTATTACTCTAAGGGTTTCCATATCGTTAAGGTATTCTTCTATAGACTGGTTCTTGCATTCTAAAAATAAACATTAAATTAATGCTAATGTCTAATCATGACTCGACTTACTCAATACAAATCGTATGTGCAGTATGGTCTGCAAAAATCATACCAACTAACAAACTTTATTTAAAATAACAATTTCAAATACTGTCACACGTCTTCTTTCTCGTTAAATGTAAAGATCATGGGTGTTGTAATATAATATTAAATATTGATAAAATTTTGTAAACAATAATTTCGAAGATGAAAACAGTATTATTGCCACATGCTTTATTCTGGTAAAAATATTTTCGAAGACTTACCATAACCCAATTGCCAAAAGACATTAGCCAAATCTAAACGATCAGCCGCTGTTAGGACATTTAAAGCGGTGTTTGCGTCCCACATACCCGCATTAGTCTTCTGATCACTGTTTAAGGCAAACACCAGGTCGAATCCAGTAGTATTCGAAGATTTAATGAATTTCTCCCACTGTTTTTGTGTTACTGTTATAAGGTCATCTAAAATGCGTTAAACTTTGCCTATACATTTGTTCATATAGTTAACAATACGTATCATCGTCAGAATAAAAATTAATGCCTCTAAAACTACATTTACTGGCAGATTTCAAATCAAGGGAGTAGCACGGAGAAGAGCTGGCAATAAACTCTTAAATACGGTTTTAAATAGCCATTTTTACACGCTTTATATTAGCTTCACCTGTTTGTATGTATGTATATGTAACCGACTCCTTCGGACTCGATTTTGACCCACTTTTAACGGACAGATTTAATTCAAACTTTGCGCACCTGTCAAAGATCGATGACAATGCAATAATCCGAAAAAAAAATGAAAAAAATTAAAAATAAATATATGGGTTGCTTTATATGGGTTGCTTTATATGCACGCTTTTTCACAATAATACCAGTATTTTTTGTTCATTACCATTTTCAGCCTAAATTAGGAATTATTTTTCACTTTTTAGTTTGATGTGCTTTAAAAGCGTGTTTTTTAGTTTTTTTAAACTATATTTATCATTTTATTACTGCGGGAACAATAAGCAAACAGGTAATGTCAAGGTAACGCAGAAATTTATAATTATATACACAAATTCAAGTCCGACCAGACACCACAAGTATCCGTTTACGAGTATGTTCATATAGTAGGGATCAATGAATCCGATGAACGGACGCCTTATTGTACTTCTGCTTACTTCATCCAGTTACAAGACACCGGCAAAATCTGTTATTTTAGATATCACTATGCTTTCTCATTAAAATTTCACTATGTGAATACCTATGTGGTTGTCATTGTGCACACTATACATAATGTAAGTGTGTGCTCTAATTTCGCTGCTGATAGAGATGTTTTTTGTTTACTATTTTTATCATTCTATCAGTAGGTATATTCTTATAAATAACATTTGTAATTAATCAGGATTACCAGTGAGTCGTAATTACACTTTTAACTAACTAACTAATCTTTTACGAACGAAAAACATCACATCCGAATAGGCAAAATATAATAAATGTAATAATAAGAATTTACTTATAAATAAAACTAAAGTGTAGTTATTTATAGTTAAATTGCGCAGACAAAAGGAATACAAAATTTTATTAAAAGCTCTTGTAAGCTTATTTTTAATGATAAAAAGCGTTACAAATTTCCTAACAGATCTATGAAAATTGTTTTAATCGTTGAGCTTTTATTAACAAGAGCATGTTACTTATTGTTTTGTTCAATTTGATGTGAAATACCTATTTGGTTCTTAAAAGAGTATCTACAAAGCTTTCTACCGGTTCTTGTTGGTAGACGCCAGTCTCCGTGCTGGTAACTAAGGAAATTGATGATTTAGAATGAAAAAAAAAAGAATAAACCTTTAGACTGCCATCCAGGTTGATTATCAAAAGCGAACGTGTTGTTTATGAAAGTAAGGTGCTCTGTGGATGGCCCAGCAATACGCAGAAACGCCGGCGTCAAGGCAGAAGCCATGCAACTGCATTCTTTGCTAAAGTTTTAATAATATAATTAGGTTTTTGCCAAATAAGTTAGCGCAGAAGTTAAATATTTGCAAACTTTTCCTAAAACTTTCTTCCATTATCCAAAACCTGGCCAAGTTACGAACCAAGATAGGGTTTATACTTTACATTCTGTCGTCTAGGAACAATGTTTTAGTATCAAAAATTAATATATGCCACTTATCCATTAACCATCAATGTGGTTTTGTATTTGTACCTAGGTTTAGTTGGTTGTTTTAATACATTTAGCTCAGATATCCTGAAGTGGAAGTTATCTATATGTTACAAAGTATTGTTAAATGATCGTAATTAGTCCTTCAAAAATATTTCTGAAGGATTGTAAATTTACATTTTCTTTGCTTATAAACAAAATATTAAAAAATGAAATATGATACTAAATAAAAAACACTGACCTGTTATGTTTTTCAATGGATGCAAATAGATCCTTAGGATCAACACTTAAACTCAAGAAGCGCCTGTCTACGAGATTTATATAATTGTCAGTAAAAATTTTGACGTTATAAATATTAGAATTAACTAAACTAAAACAAAAGACTAATAAGTGAAGGTACAACATTTTGATAAATAAATCCGAGAAAAACTCGGAAGTCATTATATGCGATGCGAAAAGTTATGTTACGGGTAGCGTGAAAATGTTATTATTATATTTATCAAAACTAAAAAAAAAATCTTATAAAATCATTATTAGGCTCATTTACTTCCAATGGGTCATGCCTCATGAAGTCAACACATTTCTGCGTGTTTAATTGATAATTTTAAGCCACTCTTTTTAGGTATTAAACCCATGTTAATACGTGGGTTTATCTACTATAGATTTTCTATATCTATCAAATCTTATCAATATCAGTTTTTCTCATAAATTGACTCATTTCAAATAGAACTAGACACAGGTGTGCTATCACGTAATTTTATCTTTCGTATTTCGATAACAATGTAAGCCTTGGATGAACCTTATTCATTTTATTATTGATAATTTTACTTCACAGATTTACCACATCGGTATATTAACTGTGGTATATGGGGCAGATATCTGTCTCCGTTGATCAATTAAAACATAATTTTTAAATACATTTGATTTTAAATTTTCTTAACATATTTAATTATTCGTGTTTTTATCGGTTATTGTGACTTAATTATTACCAGTAGACTTTTCAGACTTTGTAAGGTGTTGTATTTAAATATTTACTTACGCATATGTGCAAAAACTAGGTAATTTTAATATTTAAAAATTAAAATGTAAGTTCGATTATTTTGTAAAAAAATGGAGAGTTTAGACAATTCTTCTCGTGCTTTCTAGTGCCCTTTGAGAATGAACAGTAGGTAAATGAAAATATTGAAGCACTTCATTTTTTAAATTATCGACGTTCATAAGTGTACATTGCATTAACAAATAAAATAACGAATTAACTTTGTTACTGACTGTAACATAAGATGCTGAATCCATAAAATAGATTTGCTTGATTGCAAAAATGCTGTTCACTTGAGCGTGTGTTATAAATATCAAATATAACACGTACAACAGGTATGCTTTTGCTAAGTCATCGTTTAAACCGTCTTGTAACAGAAGACACTACCTATTTTACGATCAAATTTATATCTACGTTTTTATCACATAAAATTCGTGTGACGACAATCTTTAAAACAATTAACATTTTCCGATAAACTACTAAATCGAAATAGTATCAGTTAATTATTACTGATATAGGTTTTAATATTTCACATTGTATTTCTAATATATTACTAATATTGGTTAATATTGCCCAAATCCTTCGAGCTCCATCTTCAGAGTAGCTCAGTCGTACCACACAAGGACGCGCGAAATTGGCGTGGCATGCTTCATAAGTTGTAGGAGAAGCAACTCGATCATGTCAGCTTTCTAATAAAAAAGAGCATCATAATCGGCCTATTCGTTTAGGTGCTAGGATGCCATAGCCACACTCACATATAAACCTTATAACTCCCTTGGTTACGCTACGTAGGTAAATATACATTCCCGTGTTTTAGAAATTACTTGGAAAAGTATAAATAGCCTTTTTTTATACTTTTCCAAGTAATTTACCTACTGGGAAAGAGATAAAATAAGAAGTTTTACTAGCAAACTCTTTATTCTTTGTATTTATAAGGAAACACTTTGCACCTACTATAGACGTGTATTTTTGTGGTGATTTTAGTAAATTACCACAATAAAACTAAATAAACTAAGTGCGAGTCCTAGGAATTCAAAAGTTACCATGAGGCGCAATCATTAGGTTTAAGTGTGAGTAAGTGAACAACAAAATTTGTTATTACTGTCATTCTCACTCCGACGGCGTCCACGGCTTGCGCGGAACAAAAGAGGCCCGGGCGAATAATTCCTGTTGCGTGCAGCGCTGGCGCAATTTGCTTCTACTGACCTATCGAGAGTTCTTGTCAGTTTTGTTTCATTCCTATCTAAAAATGCTTTGTTCATCAGCACCAGTTAAATATCCCATTCATAATAATATATCAGTTTTGAATCCCGATTCCCGGCAATGTCACTGTACGACGTACGTGGCGAGAAGCGGTGTCATTTGTCAGATCAATGGTTCAGACATCTTACAGGAAAAACGAAACTTCTATATCAAAAATTTGAAATTAGTGACAAAATCCTTAACAGCAAGATTGAAAAACTTAATCAAAAGTTGGCGAATGCTGAGCCGTTTTTGAGAAAGGTCCATTGAATAAGAAACGACCTAGACTTGCCGCCGTCAACCGACCGATGGCCTTGCCGTCGCTTAGCCACGATATCCTATACAACGTGGGATATGCTCACATAGGACATACATTTATTTTAAAATAATACTATCTTAAAGCAAGTGTTCCAACAAAGTAACAAACAGCGTAAGGACACAATACTCAACATTCGCATAATTTTTTCTACTTTCTTGGGCCATTTTTATACAACAAACATAATTCTTCCTTAAGAATAAATAGTCAAAATAGCTTTTTCAGAATTTCTAAAAACCCTTGATTACGATGCAACAGAAAATTTGTTATCCATAGGTATCTATTTGAGGTAGACTAAAATATTTTGTTCACACACCCTAGACTACTTTGATAGAGTTTTGACATTGACGTACAAATCATACAATGACAATCGACATTACTCATCATTTACACCTCCGAGCTGCCTTGGCAATTTATTATTTTTATTTACGTACCTACCACAATTCATAACATTGCAATCAAATTATTTTAATAAATCGTTGTCTTATCGCGATATATTCGCATGTAACTTGAGCAGTGTTATCTCTCTTGTTAACGTTTTACGCGTAAGATTATGCCAAATAAATTGGTTAATTTTTATTTTAAACTGGTTTCGATATTCAACTTTGGTATGTGCTTGTGAAAATGGAGAAGACCGGGGACAATAAAAAGGACGAAACGACGGGCCAGAAAAAGGAGATACCGTCTAACTTGCGGAAAGTGTGTTTAATTTGTGGCGATAGAGCGTTAGGTTACAACTTTAATGCCATATCCTGCGAGAGTTGTAAAGCATTTTTCCGTCGTAATGCCCTTACTAACAAAGAATTCAAGTGCCCCTTCTCGGACAACTGCGAGATAACAGTGGTTACGCGACGATTTTGTCAGAAATGTAGACTCGAAAAATGTTTTGCAGTGGGGATGGTGAAGGAATTTATAATGTCAGATGAGGACAAAGCTGAAAAAAGACGGAAAATAGAAGAAAACAGAGCTAAGAAACGTCAGATAGTAGAAGGTGATGAATCAGTAACAAGCTCTAAAATAAGAAAGGAAGATGTACCTCCAGCTATTGAACCTACAATACAACATAATGTTCTTAATAGCACTACTTGTAGTCCAAATAGCACAGTGCAATCTCCCTTGAGCACGGATATGGAAAACTCATTGAGTTCCCCACCTTTCTATGGCTATAATTCACAACCAAGCTGTGATACTCAGTATGTAAAATTCCGACCAATAAATGAAAAATTTATTATTAGTCGAGATTTGCAAGAAGCAAAGCTAGCTTATATGAACAATCAAGTAGATAGCATGTATTGTGAAACTACAAAACAAGACAGTATAAAGTTAGTATTAGAAAAAGTAGTATAGTAGTTAGTATTAGTTAGTTTGTATTTTATTTTAGAAAGCTTTAAATATGGTTAGTTACAAAAGAGTAACTTTATCCTTATCTTTAAAATGACTTTGAAACAGAAGTGATACTGAATGGCCTCTACATTTATATAACTTGTTACTTTTTACTGTTTAGCTGTTTTATATATACATATCATATGTACATAATATCATTTACACACTAGATTTTTTTATTAAATTAAAAATAAAGTATTACTAAATGGTACATAAATTTATAGATATAAAAATATACATAAAGTTATCATCTTTCAGTAAGATTTACTACTATTTTAAAACCATTTAATTTGTAATTATAACAGGTCATTATTAACCAATGGAGATAATATCTCACATGCAATTATATCAAATGAAGTGAATCATGAAGAAACACCGTCCACAAGTGATGCTGATGTCAATAAAGCTAAAGAAATATTACAGGATGTTGAAAGGTAATATAATTTTATTTTCAATCACTTGAAAATAACTTTTATTTTAAAGTGTATTTATATGATTATCGCTCTGATTTCTATTTCCAGACAAATCGAAATACAATTTCACTTCCTTTAATTAATATTAAATTTTAATCTAATGAATCATACACTTTATAGCTTGCATGAATCTTAAATAAATATATACTAAGAACAAATCTAAAACACTGACACACTTGTACAGTAAGTGATTAAGAAGAAAAATAGTATAGGACCTGGATACTATTTGTGTAGGTTCTGTGTAATATTAAAAATTATACTATTTATTGCAGAATTGAGCCTAATTCTATGGAGTCAATATTGTGTGAAGCAATAAAATTGGAATTTGAAGCTTACACATCACTTACAAATGTAAACAGTTCATCTAGGGAACTAAATGAGGTATGACTTAATAATTATATGCTAATTCTATTAGAGGGTAGAATTACTCTAATATATATTCTCTGTTGACTGGATTATGTGTGGGAATTCAAACTTAAGATTTTGCTGATCTTCATTGTATAGAACTACTGAATAATTAATTAATGTTGGAATGGGGTTTGAATTGGGTACTATAAACAGTTTTGCAACTTCCACAATTTCAATCAACACAACATTAAAATCTAAGAATCATCATTGTTTAATCATGTGGCATGCTTGTGATGCCTACTAGAGTCTGGCTTATGAAAGAAGATAATTGTATTATTTGAAAACTTTCGGATGGCAACACAGAATGTCATGGAATTTCTTAGGTTAGTATGATTTATTGTCTTGATACTTTTTGCAATTACTCATTTTATTTCTAATATATATTTTTTCCGAATAGTTAACAGGTATAATAGCCTAAACTTTGTTTTATTGATTTTTTGGATTCTGATTCTGATTATTCCGAATAAAGTTGTGTTTTATAATAAATATAGTTTTAGTTTTCCATGCAATGCTAGTCATTTTAAGTATCTATAGTAAAAGACTAAACACATATAGTATTTAATTTCATAGAAATAAAGTTACTATCAATGTAAAAAATGATAAAATAAAATCAAGTATCAAGTAAGTTTAATCCACAAAATATATCAAACTTTTAGGGATACCATAAATTTTTTGTTTAATTTGCCGCGCTTTTTCGTTACTTTCTTTCATTAGCTAGACTCTATCCTTTTACTAGATCTATACCGCAAAACTATAATTAAGGTGTCATAAAGAAAGTATGTAGATTACAAAAACTAATTAAGAAGATGGCATAAATTTCCACCAATTCCACTATAACACAGTATAGTAAAAATCTTCCCTTAATACAAGTCCATGAGTGTGGGCTAAATCAAGGCAGATTATCCATGGGACAAACATATTTATGCCTCTGTTACACTACTAGCTTTTTTAACGAAAGTAAGATGATTTATCATCATGATCAGTAATGATGATGATAATCTTTACTTCTATTATGATAAAATTCCATTTGAATGTGTAGTCTCCTCAGAACTTTGCCTAATAATAATAGCATAATGTTTACTAACATTGTTCATGAATAAATAAAATATATAAGTCATATTTCAGCTCTTCTTTATAAAAATTCAAACAGTGTTATTGCATTGTGTTAACTAAATTACATTTTTATTGTATTCATGATATGATGAAATGACACAGAATAGTGTCTGTGTTAAAACATTTTAATTGGCTTGATTTAGTTTTTATGAATAAAGGGCATAGTTGACATATCTTTTAACTAACCAGACTGGAAATAGAGAGAAATAGTTTTATCAATGTTATAGGTAGAAAGAGCAAAGCTGAATGAGCTAATTGTAGCAAACAAAGCCCTCAACGCGCCCATTGATGACGACGTCTCAGAACTTATTGGAGATACTTCAGGATTTAAGGTTTGTTATTAGTCTAAACGTCTCCTATTATTTTTCTAATAACGTGTTACGTTCTTATATAAATTGTCAAATACAGAACAGAATATTAACATTGTCATCTCTTAAGGCTCCCCCACACAGGCGCGTTATTATAGGTCGATAAAATCGCATGCGGTATTGCGATAATGCGTCCCGATTCCTTGCACACAGCTGCGTTTTTATCGTCCGATATTTCTTACGAGAGAGCGCCGCGCCGGCACTATTATACTATCTCTCTCAGGTATGCAAAAAAAGTCAACGCAGCGCACGCACATGCAAGGAAGACTCCAACAAGTCAGAGCGTATTTGTGTGTTCTTTCGCTATATTGCGTATTTTAAAAATGAATATCGAATTATTCATAGCTTTAGTGAAGGAACGACCTGTTTTATATGATTTACGAAATCCACTATATAAAGACAGAAGGGAGAAAGATAATAAATGGAGGGAAATATGTAATATGGATATAACTAGTAAGTACCTACTGACAAGATCACGACATAATGAACCAAAACATTCTAGAACTCATATCGGAATATCGCAGGACGGACGCAGCGTCCTACTTCAATTGCGGCGTTATTATCGCAGCAGTGTTTAACTACATGACCATCCTAATATAAAATGTACTGAAAACAGATATCGTAATAACGCATGCGATATTATCGACCTATAATAACGCGCCAGTGTAGAGAAGCCTTTATTCATTCCCAAGGTTCAAAAGCAACAGAATCTTCCAAATCACGTCTTAAAAATCAACCTAGGAGTTGTTCTCATTCGAATTCTTCTCGAACGCAACAAAATGAACGCTACTTATTCAAAGCTTGATATATTCGGCAGTGGGCTGATCAATTAAGAAAAAATGTTAAGCGCCTATCGGGTACCTAAGCCCCATTGTTAAGCGATTATGTATTTTGAAATAGGTAATTACTAGTAAAAACTAACATTTTTAGTTGGAAGTAATATTTTTATTATTTTTTGTAAAATTTATGTTCACCGTAATTTCATGTAATTTAGAATAGATACATTGTAACTTAATCGGTAGAAAATGTAAATTATACCTGTTGTGATACTATTCTTCAATAAATAAAGCGCGTGCATACGCTCACGAAATATTTAAGCGCAAAGTTGATAAGGGTGAGACTGTGTGGAAAGCTCATTTACTTGTTTCCACAAGCTGAATAGGTTTATATATGTCACCGTAAAATTGTAAATACCGTAAGGTTGTAATCTCTCTCGCGAGATTGTGAACTGTCGAAAGATTGTGAACCTCAACGTACTGCTTACAAATTTAACGTCTTCTTATTCGGTAGATTGTAACCTATCGAAGTGAAACCGTCAAATTGTAAAACGGAACGCACCTCGCGCGCTGATTGGTTGTTTGTTTACATTCGACAACAAACAAATATGGTGGCGCGCGGCATATTATGCCGTTCAACTTCCCTTCGAATTCCCTTTTGGTAAAAAAAAAACTCGATTCAAATATTTATATGAGACATGTATTACGTAGCTTTAAATATTATAATACAATTATTTGATGCACATTTATAATGCGCCTAATATAAGACTATTTTGAAAATATGCCTTTATTATTTTTCAGGCATTCAGCAATAAACACGATCCGCGTCTAGTGACAATTGTTAACTTGACCGCGGTCGCAATTAGACGGCTGATCAAGATGGCGAAGAAGATAAATGCTTTTAAGAACATGTGCGAAGAAGATCAGGTATATTTCTTTTACACAAAATTCACTTCAAACAGTAGTAATTGCGCAGTAGTTAAATGTCGCGCGTAACCATGGCAACGCGTCGTCCCATGCCCCTTCGGCGACCCATAGTCGTCGACATCAAAAAATTACAATGGTGACATTGATTAGTGTAATAATTTACATTTTATTATTAATTAAACATTGAGCAGTGGCTTCAGTGCGCGACTCTTATCCCTATAAGGGGATAGGGATAGAGGGGATCCACATCGTCGCCTATCTATAGTAAAATACCTAAATAATGATATGTAATATCACTAGCCACATTGCTTGCGTATATATCTGCGTTAAATAATGTCACAACTCATAGCTTTTGCTGCTGAAAATTGCATTTAGTCCAAGAACAAAACAGAAAAGTTACCAATGAAACAGACAGAAGTTATTATTTATACGCACTGAAAGCTTTAATAGTATGACTAAAATTAACAGGTGGCGTTACTTAAAGGCGGTTGTATAGAGATGATGGTTTTGCGCAGTGCCATGACGTATGACGGACAAGGAGACCAGTGGAAGGTAAATAAGTTGATTCCCAACGAAATAATAAAAGTTTTCCTTGAAAACATGACATTAATACAAACGCAAGTATGTGAAGAAATAAAAGTTTTTTTTTATGAAAATAGTTTAAAAAATTATAGTTAATGTTTAATTTGGTTACATATTTGTATTAGATTTATCTGTCCAAAAAAAATATTACGTTAATTAGATTTCTCGTTTTGTTGGTGATAAGGTTCCTGTTTAGAAACACTGTACCCATTACACGGTTTTAATTTGTTCATAATGATCACTTCCAGCTGCCACATAGCCAGTCGTGTTTTAGCAGTATCCGTACAGATGTATTAAAACTTGCGAAAGGCGACATCTATCGGTCGCATGAGGCATTTATCAGGTCCTTCAGGCCGGAATGGCGGACAGACGAGCACATCATACTGATTATGTCTGCATTACTTTTATTTACACCAGACAGGGCAAAGGTTGTGCATAGAGATGTTATCAAATTGGAACAGGTAATTATTTATTAATTAATAATTATACTGTTATGCATGCATAATAAAAAAAGGATATAGTCACATGCTGTTTCACATACAAACATACGTACACACCAATGTTTAGATTATATTTCACTAAGGTAGGTGGCATTAGGTTCATAGCATTTGTTTTTCTTTGTTTTACAATTTTTTTGCTATCTTAATAAAAAACAAAAACTTTAATGTCTGATAGACGCAAAGAATCTGCAAATATTTAAGACAGTTAGTATTTGTATTGGAAGGAATCTACAGAGTTTTCTATTTTACTAAACACAAATAAATTTTCAGAACTCTTACTACTACCTCCTCCGGCGTTACTTGGAAAGCGTATACCCTGGATGCGAAGCGAAATCGACCTTTTTAAAACTCATTCAAAAGACTATTGAACTGAGACGATTTGCGGCAGAAGTAACTGAGGTCTATTTAGACGTGAACCCCATTGAGCCATTGCTTATGGAAATATTCGATCTCAAACAGCATCCCGCTTAGGTGAGAAAAATCAAAATGAGTAATGAGTAAAATCTAAAAAGCTGGTTTAAAGTTATAAAAGCTTATTTTCAAAGAAAATTTCGTCATCGAAATAGCGTCCAACAAAAAACAGAGTAACTTTGTTTTAATTAATTTTGAAGTGCTTCTGATTGCGTACATTTAACTGTATTTATTGTCAAGAAACGTTAATAATTTATTCAGATGTGAGATTTTAATTGATATAACATTTTCGTTGGATTAGATATTGATGTCCAAAAGATTTTCAATTTTTTTATTATTGGTACTATAAGTATCAATTGTCTGGTAAATCTCAGGATTTGTAATACATTTTGATATTGCTTACTTCACTGTATGCACAAGAAAAGTGGTTTTTAATAGGCCTTTTTAGGTAATTTGACGCAATTATATAAAATCTGCATTTACTGTAGTTTTTGGCCTTGAATGGACATTTGAATCTTAAACGAAACAAACTACCCATGGTGCCAATATTTGGAGGGGCCGTTCAAGTATTACGTCAACAGTAATTATTGAATTTTTCACACATATTACCCACACATTATCTATGCTTGAAAACGAAATGTATTTTTGAGGATTCCAACAAAAAATTGTGAGCTTTGCTTAATTTTGCTGACGGGGGGGGGGGGGATAAATTGCTTACGTAATACTTGAACGGCCCCTGACGAGTTCTATTATTGTCAATAGATATTAGCAGTTGAGATTTTTTATTATTTGATTTTTAAACCAGTGTTGGTTTGGACCATTATTTTTGTTAATGTTGTTTTATAACTTGCTAGTAATTATGTTATCAAAATTTCGATGTTTATTAGTCCTACTTTTTAGTTTATCAAAATTCACAGTTGGCAGAGATAGTACACTATTTTAAATCTATATGCTCTATATTCTTGTTTAAGAAAAATACCAAAAATTAATATAAATTTTATCCAACTCTTGGAAGTTATTTATTACTAAGTATATTTTTGTAAATATATTGTAAATGAAAACTATTTTTATATCATTGTTGTTAGATGTATAATTTATACTAAGAATTATATTTTAAGAAGGCGGAACAATAAATAATTTAGTTTCATAAAAAAATGTTTTATTAAACAAAAATTAAATAAACGCAAACAAAACATAACTCTTTAACTAAACACTCCTAATGACAAGTGTATGTGTAATAACATAAATAAATAGAAATCCAACCGTTTTAACAAAAAATTAACTAAAAACTAATCTAAGCTGTGTGGCAGCCTTAATTTTGGATCTATTTAAAACTTTCTGTTAAACTGTAGGTTTTGTTACATGACGAAGATGTATAAAACGTAAACACCAACAACCACTGGGTTACGCCGTCATGTCCCACAAACCATTTATACAACTAAATTTAACTGTAGTCATAAAATGAATGATAATTATAATAGCATCACTTTAACGACGTCAATATCAACGTAGATTAAAATAATTGAGCCTTAAAACCTTAAACATGCTAAAATGCTCATTTCACTTCGACACAAACAGTAACATCATTCAAATTAAACGTGAAACTATCAAGGCAGCTCGTATTTCTAATAATAAAAAAGGAAACTAAAACAAAGAAACAAGCAACTAAAGTCCTTCTTGACAATGGTCAATAGATTAAATTTGAAAATTAATTGTCAATGTATAAAAATTTACGACTTACGCCAATAAGCGCTTGCACACTAAAAATCTATCTATCTATCAAATCTATAAGCTATCCGTTAGAATAGCTCAATATACAGTTAACTTCTTGTGCGTATGAAAATCAATTTACTTCTTATCAATACCTAGAGCGATCTTCATCTCCAAACTATAGCTCTCATCAACTCTATCGAATCCCTTGGTTTCAGTATCAACACAATCTTCAAAGACTTCCTCACTTGCAGAAAGATTAAGAATCTGAATTTCATCTGTTGTAGGTTCGTAAAATTCTTCATGAGCCTTTGAATCATCAAGTTTATCGTTCCCAATGCCAGAATCATTTGCTTCATTATTTACCATTACTTGTTTATTTTCTTCAGTTAGAGTGTCTTCAAACAAACTCTCGTTACTTGGTACAAGTGTTGTGTCATTGTCACTAACGTTATCAATTATAGATTCAGGTGGACTTGGAATGTAATGGACGTATTCGCCGGCACGCCATCTTTGCTCAGCCAAGTCTATATGTGCATCAACTATTTGGGATACTTCCGGAATCTGTAAAGATTTTAAATTTTTATTATAATCCAAATGTTACTAAGCAAACTGTATTTTACAAAAGTGTAATATTTTTTTACCGTAATAGTGAGTTATAAGGAATTTAATTTACAGTGGTTCAAATGATTAAGAAACAAAGCTATAGCATCGATCATACCGTATACTGGTTATCCAGCTGTTCCGAGATGCTCTCTATGATAGAATTGGTGCGATTATCCACCTTCCCAGCATGTGATGTTACGATCCCGCATTGTCGATAGTGCTCTGCCTCCTCGTATTGTAAAGTTCTTTCCAAAATCTCCGAGGCTACTGTGTCCTCTATACGGGCGTTTTCTTCCATGTCAGCGAAATTTGTTCCTTAAAATGATTAGGTTTTCAAATAGGCCATATATATACCATATACAGCTGGATTTACTACGTTAATTTAATTTAATTCATTCGTCGGCTTTTATTTCGAGAGGAAGGAGATTAGGGGGCAGACCCCTTTTGACGTTTTCGTATAGACTTCAAAATCGAATAGAATATAAATCTATAGTCAAGATCTGGGTATGAAGACTCCAAAAATGTTTCAACGGCCTGCCTAAGCGGGAACGAATTTGCAGCATTTGATCACGAACTATTGGTACTTTGATGAAGTGGAAGTCCAAAAATAAGGTGGATAGTAAACTGGTAGTAAACTTATAATTTCAACAGCTTGTACCCTAAATATCGGAAGGGCATAAAACTGTCTAGAATCAATAGAAGATATAATGAACGAGTTATTTTTACCCACTTGAGGCAGTCAAATTTGCTAGGGTGTGTGTCCCGGCGAAATGAAAATTTCAAAGAAAATCTTCCATATATTTTCTATGGTACAAGAACTGTTCTTCAAGTTGAAACTGTTATTTTTACAAGTCTCACTACTTCCAGCCCCCACCTAGGGAGCTGTGTGCCGCTCAGCGCACCTTTATCATCTATATAAGAAATTTGCCAACAGTAGAAGGCATTTGACTGAGAATTTGAAAGCATTTTAATCCTTCACACGCAATTACAGAATACGGTCCTTCGTAGGTTTATTTTCCAAATTCCCAGATAATGTGACTCCAAACCCATTCACAGTATTGCAATTATGGAAGTTAGGTCTTTGGTAGGGGATATAGTTTCATTCTATATATCCAGCCAATATTGCTCCAATACCTTAAGCTCCCAAAACTAGCCTAGTGCATCTTTAATCTCGACATAAGACATTTATCGAGATCGAATAACGTTTCAAAGCATTTCAACTTGGACAACGAATTATCATTGCGGATATCTATCCTTCGAAGGGATTTAGGTGTTTTTCTTAATTCTCGAGTAATATGGCTCTCCCTTCAGCCCCAGAACTGCCTAAAGCACCGAGCACCCCGTACATAAGATATTTGCTGGTAGTAGAAAACGTTGAAACGTTTAGTAGAATGTGAGCCGTTTTACAGAGATATGAAAAACAAGCATAGTAATTTATAGAAACTATACCTTGTGAGGGAAACCTGTCATCATCACATGAATTGATCGTCTGAATAATTGTCCGCTTAGCTTCATCTCTTGCCGAGTTCACACCAGACGTACTTGGTTCACTGGCTTCAACTACGTCTAATGATATTTGGCCTTATTTAAGAAACATTTTAATTACAACCTTCAGAACTTATGTACTTCTTAACTAGGTGGTGCCAAGTTGAACTGGCCTGGTTGAACATGAAAAGCCTAGAGTCAGTTTAGCAGGGTTCAAATATAAAAGAGTGTTGCGCGACTTTTTTAAATGTCAAAAACAAAAAGTCATAAAGTTTTTTTTTAAGATGATTAATCTTCGGCCCAAATAAAAAACCATAACATGGCGTGTACAAGGAATCTTGACCCTCCTAAAAATGAGTGAAAGAGTTAAGTTTCTAGAGAGAGAAACCGTTGAAGACATCGGCCGGTGGCAGTGTTTACTTCTAAATTTGAGAGAGTTTACATTAATTGGAGAGGATTTAAGATTAGACGAATTGCAGCTGGACTTTAGCTTAGTATTAGTCGAGATTATATTGATAAATATAACTGTTTTCATACACAGACAATGGAGGATGGTACTTACACACAACGCGCGCGCACGCGAGTAGTTCGCGTCGGTCAACTATAGACTTTTATAATAGAATTGCGTGTGTATTTGTTCATAATTTTGTAATTAGTGATTGTACACTAGGAATACGTTATTGATTTGTTGAAATAACCTATTGTTATGCGTCTAAACGAAAGATCTAAGTCGAACATTAAAGTGAACACTTTGTGCCTATTTTGATCTACCCGCATCTTTCACACGGTTAATTTTAATAAATATTAAGTGGTTTGTGTGTGGATTTTCGTCATTAACGCATCAAGGTAGCGGGTTTATTACCGATACTTTTGTTGTATACCGTGTGTACCGTAACAAAATGTTGACCCGTAAGGCCTTAGCTCACCAGGAGGAATACCAACGGGTTCTGCAGGAATTGAAGGTCTCCAAGGAGTTGGTTGAGCAATTGCTTAAAGAACGGGATGACAGTGAAAAAGAAATGTTGGATGCCCTTGAAAACAACATAAAGTTAAAGAAAGAAATGGCTGATTTGCATACTCAAAATTTAAATATTATCGATGAGAGGAATAAATTGCAGTATGTAATAGACAGGTTTGACCAATGCAATAGTGAGTATGAGCAGACCCTCACGCACATTGCTGAATTGGAAAAACAACTACAAGAAGCAAACAATTGCATAAGTCAGTTGGAAACAGATAAGTTAAATTGGACAAAAATGTATTGTTAACTGGGTGGATTCAGATCATAGTGGACAAAAAATCATTGTTGAGCGCCATAGGGTTAAACAAGACATAAAAATTACTTTTAGGCCAATAACGGACAAACGCTTAAAGGTTTTTGAAAATAATATTAAGAATAAACTTAGGTTTCTTAAAAATTCAAATGATGCTAATGAGCAATACGAATATTTATGTCAACAAATAAACATAGAATTTGCTAGCATATTTAAACAAAAAACTGTTTCTTTAAACTCTAAAATGAAATTCTGTGACTGGGCCACACCAGGTATTTACGTTAGTAGAAGAAAATTGTATGATCTATATTATGAAAAGTCTATTTCTACTGAGCAGTCGCTTATAAACTATGTCAGAAATTATTCAAAAATATTTAAAAAAAGTTTGTAATATAGCAAAGGCAAATTATTTGAGTAATAAAATAAAAAAATCGGACAATAAAATTAAGACCACTTGGAACATTATTAATCAAGAAACTGGTAAAACTTCATTTAAAGATAGCTCTTTTGAAATTAATATTAATGGCAAAATTATAAAAAAAAGATGCAGCGGTCGCAAATGCTATGGAGTCCTTTTTCTCTGAAATTCCTGCAAGAATCACTAGTAAACTGAATTCATCTACGCAATTCGCGCTTTCACTTTTAACGTCTAGCACAAATAAAAATAGTAGTGCATTCGATTTTCATAAAATTAACACGGATTCTATTGTAAAGGCATTTAGATCGTTGAATAAGAAGAAAACAGAAGATCTATGGGGCATATCAGTAGCTGTAATAGCACCAATAATTGGAAATATTTCTCCTTATCTAACGATTATTTTTAATAGATGTATCGATGATGGGATTTTTCCCAATCTCATGAAATATAGTAAAATTATTCCTTTATTTAAGTCTGGAGACAAATCGGACCCCACGAATTTCCGCCCTATATCAATTTTACCAACTCTAAGTAAAATATTTGAAAAAATTATTCATAATCAATTGCTTTCACATTTTAGATTAAATAAACTATTTCATGATAGACAATTCGGTTTTACTAAGGGTAGATGTAGTACGGATGCGGGTGTGGAGCTCATGAAGCAAATATTCGATGCCTGGGAAAATAAACAGGATGCTTTAGCTGTCTTCTGTGACCTGTCCAAGGCTTTTGACTGTGTAGACCATAAAACATTATTGGGAAAATTACAGTATTATGGCGTCTCAGCAAACTCAATAAAAATAATAAATTCATACTTGAGTGATCGATTACAAAAAGTGGTTATAAATAAAGCAGAGTCTTTAGGAGCTCCTATTCTCATAGGTGTGCCTCAGGGGTCGATATTGGGGCCGTTGCTCTTTCTTGTCTACATAAATGACCTGCCATTTTATGTAAATAACTTATGTGAAACGGTATTATTTGCAGATGATACATCTCTTATTTTTAAAATCAGTAGGAACGCAATAAATTTTGACGAGGTGAATGATGCCCTTTCCCGAGTTATGTGTTGGTTTACTTATAATAACTTGTTACTAAATTCTAATAAAACAAAATGTATTAGATTTTCTTTGCCTAACGTAAAACAGGTCAGTACAAACATTAATATTAATGAGGAAATAATTCAATGTGTTGATTCAACTGTATTTTTAGGGATCACTCTAGATTCTCGTTTGCAATGGAAGCCCCATATTACAAACCTATCGTCAAGACTTAGTTCGGCTGCATTTGCGATAAGAAAGATTAGATGGTTGTCTGATGTCGAAACGGCGAGGCTTGTATACTTCAGTTACTTCCATAGTGTTATGACATATGGTATATTGTTGTGGGGCTCAGCGGCCGATATTCAAGATATTTTTGTTTTACAAAAAAGAGCAATACGCGCTATATACAAATTAAAACCGCGTGACTCGCTAAGAGAATTATTTAAAGAGATTGGTATTTTAACAGTTGCCTCCCAATATGTGTATGAAAATATTATGTACGTTTATAAAAACCTTAATAAATTTATAAAGCGCAGTGACTGTCACAATTTAAATACAAGAAGTAGGAATAGACTTGATTTTCCAGCTTTCAGACTGCATAAAACTGCTCACTCATTTATGGGGAAATGTATACACATATTTAACAAGATTCCGGACCGTGTAACCAAACTTCCGATTCATGAGTTTAAGCTTTGTATCAAGAAAACCCTAACAAAGGGAGGATATTACACTGTTCGGGAATTTATAGACGATGACAATGTGTGGGCACTAGTGCCGCTGTAAGATGAGGATAACCGAGTTGACATGCATAAGAGTACAAATTGTACCTAAATGATTAAATGACTTTATTAGTCGAGATTATATTGATAAATATAACTGTTTTCATACAATTTTCTTTATTAATTCATAGTTAGGCCAGTTCATTTTAGAGCCACCTTTACGTAGGTTCATATTTCGCCAGTAGGCAGCTGTAGCTAATTGAGACTAAACGTTTTTTTTTGTATTAAATTTTTTACTAATATTATGATGTATTGCTTTAATTTATGTCACGTGGTATAGAGGCTGCAGCTTTATATTATTTTTCCGTTACCTTTAAGCATCTTCTCAAACAGAAACTTCGTGATTAGATAAAGTTTTATTAATTTGCATTAATAAATTATGGATTGAATACTGAACTACTGAACTACTGCCAGTGAAACATCAAAAATGTTTCACTGGCACACATCGATTACTTGGCTGTAAAGCAGCAATAAATTGTAAAGTATTTGTTTGGCCACTATTTAATGAATTAGTTTATATTCATGCCGATCACTAGTTGGCGGTTGTTACATTTATTTTGGATAGCAAGCTGGTGATTGTTGGTTGTTTATTATTAATATTAAATTTCCAGCCTTCATTAATTACATTATGTATGTCTATTGGTTATACGTCAATGCGTACACAAGTTTTAACGCCTTAAACTTAATACATAATAATTTAAAATTACCTTTAGTTACAACACCATCATCTTTTTGCATCAAACTGCGTCGACTTGCTGCTGTTTTTGGTCTAGTTTTTGTCGTTTCCTGTTTTGGTACCACGTCGATATCCTCGCTGTTTGAATCACTATCTATGTTTATAGACTGCGTTTCTTCTGTTGATGCTTGAAGTAATAAAATAATAATCACGTTATGTATCCGTTTCATAAACGGGGTACTCAAATACACTTTACACGGGATACACTAAGAAGCAATAATTGTATTCCCGGGGTATACCGTATAGGCGCCCTTACTATTACCCACAATCTGATATGTCAAAATTCTTACGTGGGGAATCGAAGTGTTCCTCTCCTATCTCATATTGCAGTTCGATGGGTTTCTGCTTCTCAACATATTCAAAGAGAACAGCTCCCGGAACGTGAGTGAGCTTTACCTTGTTAGGATCTGTTAAAAGATTGTTAAGATAGGCATAATTTTTTTCTACTTCGTAATTTGGAAATGAAAATAGGAGGGGTAGAAATTGATTTTTAGTGAAATCATATTGTTTCTTTAAGACAAACTATATTAACATTGCTTACAATTCCCAGTTGATCGCTTTTAATTATCATTTACAATGGGATTATGATAACTAACGTAAGATACAAATTTCATACCCCCTCCATGGTAGCGTTATACGTTTAACGCAACCTGTTTGTAAGACGCATTAGAAGTTTCACTTCATAAACAAAAGGCAGATTTATTTACCTTAAAAATATAAAATATGTCGTTGAAAATAGGTATCTGCTCTCACAGAATGGATATTACCTGGTTGCTCTCCCATAGTGAGTTGGCTGAGTGCGATGCGGTCGTACACGTTGTCATTTCGGTATGTGGTGACATAGTTTTTCTCAGTGACCTGATGCGCTGGCACACGCTCCAAATTTTTGTGGAACTCATCCATTATTTTCTTATCGTAAAGTTTCTATAAGGAAAAAAATATAGTCACTCTTGACTCTTGTGTTTATATGCCTTATAGCAGAGATAGCTTTTGTCAAAACTTTACAACGGGAATAGAGGTATTGATATCTTTATTGTAAATTTCCTTTTTGATAGCACAAACATTTGATATCCGATATAATATATTCTACAGAAAAAATTACATCTCAAATTAATAACGAGTAGTATTTTGCATATAGAAACGGCATAACTGACCGATAATACGCTGTAAAAATGGTTAAATGGAGACAATAATTTACAAATAAAAACAGTAAACACCATAGGATCAACAGCGGGTTCCCCCCGTGCGATTCTTGCATCTCTCTCAATCTGTTCTTGCTCCAATTCTGCGAATATCTCCAGGTCCTCAGCACTTGGGTGCAAGGCCTCATCGTTTGTCTCCATGTCAGTGTTCCCAAGAAAATTAATGAGGGCTACACCGTCGTCTTTACTTTGTTCGACTAGAGCATAAACAGAAGACAAAACACAATTAGTACCAAAGACTGTGTGTTCTGCGCGTATCTATTGTTATTCGCGTATTAGGAACAAAAATTCGCGCAATAATATTTTTATTGAAACTATAGTGTGAGTTATGTATTAGTAGTTATACAACCCTCAAATATTTATTTTTGAATAGAAACTAAGAATTTCACTCAGGCTACGGAACAAACACATTTTTGTGTTTAGTTCATTTAATCTTTCATATTTTGTAAAAAAGAATTTGCAAGCCAGGTAGTTTTCGGTTCGTACTTCTAAGCTTATCTCATCTCGGTCGGCAAACACATTTCCTTCCTCCACTATGAAAAATATTTTCAGAATATTAAAATAGTAACAATAATATTTTTATATCATATTGTTGTCTTAATAAGAAAAGAAAATAGTTTACCACGCCGTCTTCTTTCAACACCGTGTACGTCATAATCAGTTTCTTCTTTTACTGTATTATTTACAGTTTCATCACTTCCATCATTTCCTACCATATTTTCCTCCAATCCCGGTGTTTCTTTTTGCACTTCCTTAATAGTAATTTTTTTATTCACTTTCTTTTCGGAAGTTAAAAATTTGGACTTAGAAACACTACATTTTTCTGTTAATAACTTTCTGTCATGGTCTATGATTGCTGTATTCGTTTCAGTAACATTACTTGTCACCTTTTCATGTAACGGGATATCTTCATCGGCTATGTTTTTTTTAATGACTTCTATTAATGGTTTTTTCTGAGTATCCAAATTTAATGACTCGTCATCATGTACTTCGATTATTTTTACGCCTGATGTATTAGGTTCTGTAATATCACCATAATTATGATACATCTTTTTTTACATGTCAAACTTTTATGTAATATGGTACTTACTTTTAATCCCTTTACTAGCTTT
The DNA here is from genome assembly GCA_905332375.1 of Pieris macdunnoughi. NCBI lineage: Eukaryota > Metazoa > Arthropoda > Insecta > Lepidoptera > Pieridae > Pieris > Pieris macdunnoughi. The sequence continues at coordinate 5,447,292 of CAJOBZ010000012.1, read as the reverse complement.
CTTTGTCGTGTGTGATGCTTGACTGAAGAGTAAGCTACTTAATGATTGTGCATCAGATGAGAATTGCCTAAAGGGGAAAAATAAAATAATTTTATGGGAAAAATTGTTTTTAAATTTGCCGTTTCAGAAATTCATTTTTAAGTTAAGTTAGTTCTAGCTAATTGCATACAAATTTAAGAAATTTGTATATCTTTATGGTTTCTAAAATTACTTACATATCCCCCATGACCGTAGAAGGTGTTTTTCCAAAGCCGGGCCAATATTCATCTGGTTCGCTACGACGCTCTTCTTTCAGCTCTTGTACTAAAACCTTCCCTTTTTCGATTTGTGACCATTCGATTTTCGATGTTTCTTCTGCAAAACGTCGAAATATTCATATTAAAACTTTAATGCATAATATGGATTACACTTCACATACGCCATACAAATGTAAAAATATTAATGCAGCTTTGACTTTGACTTTGGGTAGCAAACCTTTACTATCAGCATCACTGTCACTAGAGCTTTCACTAGTGCTATCTTCAGCCTCAGACCCCGATAGCATGTCTACTGCGACACCATCCTTGGTTTTCATTTCAATTACTTTTTCTTCCACTGTTGTCTTTTCGTCTGCTTCTTTTTCTTCATCCTGTAAAATGTATTTTTGTAAGGCTATGTGTTTCTATTAGTATTTAGTCAAATTTAGAGTTAGGTTACCTTTTTACATGATGATGCAAATTAAACTTTTTGGTGTTAAGTCAAAAGTAGACATTTTTAAAAGTACCTTTGGCGGAAGACCTTGTGTCTCCGTCGCTTCTCTCTCTCTCGCCTCTCTCTTAGCTCTATTCTCTTCTTTCATTTTCATGAGATATCTCACACTCTCCATTACTTTCTCTTGATCTCGGGCAATCCAGCTGCAATAAAGTATATTAATTTTTCTTTTTTTTAAATAAACTTTACAACGTTTATTTAGTCATTTTGTCGTCTACCTACTTAGTTTAACGTTCAATTAACCTACATCTACATTGCTTTATTCTGTTAGCATATCGAATAGTATTGAGAAGGGACAATTCCAATCTCTAAGATTCTCACCGCTGCCTCTCAGCAATTTCCTCTTGAACACCGCCGCGCTGCCACGCCTCAGCACAAGCACGGTCCCGCGGGAATACTGGACGGTTGTCTAAGTTAAGCAACTCTTTAAGTCGCAGTGTTAATGTCTTACGGTAGGCAGGGATATTACGGACCACTGGGTTACCCGTTAGTACCAGTACTAGAAAGAAAAGAAAATTATATATTATAAAATTATTTAATTAATTATTATAAAATTATTAATTATAAAATTATTAATTATAAAATATATTATAAAACCTTTTAATATGCTCATATCAGCCAAAACGTCGACTATAAGAGGATCTTCCAACCGGTTATATGATAAATCCACAACTGAGAGATTTTTACAAGTTCTCAGGTGTTCCAGATCATCTAAAAGAATTGTATTAATAAAGGAAAAGTATTCAAAATACATTAGTTTAAATACTATTACACTTTACATTAGGTACACATTTTAACACACACCATAGAAATATGATTTAAAGTGTTTGAAGATTTTGTTTGTAATCCGTTTTATCATATTTTACTTATAGCCACACCATCAGGCCACACATAAGATGAACAATGAAATACGTTAAACAAACTCGAATCTATGTGTGGTCTCAATATAATATTCAGATGAATTAAAATTTGTAATAATCCCAGCGAGCGCTCTATTTTTCTTCTATTCCCTATGTTCAATTATTATAAACTGCGTATATAATATATATATATAGTGCACTTTTCAAGTAACAAACAAGTTTTACTGAACAGACTTATAGACAGAATGAAAATGAAAGCGAAAGAAGTGAGTTTAGATAAAGGACTTCGATTTTGTCTACCATACTTACTCTTGGTACTTACCAACAGTAGTTAACATATTATGGCCTATACTCAAGGTATGAAGATCTGGGACTGCATCCAAATTCTCAATCTTTGTTACAAAATTGTGATCCAAATTCAATGTGTCCAGCTTTGGACAACCGTCCAGGTTTTCTATTTTACGTACAATATTATAATGCAAGTATAGACACTTTAACTCCGACAAAGTATCTAAACCTTCAATTCTTTGAATACCATTGTTTTCTAAGAATATACATTTAAGGCCTGTATACTCTTCAAGGTTTTCGATTCTTGAGAAACCCTACAAATAAAAGGTTTTATCGTAGAAGGCCTTCACAGAATCGTCTAAACAAACACTTACTAGAAGAATAAACCTGAGAGCGGTATTATAATAGTGGTTAACGTAACTAGATAATTATTTGAAAAAAACATCGCCTATATAAAGCTAAAATTATAGTAATAGATTATTTTTGAAATATCTTCAAGGCTTACCTTGAAATGCAAATACAATATGTCGTTAAGATATGGAGTGCAGTAAAGCTTATGCTGTCTGCACAGTTTGCGGATAAACTCCTTCGTCATTCGTGGACCTCTATTTTCTTCTTCTTTTTCTTTTTCTATTTTCATTTTGAACTCCGTTTGTTTTTGCTTTTCTTTGTCTTCTTTTTTTGCGCTTTCGAGATCTTTTTTATCTAATATACCAAATAATATATTATATACAGGAACTATTTTAAAATATAAAAAAAACAAGTAGCTTCTGCTTTCAACTTAATTTACGCAGAATTAAATAAAGCACGAACTAGAAACAACAATGTAATAATAACTTTAAAGATGTAGTATAGAGGATACTGAAACCTATATCATTTATTTTTTATTAGTTATACCAGCTTGGGGATAAACAATAAGCATAGAGCCATAAACGTGGCAAAAATTCATATAAGGATTTTCAGACGGAAATACCCTTTTGTTGTCCTAACAATCGAAATCAGAATTTCGGGTAACGAATTCAAGTACTTGGACAAACCAGTTACAAAATCATTTATATCGACTGCGAAAATGGTGAAAAGTTTTCTGAATTGGTCAGAATGACCTAGTTTGTGTCTAATAAATATATTATTAGATCCATTAGATAAATTCCTTTAAAAAAAGGGTGCGTGTATTTATGTACGCGCGTAAGAAGTTATACTTCTTTGGCATTATTAAAAATAGTTTTTGATTGAATGTAATTAATTAATTACAATTAAATAATCAAAGACTGGAAAAGGAGTCATTATAGTCAATAAAGTTCAGTTTACATTTAAGAAATTAAATAAATAAATATTTATTATTATTCTCTTACATTAAGTGTAAGAAAATTTAGTGTAAGTGTAAATGAAGTTGGAATTGCAGAACCAAACAACCCAACTAACGAACACAATACTTGATAAAATGGAGGAAAAACTAAGACCTGTCCTCGAAGAAAACCAAATATTGAAAAGTAAAGTAGAAAAGCTGGAAAAGAAAATAGAGTATCTAGAAAGAGAAAAGAAAAGCAATAATATAATAATCCACGGTTTGGCGGAAAGAGAGCAATCAACGTTGGATTTAATCGAGTGCATTAAAAAATGTCTTTTGGATGAACTAGGTATAACCTTAGAAAATTATGAAATAAATAAAATCTACCGTATTGGCATAAAAAATAATAATGGAAAACCTAGGCCTACCCTCCTTTCTTTAGTTAGTGGATTGAAAAGAGCAGAAATTATCAGGAACGAAAAGAAATTAAAAGAGTTATATATAACAGAAGACTACTCAAAAGAAACCTTGGAAATACGGAAGTCCTTGCAACCCAAACTAATGGAAGAAAGGCAGAAAGGAAACTTAGCGTTCATAAAGTATGATAAACTTATTGTCAAAGAGAATTCAAGGGCCATAGACAAGCGGAAGAGAGATAAATCAAACTCTCCGCAAGTAGAATTACAACCAATAAAACAGCAAACACTAAGCTCGTCTAGAAATAACAGAATAAATGCATTCGACGTGATGAGAGGCCGATTTCACGAGCATTCAACACTCCCAACAAAAACTCAGCAATAGCAATTATATACCGGCGATCGGAAACAAAAGTATAATAAACACACTCCCCCAACTAATCTTCCAACCCGGCTGGTCACCGTGGAAGATTATGACCTAAACCCTCCAAGGACATCATCATCATACCACACAAAACAAGCAATGAAAAAGTTAACGAAGGAAAATCACCATCTTTATATAATAACTTACAACGTCGGAACGCTTTCGTAATACGAAAATATATTAGAAATAGAGAAAGCGCTAGAAGGTATAAAATACGATATAATTGGTATTTCGGAAGTCCGACGCCTCGGAAATATAATAGATGAATATGAAAAATTCATTCTCTGCTTTACTGGACAAACGCCGGGCCTATATGGAGTGGGCTTCATAATAAACAAACGTTTAAAAGAATATATAGAAAGCTATATTGGAATTTCGGAACGTGTTGCTCTACTGAACTTGAAGCTACCAGGTAAAAATTTGACTATAATACATGTCTACGCCCCAACAACAAAAGCTAATGAAGAGGAAATAAACAGTTTTTTTAAAACTATATATACTGCCATGGAAATGGCACACGAAGAATTTATTCTAATGGGAGATTTTAACGCCAAAATAGGACAGCCACAAATGGACGAACACACAATAATGAGGAACTACGGATACGGAGTAAGAAACAATAGAGGGCAAAAACTTATAGACTTTGCGATGGAAAATAAACTAGCAATTATAAACACCTTCTACAAGAAAAAAGCCAAAAGAAGATGGACATGGCGCTCTCCGGCCGGTCAATATAAAAACGAAATTGACTATATACTGTCAAATCACCCAAAATGGTTTCAAAATATAGAAGTTCTGAACCTAAACTACGCATCAGACCACCGTCCTCTAAGGTGTAAAATTAGGCTAACAACGCCGAAGAAAAATAGGACCAACTTTACAAATAATAAAACAAGTCAACTTAGAAACAAGGATGAAATAACAAAGTACAAAGAAAACTTATTAAGCTTCCTCTTGGAGCCATCAGGTCAACCCATCAGCTTTGAGAACAAAACGGTACAGACCTCCTACGTAAAAATAAAGACGGCCATCCAACAAAGTTTGATCCTTGCGAAACATAATACAGAAGATAATAAAAAACATAAATTTTACAAGACCGTACTCTAAAATTATTAAAAAGAAGACAAGAACTACAACAAACAAAAAATAAAACACGCTCATTGAAAAATGAACTCTCCGCACTGTACAAACTGGTTAATAGATATATCAAGAGAGACTATGCAAAATATAGGCAAGAAATAATAGAGAAACACCTTGAGCTTCACGGCAGCTCAAAGAGAGCGTACAAAGAACTCAGAACAAACCAATCCTGGATAGAAGGACTGAAAACCCTTAATAAAGACCTATACAATCGAACGGATATTGTGAATACAGCAACTGATTTCTACAAGAAACTTTACAGAGACAAAACACGGACAACTTACAAAATCGTAACAGAAACTGTAGACTGCCACTCTATAAAACTAATTCACAAAACCGAAGTAATAAACTCAATAAAAAAGCTGAAATTCGAAAAAAGTCCCGGATCTGACAATATCACAAATGAATCGCTAAAATATGGTCACCAAATTTTGGCAGAACCATTAACTGAACTGTTTAATTCTATACTTCTAAGTTCTGAAACGCCCATAGAATGGTCTGAAGCAGATATCGTTCTTATATATAAAAAAGGCGATCCAAAAAATATCAGCAACTACAGACCAATCAGTTTGTTACCAAATATATACAAACTTTTCGCATCCATTATAAATAATAGACTAAGCCCGATAATAGAGGCAAAACAACCTGTAGAACAGGCAGGTTTCAGAAAAGGGTACTCTACTATCGACCACATACACACCATAGAGTTAGTTATGGAGAAATATCAAGAATTTCAGAGACCTCTTTACATAACTTTTGTTGATTATCAAAAAGCTTTCGATTCAGTCACACACAAAAGTATATGGGAAAGCTTAAAAGAACAAGAGGTGCCAGATAAATACATAAAGGTGATTAAAAGCATATACAATAACAACAAAGGAAGAATAAAGCTAGAAACTTTAGGCCCCGCACTCCATATAGAAAGAGGGGTAAGACAAGGGGACCCGCTCTCACCCACTATTTTCATAGCAATACTCGAAAACATCATGAACAAATTAGATTGGAGTAAAACAGGACTCTATATAAAAGGCACCTACCTAAGTCACCTGAGCTTCGCTGACGACCTGATCCTTCTGTCAGAGACAGTCAACGAGATGCAATTCATGATAGAATCTCTACAACAGGTGAGTGCGGAAGTTGGATTGGAGATGAATGTAACGAAGACAAAGATAATGAGTAATACACGAAAAAGACCTATAACTATCAATGGTAACCCTTTAGAATATGTAGAAAATTATACCTACCTGGGAAAAAGAATAAGTTTCGAGGAAAACAGTAACATTATAGAAATAGAGAGAAGGGTCCAACAAACCTGGAATAAATATTGGAGCCTAAAAGAAATATTTAAGAGTAACTTACCAATAACTCTCAAAGCTAAAGTTATGAACTGATGTCTACTACCCAGCTTAACTTATGGAAGCCAGACCTGGAAATTCTCTACACAAGCTGTGAATAAAATCAATGTATGTCAAAGAGGTTTAGAGCGAAGCATGTTGAACCTAAGGAGAATGGACAAAATAAGACACACAAAGATAAGAGCCGTCACTAAAGTTACAAACGCTTTAACTTTTGCCCGAAAACTGAAATGGCATTGGGCTGGCCATGTGGCAAGAATGTCTAACAGAAAGTGGACCAAACGAGTCACCGAATGGAAAGGACCACCAGGCAAGAGGCGGAAGGGGAGACCCTTAGACCGCTGGGAAGATGATCTGAAAAGATCAGCTGGCAAAAACTGGCACTCCATAGCAAAGGACCGACAACAATGGGCATCTTTGGAGGAGGCCTTTACCCAAACCGGGGTTCCTGTTAAATAAATAATATAAATATATATTACTAACATAATTTAAGCTAACCTACTAACAAAATCAATATTTTTGGTTACTTTAATATAACAACTACCAACTATTGTAAAACAGGAAATAAAAGGCTTATTATTATTACATTAAGTGTAACATAAATTCTAATATTATTCGAATGTTGTTTTTAAATTATGCCCAATGCTGTAGCATCTTCCGTGGGCAACTTCATTCTATTAATTTTGTGTCACGGTATGCGCGCAGCGTAAATTTTTTTCATAACGCGCCTAAAAAGTATAACTTAAAAAAAAACTATAACCGCCTTTGCACTAAAAAGCTGTTTCACGTACGTAGATGGCATATTATGTCATCTATGGTCATTGTCATCAGTGCGTTATTCAACTTATGCTATTAATTGAAAGCAAATACAGAAGTAGCTAATAAGAAATGCTCAATTTATTCTAAGGGTACCTATAACATTTATTTATTTACTAACATATTAACACTTAACGTAACGTAACGTAAGTAACGCTTACTATAGTCTGTGTAGTTTTTTTTTTGACATTATGGCAATAGTTTTGACTTTATGCCAGTTTCAAGTAAAAGGTTGGGAAACTACACGCGAGAAAAAATAAACAAAGACATCAAAAAGAGTCTGTGTAGTTTCCGCAATTTAAAAATAATATTTCAGATTGGTCGTAAGTATATGTCAATTGTCATATACTCGACGCTTCTTGACTTATACGCCATCTAGTGGCAAATATCACAATCAATAAGGATTATTTTTTTGACGGAAGTAACGCTTACTATAGTTTGTGTAGTTTCCGCTATTTAAAAATAATAATTCGGATTGATCGTAAATATAATATGTCAATTGTCATATACTCCACGGTTCTTGACTTATACGCCAGCTATTGACATTTGGTAAATATCATAATCAATTATTAGGATTACTTATTTCCAAATTTTTCGTAAATATTTTAAATTGCGAAGTTTTTTGAAAATCTCTAAATATACTTATTGATTTATTACTTTTAAAATAAGTAAATTAATAATAAATTTTCTGACGATTGCGACATTCTATAATATTCAATAATATTTGAATAATCTTTGTAACGCACATTGTAATCATTTCAGGGAGATATGCCGTCAACGCCAAAGAAGTTTTACTTCAATCGCGCGTAAAGGTTACACGCACACACTTTTTTTAAAGGAATTTATCTAATGGATCTAATAATATATACAATATTATAGTTACCTTCTTGAAGTAACGGGTCCTCGGAAACTTTTGAAGTGGCATTATTTTTTTCCTCTTTGCGGACATGGTCCCCTTGTGCCTTTATATCATTATCAGCTGGAAGTTCTATAATTTTACATGAATTTTCAGTAACTTTTTCACTTTTCCCACTTCGTAATAAATTGTTTGCTATTTTCAAGACTTCCTTATTATCTTTCATTTTATCTTTAATATTTAACAAAAGATCATTAATCCGCTCTGTACGTTTTAATTCTTGTTGTTTTTGATCAGCCATATTTTTATTTTTTTCATCTTTGTAAACAAATTCTACATCCCATAACTCTTTGCGTGTTTTGATTGTACTATCATCAGGTATCCTAGATTTTTTTGTGGTATCTTCTTGAGATGTTAGATCCTGTTTAGAAGCGAAAGAGATAGGCTTAGGGTGTAATACTTCATGTGATACTTGTAATACATTATTTATTTCTTTGACAAATTCCTGGCACTCTTTCGTTCTCATTTCACAGCTTGCTTTGCTCTTTTTTATTCGGTCCTCGTGACAGTGTATTTCCGTATTAAGACTGCTTATAGCAGAATGAATATCGTTCAAGTCTAACTGTGTCACAGAACATTTGGTACTGCTCTCACCAAGCTCCGTGTATTCAGTTTTGACTGCATAGTCTTCTTTACTCTTTATCCTCTGTTCGCTTTCTTCTCTCAGTTTTTGATAAGCCAAATTAGATTTCCTAGAGTTTTCTAGAGCAACATTCACATCATTCAACAGTTCATTCATACTGTTTAGTTTGTTTGTTATGTCTTCTCGTATCAATAAGCTGAGGTTCTCGGCTCCGTCGACGATATTGCGAGCTAGGTTTTTCATTTCTTTAAATTCTAATTGTTTATTTTCTACGTTATCATTGGTTCCTGATTCATACAAATTTTCCAGTCCATTGTGAAGTATCTCTTCCTTTTTCACTTCAAATTTAACTTCACTTTGCTCTTTATTATCAATTTTTTTAGTTAATGATTCGATGCAATTATCATTTGATATCCTTATAAGGTCTTGATCTGTTGCATCAACACATGTATTTTTTTTATCTTCACTAACTTCAATAGTGCTTAAAATAGAGTTAATGTTTCTGAGTGCCTTTTCGGTATGTTTTATTTTTGCTTCAAAAGTCTTAGGAAAAACCTCTTCCACGTTTATTACCTCGTCTTCGGGTAAAGTTTTTGCATTTGGTTCTTGCTTTAATTCTATTGATCTAAGGTCCAGTTTTACTGGATTACCAAGCAGAGAAATATTCATTGTTTCATTGATTTTGTAATTCTCTTTGATTTCATCAATTGCTGAACGTCTTATTACACCTTTGATAACTTGAGATGAAGATGCTTTTAATATTGGATCCTCTGTAATGATCAGTTTCCTAGACCGATCTTGACTTTCTGTTTGATTCGGATCATCATATTTATCCGCCAATTTTTTTAGCATATCTTTTGTTTCATTAAAGCGAGTCTCATGTGATTTATTTGTTAATTCCGATACGACTTTATCTATTGATTGGAATTCTCTCTCATCACTACTGGATTCTTGACTTTCAGTTCCACTTTCTTCGTCAACAGAATCTTTAATAATTTCTCTTGCTGCAAATTTGTCAACAGAGTTGACCAATGCCTGCATATTCTTATATTTTATTTTTTTTACTTTGTCTGTATCACCATCGGCTTCATGGAGCTCTTGAGTCATTTCGTCAAACGTATCCATGTTTATTTGATCATACGGAATTATATTACTTTTTGCTCGTCCTTCACGGTTAGTTGTTATTTGTATTTGACGTGCTTTTTCTGCTATTATTGGATTGTCTTTTATCATTTCCTTTACTTCTGCGGAATTTAAAGGTTTGTTATAATCAGCGATTTCCGTAAAAGGTTGACCTGACATCACCTCATATTCGGATTTTACATCTCCAGAACCCGATGCAGCAATATAAGGGACAACCTCGTATTTATCTTCAATAAGGGGTTTTAACTCATTTTCTATAACATTATTAATAACGTTCTGCGGAAATTTGCCATCTTTGAAAAATTCTTTTAACTCGCGACGTTTAGCCTCTATAAAACTTGAATCTGTTTTTGAAAGTTGGGAATTCATTTGGCACTTTATAAAGATATTATATTATCTTAATACCGATTCGCAGCAAAAACTGATTAACAATTCTCAAACCAATGCTAGTTGCTACGATACAGTCTTTCTTGTTTTGTCGATGACATAAAAGATACATTTTTGAATTAGGAACAACTAATAAGACATAGATCTTCATAGTTTTGCTTTCGACGAATTATCATTCTAAGTTAATTATCATAAAAAATAGAAATATACATCGGTAGAATTAAATACTATTCAGCTGCATGAATTAAATCTACTCTATGAAAACAAGGATGGAAGAACTGTATAAGTTTTGTATTGTTCTGTCACTGTTACTGTCATCAAAAGTTGTTAATCTAAATTTAATAAAAAAAACAATTTGTTTTCGTTTCAACAAACAAAAGGCATTTCATGATTCATTGTTATTATTTGATATTACATATTTGTCACATGGTAATAATCTAAGGAAAATAAACTATTATGCAGCTTAGGTAAATATATGTAAGGAAACTTAAAAACTACGAGTTTCATCCCAAAATGCCGACTATGACGGACGAGCGTAATTTTCGTTCATCGTATTACGAAAAAGTCGGATGCCGCGGGGTGGAAGAGAAGAAATCGCTGGAAATACTAATGAAAGAGAAACCGTGGGATAGAGTAAAGCTGAAACAGTTCTGTCTGAGGTTTACGGTGCCAGCTGCATATAGAAATTTAGTTTGGAAGGTGTTATTAGGTAAGACCTACATTTAATCGCAGCAATTTCCTTCTTTAAGCTGAGAGACATAGAAATAGAATATCAGTCATTTAAGTGCTTATCATTACATCAAAGTACAAAGTTCATTGCAATTAACGTAATTTAATATCTATATTATCATTATTTAATAAAAATAATTATACACTTTTTATATACACATATATTGCTATTTCACAGATATCCTCCCAGTATATGCTGACTCGCATCAATTTGTGATGGAACAACGGACAGAACAATATAATGATCTCTTGTATGCAGCTGAAATGTTGGAGAGAGTAGAGATGACAGCCCCTCGAAGTGAAGTGCTATTAGCAATGTGGTTGCTTGAGTTAGAAGAACGTGAACCACCCGTATTTCCAGAGACCAACTATTCTGTATGTTTTTTAATTTGAAGGTTTAAATATTTTCACATAATTATTGTTATAGATTTTTGTTGGGCATTAAATGCCAGTTAGCTAAAATGAATTATTGCAAATTACAAATTTATAATTATATGAATATTAACAAAATATATCCATCTATTTATAACAATTCTTACCACTTTCTTTTTTTATTTGACATACCCATTACCCACCCTCTTTATTATTTTTTTATTTAACTATATATTGAATTATCAGGTTCAAGAATTTAATAATGTTGTTGGGCACTATTTTTAATTTTATGTAATTAATACAATATTAAAAATAAATACAATTACATTAATAATGTATTTTATCATATTTTTAGTCTGCGGACACGTTTATTCCCATTGCTAAATCATTGCTAGAATTATATGACCATGAAGTAGATGTTTATTGGATCAGCAAGGGATTAACAGATATTGTGCGAAATATGCAAAAGGATTTAGTAAAGCTAAAGGAAGCCTTTCAGAACATGCTGGAAAAGGAGGATGGAGAGTTGTACAAGTAATTATATTGTGAGATGTAACTTTTAAATCTTGTTTAAAAAAAAATTTGGAATAAATGGAAATACTACACATTCTTAAATATAAAATCACATAACATTTATTACATTGATAAAAAAATATTATAAAATTTGATTATAAGGTCTTCTAAACCTGGTATATAAAGGTTTGATTCCTTACACAACTTTTCAATTTGATGGTAACAGAAATGTTTTCTCGTACTCATCGAAAACTCCTCTACAGGATGTTAAACATGTCTTTCATGCATCTCATATAATTTTGTTTGTATATAACTAAAGAAATTGTATGTACAATATGAATTTGATAATTTCAGCCACCTAATAGAAATCAAGGCATTGGAGAAGTTGCCGTTAACTAAATGGTTCAATTGTGGCTTTGCTGGAGTTTTAGATGATAGTTCATTAACAAAGTAAGCTATAAATCCAGTATTTATATAACTATTGAATTGTAGGAAGTTAGGTTCTATTAAATTTTTAATAAATAATGTGGTCATAGATCAGACAATGATAAGTACATTCATTCATATATCAATTTTAATAGTGCCTTCAAGATTACTTAATAATATTTAATTGCTTGTCCTGTAAAGTAATGAAATGGCATTTATCATATTCTGACCTATGTCCACAGGACTATATAATATGTTGTTCACTATAATTTAAAAGTTTTGTTTTAATATTTAAGTAATCATTGATCATTGTCATTCACTGATAATTTTAATAGCCTTTGTTTAATGTATTATTTTGAATTTCAGAATTTGGGATAAAGTATGTAGTGGGGCACCAAAAATTTTATCTTTTGTGGCAGTGATGTTGATTATGACCCTACGTAGGAATATTCTTAGAGCCACATCAGCAGATCAAGTGCTAAAATGTGTGTCTGAGGTAAGTTCACATACATGCAATTAAAGGTGCTAGTTTCAGAATAAATATATTTTCTTTTCTATTAGCCTTTCCACAAATGTTTGGATAGGCCAATGTCATTTCAAATGAATGTTGTGCAGAACTTGACTATCTATTTTACTACCTTTAAAATTAAATACTATTATTGTTACAGATACCAGAGCAATGTGAAGAAGTAGTAGCAAACAAAGCAATTGAACTATGGCAGTACTATGCGCAACCACAAAATGATCAGCTCAAAAAATGATGTATGACCTTCTAATGAGTTATTCTCATTAGAAGAAAATTGTGTTTAAAGGTTTCAATGGATGAACATGGGTGCTTTTATATTGCTAGCCCAAATATTAAATGGTTAAACAAAGTATTCATGGAGCCTTTTCGACTTATGAATGAGGCGACATTTAAGATGTTCACTGACTGTGACTATGTGTAAAGGTTGTAGTTAATATATTGCATAACTTTAAAATTAAGAAAAACAATAATACATGTTAATGCGAACTGTAAAATTGTAATTGTTTTTCTTTTAGTAAATGTTTAAACATTTACTAAACAATGTATGTACTAGTGCTTGCAAATAAAAGCTTTCTGTATACATTATACACAAGGAGTTTATTTCTTAATTATTATTTTTATTTGTAAAATTTCAAAATAAGTGATGGTTGGAAATAAATATAATGAGAAAATTTTCACCATATTGACCTAAGTTGCCTAAAGCATTATTTTCCTATAACTTATTTTTTTATCAAGTAATTTTCTGTATTATCTGCATCATCTTGTATTCTTATGTCGTGTCTTGGCCTAAAGGTCTAGATACCAGGCCATAAACTCCAAAAAAAAAAAAAAAAATTATGTCGTGTCAGTCTGACAGATGACTAGAACAGGAATGACAATAATTGCATGATCGGTGTGCGATGGGCGACCATCATCGTCGCCATTTTACATTTTTCAATAATGTCAGCCAAATCATCAGATTGCGTTTATAGTTAAAAATTCGTGATATTAACGGAAATTTATTCAAGTTTTTCACGCTAAGTCTACAAATAACTAAAGTGCAGTGAAATGGATCGTTTTATCAGCATGTGGAAGGTTCGTGAGCTGGCGGATAAAGTGTAAGTTCCAACAATATTTCAACTCATTTGTGGGTAAATTGCATCTCAGAATATTGTAAGTTTAATTAATGTTTTTATTTGTATTACCTAAACGATTATCTACAATTTTCAGTCATTAAAGGGAACTGCCTAACCCGAATATAACTTTTTCTTCGAAGTCAGTTACATTCAAATTCCAACTTTTAAATGAATCTAATGTGATTAGAATTACGGCTCCTGTATTCTGCTTATGGTATTTACATAGTGTAATTATTGTACATTGCTATGTTATAAAACTGTAAAATTTTACTACATTTATCAATCCTATTAGACCATTATATAAAAAAGATCAGATAAAATACCTCTAAACATAAAGCAAGCTACAAACCACTATGTTTTGTGTTCCTACCCATATGGTTGCAAATATGTCCCTTGTAAAGAAACTGATAATAGTAATCTTATCAATTTGTGACATTACATTTTGTTTTGAAGCTTATATCTAGGCTTACAACTGATTTGTTATATGTCCCTATAATTATATAAATATTAAAGAGAGTAGTGTCCTCTTTCTTTATCATATATTATATGATATATATTTACCTGAAATAAAAATCTGTTTGTGTGTCTATAAAGAATGTATTATTGTATTTTAAACCAACCTTGACCTCACCTTTTGCTTATATGATAAATGATAGTTTCATATTTTGAAATATTTACAAGTAAACTAATTTGAAAGTTATCCTTGAAAGTAAAATAACTATTAGTAACCTCCCTTTTATTTCTATTTATTACTACATCTACTCTATTAATAATACATACATATACTATTAATACATGTTTATTAATACATACATATACTATTTTGCCATTTACAGTAACATCTTAGTATACTTAATTCAAATTGTTGGCACAATAATTAATATTAATTAATACATATTTTGTTACTGGACATCTTCTGTATGTGAGGATGCATCTGTGATTTGTTTTTTATAATAGAGTCACTTGGTTTTGATCGAGACCAATAAGCTGTGTAAAGTTATATTGAATAAACATTTAAATAACTCAATATTTTAGAACCAATGTGGTAATGAACTACACAGAAGTTGAGGGCAAAGTACGAGAAGCAACATCAGATGAGGCATGGGGCCCGACTGGACAGCAGATGCAGGAATTGGCATTAGCCACCTTCACATATGAGCATTTTCCTGAAGTCATGTCTATGCTCTGGAGGAGAATGTTGCATGATAATAGATCACACTGGAGAAGAACTTACAAGGTATACTATACGTCTTAATGCATTACTGTTTTTATCAGTTCATTTCTGTTCTTCAACTGTCCTAAAAAATATTAAGGTTTCATATGTACTTTACTTTTATATTGTACAAATATTAAGATTTTTGAGTTGAGGAGAACTGATAATTTAATATTCATGTATAATGTAAAATTATATTTTAATGTGTGTATTCAGAGGCACTTACATACAATATATTAATTTTCAATGTAACTTTAAAAGCAAATTCTCTATTCTCATCTTTGCCTAAAAATTCATCAATTGACTTTACAAATGTCAAATAGATATTTATAAAACTATTATACAATATCATAACACAAATTTTGTTTCTTCATTTTTCCACAGTGTCTTCTTCTCCTGAGCTATCTGGTCCGCAATGGGTCAGAACGTGTAGTCACCTCAGCTCGGGAACATATCTATGACTTGAGGTCACTGGAAAACTACACTTATGTTGATGATCTGGGAAAAGATCAGGTAAAAAGGAGTATTATTATACTAGTACTTTTTTAATTTCAAAATTATAAATAATATATGTCTTTATTATAAATATAATCTAACGAATGAAACTATCCATCTCTTGAATTGAATTTTTTAGATAATAACAAAACAACAAATTTATGACAAAATTCAATATAATTCTGATTGATCATGAGAATCAAAAATCAACTGATTAAATTATGAGAGCAATACAACACTACCTTACCTAAAATATTTGCCTGACAGGCATAAAATATTTAATTGAACAAAAGATCAGGTATGCGTTGGTAAACTATGTTGATAAACATCCTCATTGCTTGGTATAAGTACGTTACCATTAAAGCCACTGAGATTGTATTGAAATAAGGTTACAATTCAATTTGAAACACTTATCAAAAATGTATAGGCATACATTTTTTATCTAATGTCAATTCCATTATTTTTATATTATTTATTATGAATATTTTATTTATGTTATTAAGATATATATGTATGTTGACATTTTTTAGGGCATTAATGTGCGGCACAAAGTCCGTGAACTGATAGACTTTATTCAAGATGATGAGAAGTTGAGAGAAGAAAGGAAGAAAGCCAAGAAGAATAAGGACAAATATATTGGTAAGTTCCAAGATTGATACTACATAATATATACATCACTTTTGTTCTTAAACATTTAATATATATAATATGACGGCAAGTTATGTATTTAACTAGAACATTGTATTATACTACTAACTATTAATGACACAATATTCTTATATTTATATGAATTATAGATTTACTTTAATTATTTGTCTTGCAAGGCCTGTTGAATAGATGAATTTTTTTTTTAAATTGTGTCAAACAAACATTGTTTTTATATTATAAAATGTCACAGAGAACTCCAAGTTTTTTTATATCATGTATTCTTACCTTATGTTATAGTTTCATTACAATAGGTGTCTCACTGATGGATTTATTAAATCAAAAAAATTATTACCTTCAAATATAAACATATTAATCCATATTAACTGCGATATTAGCACCAAGTTGTAGGGCTTTCGATAAAAACAGACATGGTTTGTGCTATTTACTAAGTACATTTGCAGTTCATATTATTTGAATAAAAAGTTATTAATTGCAGATACAGGCATAATCGAAAACCAATTTAATTGTGGTGTTGAAGTTTGTTTTAAGTGAATAATAATTAATTACAGGCATGTCCTCTGAGGCAACTGGAGGTATGAGCAGTATAGGAATGGGCAGAATGGAGGGCATGGGGGGTATGGGCAGAAGTTCAGGAGGCTGGGGAGAGTACAGTGATAGGAACACTTCATGGGGTAAATACATTATTTTCAAATCTATCTGATTAATGCTCTATCATAATATTCATGTTTTTAATTCATCCTTTCCTTTAAAATACTATTTTAATAACTTCAATTTGTTTTATAAAATATTTCGCTAACTATTCCAGATGAGCCAAAGGAAAGAAATGATGAAGATGATTATGAAAGAGAGGATTCTGATGGAGAGGGTGGAGGGAAGAAACCGCAGAAGTAAATAAACATACTACCATATATAATATTATACATTGCATTAGCTTCACAATTATGTTGAACTTATTACAAACAACCTGTTTGTGTTGAAGATTCTGGTATTTTCTAAGGTTGTTGCCTTGTTCTATTGTACTGGGATTTGAAATTAATTTGAACAATATGCTCTATTCAAAACCGGAAAATGACTGATGTCCTTAGATTATCCTTTTAAGTATTTTTTGATTGTAATTCTGTATAATTTTAAATGTTTTCTTATTTTTATTTTGTATAGTTCATGATGTAAATTCATGCAGAGTAGTTTATAGTAAATAACTGCTTTTGTCATTAGACTTTGAGTAATGTAGTGGTATGAAATTGTTTTTTTTTTTTTTTAGAGAAAATGTGTACCGTGATTCAGAGGTGATAGACGAAAGTCCTCCGCCCTCAGACCGAGTAAGAGACCGCCACAAGCCGCTTAACATCAGCCTACGTAGTCCTGCTCGTACTAAACCCGCTACACCTGCTAAGAAGATTGACCTAGGTAAACCCACTAATTCTACCATTCTTGTAGAAAATCCACCGAGGTAACCCTACACGTACAGTCGGCCTTGTGGTTTAAGCGTGCGTCCTTTTCGAATCCATGCTGTGCACTGAAAACTGTCTATAAAATAAAAATGATCACAGAAGTGGATGTGGCCAAGGGTGCGTTAAAGTATTACGTCACGAAATTTTTGGAGATTATTAGACTCCACGATATATTGAATATACCTATCTAGGTAACTAATGTTGACAGTTATTCAAAGTTGGTCTCAAAGTTTCATTTGTTAACTTTTAATATTTATTTAATTCAATTCTAAACATTTTTTATGAAACATATTCTTAAGAATCTTGCAAGTGCGCATGTGCAATAGTTACTCATTTGACTCGTTCGGTTGTTTACGAATTGACTCGAATATCTGCCCGAAGTGGATGGTCGAGTCGGAGTAGGAAATACATCATAAAAGAGGTTCTAACACGTGCGCACGGGCAATTCCTTTGTTCCAGTTTACGTAAAATCAGTGAAGTGAATGATAGTGAAGCAAGTCATCATTTTAGTGTTTAATTTCCTACCCTAAGGACTAGATCAACTACCCCTTACGCATTATTGTAAAATACAAAAGTCTTTATTGTTGATAACTATAACACATCAGTAACATCTATGTCGGTGCTACGTTAACGTGTTCTGCAGACACACTTCTTCTGGCTTCTCCAACCTAATCTATCCCTGGCCTATCTCGGCCAAAGTGGACCTGCTACCCTTCTTATGTCATCGGACCATCTTTTGAGCTGTCGTTCACGTTTACTATAAGGCCACGTTCACACGGCGATTATTTAGATTTTATCGAATAGAGTAGTGACAACAGAATATATATGAAAACTTAAAAATTGTTTACACGGCGTTCATACGGGAAAATCCCGTGTTCGAGAAATATATTTGACCGTATACCGTGCGAAGTTGTCACCGGAAACGCCGCGTCTCAAAAGGATTTTATCGAATACGACACGCAGTGTTCATGTTGTCTCGTTCACACGACTCGCCCATTCGAGAAACGTACGCACTCGCACGCGTGGCCCGCAGTTGCCCTTGTGCGTTGCATCAGTCGATTGTCAATATGGGGGACAGAATTCCAATATTGATCGAGGATTTTATTTCCTTGATCAAAAAAAAAATCGATTCGATTCGATCGGTTGCCGTGTGAACGATTGCATTGTATACGGTAAAACCGTATACGTGAAAAAATCGAATCGAATGGTCGCCGTGTGAACGTGGCCTTAGTGTTCGGCCTAAGAATCCCCTATTGTGTCTCTTGTGACGTACCCTGCCCACTTCCGCTTTTAATCTAAATTACTCTTTATAAATCTTACTAAGAAGATTAATCTAGGTAAGGTTTGTTAGGCTTATACTACTTTACATTTTTTTTTATTTTCCATTATAAAACGTTCCCTACATTTCGTGTACTTTTCTATATAAACGTTAAACCCTTTTCAGGTGCAGCAGCAACATACGCTAAAGCGGCAACTGCCCCATCACCAGTAAATAAGCAACCGGCAACAAACAAGTCTCAGGAGTTGTTGGATGACTTATTTAAGACCTGTCCAGCCGCTGAAACTACAAGTGCTGATGTTGCCAATCTAGTTGAAGACGACTTTGATCCAAGGTATTTTATAAACATTTAATAACCAGTCCAATACTGTTTTTATTGAAGCACTCGTACGAGTGCTTTAAAGCGCAAACACAATTTGAGAGAAAGTAACGAAATAGTACTTTAGTTAAATGAAATTATATATAGCTTTTTTTAAGGGGTTTGCTTATAAAACTAGGAAAACCTAAGCGATGAGAATTGGCATGTACCAAGTAGGTGATCAGTTTTCTGTCTACACACCCGAAAGATTTTTTTGTCGGGTTTCCTCGTGTTTTCCTGCACAACACTAGGCTAACATTATTTTTAAAAAATAAATAATAGTTTAAAAAAACTAGAACACACGCTTTTAAAGCACATCAAACTAAAAAGTGAAAAATAATTCCTAATTTAGGCTGAAAATGGTAATGAACAAAAAATACTGGTATTATTGTGAAAAAGCGTGGGGCGCTCTGTGCCATATTTTTCGTCTATCGTCTTTTTCATTATTTTTTTTCGGATTATTGCATTGTCATCGATCTTTGACAGGTGCGCAAAGTTTGAATTAAATCTGTCCGTTAAAAATGGGTCAAAATCGAGTCCGAAGGAGTCGGTTACATACATACATACATACAGGTGAAGCTAATATAAAGCGTGTAAAAAATTTGTTTATATTCGTGTTATTTATATTATAACTTACTAAATTACAGAGCGGAAGAGCCGAAGCCCACACAAAAAGATGAATTTGGTGATTTTACGAACGCGTTCGCTCCTCCCGCTGTATCCAGCGATTCATTTGCTGATTTCACTAGCGCCTTCACAGATAGCAACACTACTAACAATGGTTTGTATTTAACTTAAATTATTTATTCTTATTAGCTTATGCCAAAAATAAATGCTAAACAAAAAACTAAAACCTTATATATCAACACATATTTATGAATTATATCTTAAATTATTTTCATAGATCGATTAGTTTTATGTAAGTAATCCTAAATCTTTTAGTGAAGACTTAAAAAAAAACATTTCTATTAGTTTCAGCCCCAGCATCGAACCTAGACCTCCTAAGTGATCTAGCACCTCCGGACAATGGGTTTGATTTAGACTCACTCACCGGGCAACTCGCAAGCACAAACATCACGCACACACAATTACAGCCCATGCAAGGTAAGCTTGTATATTACCTACGGATATAAATCCGTTCATTTTTAAAATAAGCTTTAAAATAACTACATTTCAAGATTTAAGACTTAAGAAATTATTTAATAAGTAATAATAATCACAATAAAAACTATTAACGAAGTACTTTACTATTGCAAGAAAAAAATAATAACCCATTTATTAAATATCTTTGCAGTTTTTCTTTATTTTATTCTTGATCTGTGTTTATTTTACTATTCAACTCTACTCTTGGATAATTTTAGTTGTATCGTTAATTGATTTACTCGGGTTTTATCAAAATCGTAGTCGTAATTGCTTATGCGTTGTAAATTTTTCAAAAATACATGGCTGTCAAATTTTGTTCCAAAGATGTACGATTTACTACAATTTTTCTTGTCAAAAAATAGACGATTGCAATTACGACCGTATGTAAAACCTACATATTATTGTCTGATTTTTAATTCCGTAGAATTCTGACATTTCATAAATGTTGCTACTAAAAAAGTTCACCGAAAAGGGACAAATTTGACCCATTTTAGGGCAATATAAAAAAGCTTCGTATTGTTTATGTTTTACCTACAAAAAGGTAAATCTTAATATTTACTCAAGTTACTTAATACAAAAATAACAAATATTTCAATATATCGAATTAACTTTAATTACTTTATTTTATTCTTTAGCTGGCATCACTGCCTACCAATTCCAGGTTTAGTAAACCTTTTAAAAAAATAAAATGTTTTGTTAATTGTGCGTTTTTTACTGTTTGTGATAAAAAGGGAATTATCAGTCTCCATGAAACCACTTTTAATGTTGAGCACCGCACTTAATAAAATGGATACATTAACTAACAAACAAAATGTTTGTATACAGTCAGATGTTGACTCGTATTGAAATTGAAAAAATGTGCCCGTCCAAAAAGGTTTGTAATCTCTGAAATGTCAAAAAATTATGGCTGTCAGAATTCTACAGAATTAAAAATCAGAGTATAATTTAAATATTCATTAAGAGACTTCGGGTTTTTTTTCATCTCTACTCTTTTTTTCTTGTATTGTCGTTGACTTTTTAAAGGAACACTCCTCTCAGTTATGTTTAATTATACTTTCGTCACTTGACCAACAATTATTTGGTAAATGTTCAGTGTTTGATCCATCTACTTTTGGGCACAGTCAGGATTTTTTAATTTCCAGGCTGCGAGAGATCCAGTGACCGACTGAAGACAGAAATATCTCACCTCGTTGATACTCTACAGAAAATAGAAAGAATTAGCTCTGAAGAGGACGTAAAACGAATAAAAACTTGTTTAATGAACCTTTTTAATTACCTCCCCGGTCCGGTAACCCCACAGAAACTACTTGATTGCGATGACAAAATGTTAAAAGACCATTTGGACGCCTACAGTCAGCTTCTCTCGTCATGTAGAAGTTTACTCCAACAATGGCCAATTCTCAAACAAGAAATCGTCACGCTGTTCACAGTCGAAGAAGGTTTCTACCTGAGCCAGGAGTGCTTGTCTATTTTGTGCGGATTTTTGAAAGAAGAGAGAAATATTTTAGCTCTGGAAGCCACGTCATTTATTTTACAGAAATATGCCAAAAGTGATGCAATTCTAGCCGCTATAATAGATTGCTCACACAGTATCGGCGACGGGCAAGATAGAATCAAACTACAAAACGAATGGGAGAACTATGTTCAATACTTCATAACGTTGCCCGAACGAGTCGCAAATCGACTTGAAATTAAAACTCCCAAGGAATTCTCGCATGAAAATTTCTCCTATATTGTGGTATTTCAAATTGTCAGATCTCTAGATTTTATGGCGGAGAGTAATTTTTTTCAAAGTGCCCGATATAATCTTGCATGTGTCTCGCATCTCGTTTCAAAATTCGTTACTTACTACAGTAACACTGAGGCGTTTTTTCATTTAATTGATATTATCATAGCCTGGACCGATCCAAATAATAATGATCCATGTAAATTCGTAAGGAGAAAACTCTTACAGACGCTATCGCAACACTTACATCGCAGGGCCATTGATAAACTCGTCGTTTATTTGTTCAAAAGATGTCCAATTTACTACAAAAACGACGAACAGCCTATTAAAACGCTACTTGGCGATAACATTGACTCGAGCAAAGATTGGAACGAGATTCTATTGTATAAAATGCCTTACAATGTTCATTTAAAAGACTATAAAGATACTACAATACAGGAAAATTTATTATATTATGTTGCTACAAGTAAAAAATGCAAGGATATTCTATCGAATTTGATTCTCAGCTTAGCTAACGTCTGGGCTGATGTTAGATCAAAAAACGTAACTGACGTTAATCAACATATGTATACGTCTGTATTACTGTTATTGGCTATTAAATATAGAGTAATACTCTGGAAACAAAATTCGGACGATTGGGACTTTTTACAGATAAAAACAATTTTAATCAGAGGCATGTCCAAGCATCTTGACGTCATGACGCAAGAGTATAGATGTATAGGAATGGCCACGATCGAGTTAATTTTTAAAATTCTATCAGATGTTGACAGCAAAGATAGAGAAGCTGTCCATCAGCTAAAATTCGATTACAATTCTATGGGAAATACTTCGGTAGAAATACACAAGGTTCTAAAAGGTGTTACAAATAAATGCCTCCTAGATAAAGAACATGTTAAACCAGCAAATGAATTGTCTGGGGTCAATCTAAGTAAAATCTTAGACCTTATTGCATTTAAAGTTGATGATGTAGATAGACCCGTAAACAATTCTGTTATAACGTGTGCAGTTAAAACCTCGGAACAAACCAAAGCTATCGTAAAAACGATCATATCAGTTAAATTGGATGAATTAAAAAAACATGGGGTTGACGAGGAATTAGATTCAGATGATGATTTACAGCCTTATGATATGAGTAATGATGAGCCAATGTCGGCAAAAAAGAAACCCAATTATTTGCGAGATTTACTGGAAATGATTAGAGATGCTAAAGAACAGGAAACCTTTGAAGTTGCCCTAGAAAGCGCTGAAGAATTAGTCAACGAACAAATGAAGTTCGAGCACAAAGTTCTTGCCATAGAGTTGCTGGATCTCTTCGTGCATTTGGAGGAAAAGTATCATGTGTCCAATTTCGACAGCATTAGATTCAACACATCTGTGGCTATAGTTTGCGCTCATCCCAAAGACGGCGCGGAACATCTATGCAAAGAAATACACACAGACATAGGTAGATACTCGATTGCCACCAAAATTTTCATGCTAGATGTTTTATCCGAAGCCGCAAACAGAATTGCAGATGTTCGACAGACTGAGCCAAAACCTAAGACTGAAACAAAGCAAAAAACAACAGACGACGCGATCTCAGAAGAAGTGATTAGACGGAGATTGATCAACAAAACTCGATACTTCCATACAAAAAGACCCCACCCTTTTGCAAAAGCGAAGAAGAATCAGTTTGCAGCGGTAGCTGACAATTTTTTCTATCCCCTCATTGGGGGTTTTGGTCATCGTCAATTGACATTAAGCTATCAGAATACGAAGCAAGACGTCGACAACATTCTCCTTCTCAAATACCTGTCCGTTGTAGGCAACGTGATTTTAGCGTCTAAAAATTGTCCAAAAGTCGCAATTTACTGCAAGGAAATAATTCCAATGATTTTGTACATGAGATTTTCGCCGGAACCAAAGATTCAGACGTGTGTAATATCAATAATAGCGTCTATAGTGATGGTTTTACCTCCAACTATACTTCGGGATGAATTTGCCTCAATGATGTCAGAGATATGCGCCTGGCTAATGGATTATTTGAATAATATAGACTTGGCGATGAATGTTAGCGGAGCTAAAACTGAAGCGGGGTTGTTTGCCGGACAAGTGTTGCATTTGATCGAGAAAAATTTGTCGAACTAAGTAAGGGGAACTAACTACATTAGGAAGTTTAAGCAGAATTTGTTTACAAAATCTGTAGAGGATATATAATAAGCGGGCAATTGTTTCTCGAATTGTCTATAATTGTAAATAATTTTTATTATTAGTATTTCGCTTTGTTTAAGTTTTAAATAAAAATGCGAGCTGAAATAGTGCACAATTTTATCTGTCTATTAAAAACATGATGTAACATTTAAATTCATTTCTTAAAATTCTGTACCCACCGTTAGATGAATAAATATGTCTCTATATATTTTTGTTTGTTTATCCCCTTAATGTTGGTAAAGTGACGAATAAGTTATCTGAGAGTCCAATAATATAATTTTATTATTAATAAATAATTGATCCTTTCTGTACTTAACATCGACATTGTCCTCTCCTTTAGGTTTACAGCCCACACCTGTTGACCTGCTTCAACCGATTGCACCAGTTAGTCAACAACAACCAGAATTGATCAACACAAAGCCATCAGCAAAATTGGGCGCAACGTGGGCGGACACATCCGGCGCTATTAATATCAACGTCGACAATTTGTTGGCACCAAGATCGCCCAAAGCTGGTCCCGCTCCTTCCATCAATCAGCTTAAATCTAGCCCCAATAGTCCAGCGCATAAACCTAATGTAAACGCTAATATGCCTATACTACCGAATATGCCCAGCATGGCACCGACTATTCCAAATATGGCACCAACCATGCCCAACATGATGCCGTTAAACAACATGGCGACGGGGCAAATGTGGCAAACACCTATGTCCAATGTTAACAACAATTTCCCAGTGAACAACAACATGAGGCCACAGAATCACAATTTCCTCCAATGATATTTGTTATTGGCAGATGTATGCCAAAGTTAAATTTTTGAGCAATGAATAGTTATGCAAACAACGTACAAACTTATAGTTAGGACGGGACACAGCGATCATAGGATATCTTTCAAACGTTTAAATCAAGAAAAATATTTTTAAGTAGTTTACAATCGAGGAAATGTATTTTTTTGAAATGAAACTTTTATTTCATTGCGTTTTATTATCACGTTACACCAAGCCGTCTAAATTAAAAAAAAAAGAAATATTAATCAAATAGATCTCCAATTCAGCGACAGCATAACGGCCTATTTGATCCAAATAACGTAAAAATAAATTTTGATAAGTCGATGAATATTGACCGAGTGAAATATTGAAGATAGTTGTAATCATTATACCGCGCACCGATGACCTTCATTTTACACCATTTCTTTTAACTTCATAACTGCAATCTTATACAATTGATTTAATATTTTGACATTTATTCGGAAAACATTTTTTTAAGCATTCCAATGTAGCATTTTTGTAAATATTCGCTTAATAACTGAATTCATTGCTTAAAAATCGTTAGACCTGAGTTTTCAATTTTATACGAGTTGATATTACATGTGTAAGCGTGTACAGTCGTGCATATCATTGTATATCACATGATATTATATTAAATATATATTATATTAGAAAATACACGAACTTGATAAACTAATGTGTTTGAACTTAAACGATTATAAATTTAACGGAAGTTAAAATGCGTAGGATTAATTAATTAAAAATCATGATTTTATTATCTACGTACGTGTACGTATGTATATACGTGTTGGGAAGACTAGAAAAAATGGAAGAAATAAAAAGCGCGTCTTTCGTGATTTTTAATATAAGATAAAGCTTTTCGAATTCGTTTTTCTTTATTATATGCTATTCGTTAGAAAGGTTAATGAAAATTAGAATTCTAAAAAGCATTGAATTTATTAAAAACATTCCTATATCGTATTTTGATGATCTCTAGGTTTGGCTAACATTGCATTTCTTCTAAATTGTCTAATATATTTTCATCTTTAACTGTTTGCGACTACAAAGCGGGAAAATCACGTCTTATGGCCATTCATACTGCCATACCTATATCAGTTATAACCGTTGGTCGTTGTTATGAAGTTGGATAGAATATTTTTATACCTGCTTCATCAGTAGCGTAATATAAGTGTTATGTATTTATATGTTACATAGTTGAATGTATGGGGCTATGTAAATATACGTAGAAGTTGTAATACGTCAATTCTGTTTTAAGCTACTTTGTTCAGTCTAAGTGCTGCATTCTAATGTTTAGGTTATGTCAGCTGTTAAATTCTTTCTTTGAAACTTCACATGTAACATTATGCTCAAGAATAGTGACTAAAGATTTATTTTTATTACTGAATATTAGTACTAACACGTAGACGATAGATTTTAGCGTAAATTTCCTTGAGAATTATTCGTATATAGTTATTATCACATTACAAACAGACAACAATATTTCTTTTTGTCATTATTTATGCTCCATACAGTTAAGGACAACCTACTAGTAAATTAGCGACTTTAATAATGTACTTAAATTCCTTGTAGATACGTATAGCGTCCCATAAAATCACTCTTATTAGAAAGCACTCAGGGGTTTTATCGATAGAGGCCGCAGGCTTGTAAAAATCATGAAAAAAATCATTGTCATTGACTGTTTTCCGCGCATTTTACTTGTAAGGAGCTGTCGTTATCATTTAAAAATCGACTGTAAGGAGCTGTCGTTATCATTTAAAAATCGACTACTCCTTATCATCGATTTTGGGGACCAGGCGTAATTGACTTACGGTTAGTTTCAATATCTCAACCACACTTACGAGTCGTACGTTTATACTAAAGCCGTCTAATATATGGTCTATAGAAAAATCGTAGCAGTTGTATTGGATATGGATATGGGGTTAGTGGTTCACAGTATTACTTATACATGAAATGCATTACAGCTGGTGGCCCCAAGATGTTTTGTAAATAATCTTCTAGCGATCAGGCATAACCCCTCAGTTGTATAAAACGCATTAAGTCTGAATTTCAAGTGATGTTATTCTTTTAAACAAGTGTTGTTTTTTATTCATTTTAGAGTGCATTTTGGTTAGTGGAATTATGGACGAGAAATGTTATAAATGAAGACGGCTCAGATTTGATTGTTGTGGCAATGGCAGCTCATTTAGTACGATAAGCTTAGTTGTCAGCCCCAAAAATATACTGGCATAATGGCGTCCTTAGCACAGACATACAGAATTGATTCGCGTAATGGAATAATTAAAAAAAAAAACTTAGTGTGTGCCGAATTTGCAAATAAGAAAACGTGTGCTAATCAAATCTAACTTTATTTTCACTTTACAAGATTTGAAGTTTGTGCTAAGGGGGTTTTGTGAAAAACCGGATATTTTGATAATGTAGAATTTGTTGCTGACTGTACTTCATTTTTTAATTTTGTATTGTGTAGTGTAAACGAAGCTAGTTGGGACCAAAATGAAAGTTGTTGCTGTTTCACACTTTTAGCAGATTATCCGTCAAAATAATTTTCTATATTAAAAGAAGCATATGTAAGTCGGTATGTGAGAGATTCATTTATACTACACAATGTCTTGTGCTCTTAGGTGCAAATAGATTAGAAAATTTTAGTTATTTTTTAATTCGAGAAAACCAATGTTATTAATTGTATAAGCCGTAGGTGGGAGAACTCAGATAATTAGGTAGGTACATGGACTTCAGTGAATTTACCACGCATTCCTTCAAAAATAAATAATAAATATTTTATCGCATTAAACGCGTTTATCAACAATTATAAACGACGGGTAACCAAGAGACGCAGTCCATTTTATCGTTTGTATTCCTTAAACCCGTAAAAAGGTTTATAGCATTGATAAAAGACTTTATATTGCAAAAAAAATGATCTATTAAAATTTAAAACATTAAGGCTAAATCAAGAAAAAATATTGTTAATTTAAGTTGTTTAACTTGTCATCTGTAACAAGCATTCTAAAGGAATTCTATCTATTTAGAGCATAGGATTTCAGCGAAATATATTATTAATAGAGTTGCGCTTCTATTAAGTTATTTCTTAGTAAGTTTATCTCTGTTGTTCATCTAATGAAAATTAAGAATTCTTGAGCTATTCGGAATTAAATTCAAAATAATATCTGATTAATTAGCCGTATAACTGCAATATTGAAGTCTATAATGTAGCGTTTGTTATAAATAATGCTTAATAAAAACATAACATTTGGATTGAATTTAAAATATAAACGTAATGGACTACATTTGTAAGGCCCGGCCCACCTGTGTATATAATTATTTTAAAAATAATGTTCTTCCGTTTATTAGGGATTTGAAAGCAATAATTATAAATTAAAATTTTATTTCTAGTTGCTCACATGAATAGTTTATTTCGATTAATTTAGTTTCGTCAGTTGTTCGCACAAGTTTTATTTAAGGGAAATCGCGAGTTAACAGCAAAGTTGTGTTTTTTCTATTTGAAGAAGTTTACTGATAAGCTAATTATTAGGTTTAAATAATATGGAAAGTTTGAAAAGCACCATCTATTGCGACAAATATTAATTATTGGTCACGTTGATTACAGACAGAACGAGATAGTCGCTTTCTGTTAATTCGCGCAAAACTCTGTATTTAACTATTAACTAATATTGTATATAGGAATCGTAAATAACAATGTAAAAGAACGACTGTTTATTAAAATATGTAACAAATATTGGTTATTTTATTTCTTAACCTTTTGGTACACTGTAAATTTCAAGTACATTTTGTGTCATCAGGAAGCATACATTTTGATGCTGAGAGACGCGCAATTTCAATAGTCTAAGACCTAAGTAATCGGAATTTATTCTTCTCTGGATGCAACGCCAAGAAACTTGCCGTTTATGACAATTTCCCAGTTTTGATTAAGCCAGTGTTTGCAATGAGCATGAAGTAGACTTCATTGATTATTTATTATATACCTACTACTGTAAATTAATTAAGCCTAAACGACACTTAGTTAATTTGAATATAGAATAAAACCCATATAAGTTCATTAAAGCGATTTAATTGTGAAAATAAGCGCATTATGATCAATAGTTTAATCTAATTACAACGAAACATTATTCACTTAGAACTAAGCAATACTTTATTTTTATCATATGAATAAAAAAAAGTCTTCAAATCGCAGCAGAATACATCAAATTCATTAAAATCACTTATTAATACTGAAATCATACAAAAATATAATTTTAAATCAAATTAAAAAGAGATCATAAACCATATCAGTCTTTTTAATTAACAAATTGTTATAATATTCGATAAAACTAGTGAAAATTGAGATTACGTAAAATAAGAGCACATACATTTAAAAATTACGACACACATTGAAAATACACAATATTCAACATTGGGGTCTCTAACAAAGAGAAAAAATACATATTTCATACATAATCACGAGTAATTACACAAATACTTTCTTGTAAAAAGTGCTCCGCGCACTGCATTTTTGTGGGCACAGTGAATTGATGTAAATGTGACAAAAATAGTTTAACGTTGCAAGGAACTTGAGTTTCATAAGTGTAGTGCATACTTACCCTATTACATATTACGCGGTACTTAAATCTAGTTAAAATAATTACCATATAATTAAAAGCACTGAATTAAAATATCTTCAAATTTATTATTAAAATGTCACTATTTTGAATTAAAATTTGATCATAGACAGCTGCAAACTTTTATCACAAAATATTTTTTAATACTATTTTTGTTCGATAATTGGAGGCCACTAAAGTATTGTCATTTTTCTATATGAAGAATACGTCACAGTGAATGCGATTACTATAAAACCATTGCATTGCAAATCAATAGTTAATCATTTAATTTGATTGGAATTTGTACATGTTGATTACGTACACAAAAGCGAATAAAATATTTTTGACTTGAAAGTCACACGAGGTCACTCTCACGGAGTAAAGTATAATAAGAAAAAACTGATTCCAAACTAAATTATTTCCTGGGAACTATTCCTTTCATTATTTAAAAACCTATGGAAACCTTGCATAATAAATATAAAACGCAATAAATCGTTACAATTGTAATGATTTATGGGTTCATGCATTTTTATCTTGACATTTAACAATTTGCAATGCAATTTATATTTTAGTCTATCAAAGGCACTTGTCTATTTTTTAAGTGCGTACATAACGCCGTCTCGGAACTCAGCCGCTACAGTGTAGTTCTTACCGAGGAGGAATTCCGTAGTTCTGTTACGAGCCGACATGTCCGTTGAACGGAATTCGATTACCTATAATACCGTAATAAATAGAATATAACACTAAAAACTCATCAATTACATCAATGCGCTACGAGTTCCATTCTCGACGAAACACTTACGCTCTTAATTAGCAATATTAAAAAAGTGTGTTTAGCTTCTTCTAAAATTCATTAAAATCGGTTCAACAGTTTCGAGTGAACTAAATTGGCACCATATCCTTTTAGAATACATACTTGCATACAAAATAAAAGTCATAAGGACTGGGCACAATCGGAAGTAACACTTAACCAATTAATATATTAAAATTAATTACTTTAAATTACGTAACAGTAATAACAGTAGTAATATAGCGTAATCAGCTTAAATTTTTTTTGTAAACAAAAGGTAATCAGATAGGTTGAAAGAGGGGGGGTGTTTTTTTTTGGGGGCCAAAAGCCCCCAAAAAAATGTTAAGGGGGGGGGGGTGAAAACAAAGACTTATTTAAAAAAAGTTAAATCAATAGTAAAAACATACCTGTAGCCGAACACTGGGTTCATTAAAAGGCAAGTGAGTGAGCGCAGCAGGGGCAGAGTCTCCAGCAATAAGGGCGTAATCCGCAGTGGCGGCATCTGCTGCCAACAGCACCGTGTACAAAGGTAGGCAGAGCACCGGCGAACTGAACGATATGCCGCTGCTTTCCGGCTCTTTGTAGCTCACCTGTACATCATAATAGTTTTTTTATGCAAGATAATATGTAAAAATAAAAAATAAATCATTGTTTCATCAGGTAAATAAAAAAAAGGGTGCGTGTACTTATGTACGCGCGTAAGAAGTTATACTTCTTTAGGCGCGTTATGAAAAATTGATGAGAGTGAAATTTTACCATGAGCGCGCACCGTGACACAAAATTAACAGAATTAAGTTGCCCACGGAAGATGCTACGGCATTGTACATAATTTAAAAACAATATTCAAATAAGAATAGTTACAAAGACATTGATTGTAAATAAGATATAGATATATTGAAAATAGCTACTTTTTGAGTTTTACCAGGTACATTTATTTTTGCTTTGGAAATTAGCTATATAAAACCAAGCTAACAATTACATTATTTTTCTTCAATATGATATTCTAATATATATACATGCACATATTATTATATGAAAAAAAAAGGTTATTACACCAGTTTAACTTGTTTGCAACTATTTGACGTGTATCGTTTTCGTGTTCAATAAATATTTATATTGCTAATTTACAATAATAATACACTTATAAAAAAAAAAATAAATATGTTTATTATGGAACATAAGATACATGTATCACTTATTCCACGTCATTAAATTTGAAGGCACCCTACTCATCGGCAAAGAGACAGGGGGAGGCGGGGCCGGAAAAAACCTCGGTACTCTTTTAAACAGCAAACACAAACAACACTTATTTAAAACAAATACGCAAATTGATTAGAAGAGCCTGTCTAGCACTAGTCCCAGGCCCTTTATCAACTAGATAATCGTTGACTTTATAGTAAGCCTTTTTACACAGCTTTCTTTAATACATTCTTAAATTTATTGAAAGGCGGATAAAAGAGCCTCTGGGATTTATTAAAGAAGGTACCCTTTCCCCAAAAAAGAATACTAACTTTAGATAGTCTAGTATGGGGAAATCTGCGTTTGTTCCGTGTATTAACATTGTGCGTATGTCTATTCTAGTAAACTTATCACTATTTTTGTATACATACATAATATTTTCATAAATATATTGCGAGGGAAAGGTAAGTATATTAATTTCCTTGAATTTATCTCTAAGAGATTCCCTACATTTTAAATTATAGATTGCACGAATAGCCCTCTTCTGCAGGATGAAAATAGTTTCGACATCCATATTAGTACAACTAGTACTTACCTGACTAGGATGTGTCGTAGGGCTTAGACAAGCGTTTAGAGCACTGGCTGTGCCTCGCAGTGCCAAAAAATCTCTAGGAGCCGCTCTTACTACAACTCCTCTCCAATCACGAACAGTTTCAAGATAAGCCGTGGTAGGCTCACGGCCGCCGCGCGGCATAAACTCGACAAACGTTCCGTTGTACTGAAATTTAATATAATTTATTGATTTAATCAATTTAATGGTTATAATAATTATGTTTTCCTACTTATGTAAAAAATGCATGTAAAAGAAACTTAAAAAAATATAAATTAAAATCAAAACTGACAGTTTAATATCTGAAACTATATTTTTTAACTTTATCTTTCTAAAATTGCAAAAGTAACAAAATGTGAATGTGTTTGTTTATTACAACTCAATATTCTCACAAGGCAAACAAATAAAATTTTAATGGACCTTACCAATAGGTCTCTACCTTCTGGTACTCGAAATTGTACATGGTGTCTTCTTGTTAATTTTATTTATGTTATTAAACAAATCCACATATACACAACTTACAATTTCTCCATAGAGTTTATCAAGTACTTCCACTCTATCAGTAATTGATGGCACAGGAGGTGGGCTCTTAGGTGGCCTTGGAGCAAGGTGCAATTGCCTCACATAAGCTACCAATGTTGCTGATTCAGCAGGGATGCGAGCCAGCTGATAGTCACGAGACATGTTAAGACGGAACTGCTGAGCACCTAAAGCTGAAATACATATCTCAAATAAATGGATTTATGAGACTGCATATTGATATTAAGTGTGTCACGTCTTTGAATTATAGTTACGAATATTGTAAATTATAGTGCTCGCTTTCTGTGATGATCATTTGTGGATTCACAAAAAAAGTAGTTTATATGTTTTTTATTTAGAATACATTATATTATAGATTAACCAAATATTTATTAAAATACTTACCAACTGTATCCATATAAATGAGGAGCATTGTCATAACAGTAACAAATGTGAGGACAAAAAGTATGGCAGGCAACAATTTCCTGTACAATTCATTGGGTGGAGTCTTTGTCAATGAGGGGAAGCTAAAGCGAGAGGTTGGTCCTGTTACAGTTGTCTTTGGAGCAGATTGTGGCAAATCCTTGGGCTTATCTGGCTCCATTTGAGTAGCCCCTGGAAGTGGGTTTTCTTGGATTTTCTGTAATTTGTATATATATTGATGATATTAAAATCATACATATCTTCACTTCAATTCAAAACACTCAAAATAGTACCATAATTAACAATTCGTTCGAAATACTAGAATTTACACATCGTAACAATCCAAAAAAGTAACTGTACTCATCTGACAACAACTGTTGTCCTTTTTTATACCTAAGGTGACACATGGTAAAACAAACTACAAAGGTTTCATACACACATACGTATAAGTTGGTAGGTTTGTTACACACAAATTTCGACAATACCATACCTTTATCACCATAGTTGTATCAATATTCCTGATTTCAAACTCAAATAAAAAAAACCACTGATACTTGGTCTAGACAAATAAAAGATTATTTTAATAAAAACAGAACCTGAAGTTCCGTTTGCATAGACTGACTGTTTCTTTACATAAAATTCATGCTCATTTTAAACTTGTTTAACCTCACAGTTATAAAAAATCCTAAGACATTTTCATTACGCTTATGTTACTTAAGTTTGATAATTTATATTAAAAAGTAAAATATAACTAAACCAAGATGACAGATGCTCAAAAATACAACATGAATCACCATTCGTATTTCGTCATTGATCATTCATCAAAACTTGACAACTGTGAATAGTGAACACTGATTGACCCACAGAATGCCACAGATATACTGGTAGAAAAAATGATAATTTTTTGATTTAACTTAAGTCAGAAGTCAAAGGGCCTCATAGCCTAGCGGTCTTATTAAGTGGCAGCTAGGTGAGGGGTACCGGGTTCGATTCCCGGTTAGAGGGCAAGTTTTAATTTAATTTAAATTTGTTCTCGGCCTTTGGGAGGGTTGTGCGGTACCGGGCGAGTGCTTAAACCGTACATGGAGGTCATGGTTGAATTTCTAAGGCAAGCACGAATTATAAAAATCTTATACTTGACGCTGGCTAATGCACAAACCGTGCCAGAGCCATAAAGAAAAAAAAGGTCAAACCCACTAATCTCAGTATATAACTCAAAAACTAAAGTCAGGCAGGCATGATTAATAAACTTAGTCTAGACTCCAGAGTCAAACAAACAAACCGTAAGGAGAAGATATAGGTCTAAGTATTGCGTATTAACTATTAAGCATTTTTCATTAATAAGATCGATTCCGTTATAATTATGAGATGTACATGTAGAGAACATAAAAAAAAACAGTTAGGGAAATCGTTTATTTCAAATTTAAAGTACTTAAAAGAACCAGCAATGATTTCACAGGATTGCATTCAACCGATTTATACAAAATTTAATATTATAAAAGACCTACATTATTATAATATTTACATTTAGTATTTCAGAATAATTGCATTACTATTGTGAATTTCATTTGTGTATATAAATGATTATTGTCTGTAATTTCTATAATAACTCGACAATTATATATATATATATATATAAGTTGTAGTGAATACGTACATATATTTTAATGCCAAAAAATAAAAAAAATAGACTAGATGATCTTGTTTTTTTCCTCAGAAGAAATGTGTGTCGGTATTAAGTTATAATTAATGTATTTCAGCTACAGCCATAGACGTAATTTGAATTTTATTACAATTATTCGCTTTGCTTTTTGCGCTTCTCATTTTTTCTAACCAGTTAAATGAACAACTCGTTGTTTTGCCATTTTAGTCCAATAGTACCTATGGTTAGTTAGTTACGTTATTTCTTCATACATTTTCTACACACACCAATACGTGTAATGCTATTTTTTGGAAGCGGAGCTAATTTTTAAATTATTAAAATCCAATATTTTTCGACTGGTACACAATAAGGTATATTAAATACATTAAGATATTTTAGAGTCAAAAATCCGTTTTTTTGTTTATCTTATCTTGACTTACATAAGTATATATATATATTTCATTACATACATCAGGTAAATACTTGTATTTAAAATTAATAAAGAGAATACATATATTTAAAATAATATTATGGTTTGGTTAGTTGGTTAGATATAAAATATGTCGTTTCATTCATTTGTGCCTCCAAAATTGTGCGTAGTCTGATCAATAACAATATAATATTATATAATACCTCAGTGCGTGTATGTGACTGAACTCCTCCTAAACGACTGGACCGATTTTGATGAAATTTTTTGTGTGTGTTCAAGGGGATCTGGGAATGGTTTAGATTCACAAATCAGGCGGCGATGGCACTGCAGTGGTACTTTCATACTTTGCTTAATATCCTAACGCTTTAATATTGAGGAAGTTGGGGGTCCACTAATATTATATAATACCTCAGTTAAACATTTTCTACCGACCAAGAACCAACACGATTTTGTAATATATTTAGATATAATAAAGGATACAGTATAGAATTTGTTAAAATGTGTTAAAGGTATTAGGTACATAATATGATTATAATAAGTTCAGGTTATATGCAATTCCTTTCCAAGTCCCTTATAAGCTGGATTTTAATATTGTTATCATAATAGATATTTTAGTATGTCGAATTGCAATAAAAGTTTATAATTTTATGAAAACTATGTTATCTTAATTATAAATATATTCTATATAAAATTATATAAAACTCTAATGAAAAAATTATAAATATCAATATGTGAGTTACAATTATAATGTAGGCTCATTTTATATAAATACATATTGTATGCTTAAACATTAGTTTTATTCTTATAATATATTGAATTTATTGTCAAAATTACAGTCATATGTCAAACTTAAGAGTAAGATAAAAATTCGAAAACAGTTCTATAAATCTATAACAGTTTTTATTGTCAAGCACACACGACCTTAATAATTAAAGAATTATAATATTTAATACTATTATTGTCAATATTACATAGTTTGAGAACATTCACTTATAAATATATGTTAATAATTTGAATTACATATTTTGAGTGAAATCCGTATAATTATTTAACAATCGATAAAATTCTAAAGAATTTCTTTTTATTTTATAGGTTATAATTATTATTGTCACAGTAACATTAATTTGTCTCTTTCATACATTATACTACGAAAAGAGAGAAGACGCATCATCTTTCTCTCATACAATTATATCTATGAATAAAATCTCTAAATAGGTCTACAAACTTCAAATAAGTCTAAAATGTAAAGATAGATGCACAAAATATGCGTTTTAATTTTGATATGAAATTGATATTTTGTATATTGACATTAAATACCCTTTCATAACATAATCTGTACAATTATAGGAAAGGAGCTCTGGTTTTCTACTAATTTTAAACCATTGTAGTCTATTCACTATTAATTGCCTCAGGCTATAGTAATATTATACAAGCATAGGTATGTTGTTGAAAAAATTACTTTTTGGTACGGCGATTGACTTATACAACCACGTACAAAAATATTAATTTATTTGGACAGAGTAGGTAATCTCGGAAAGCGAGAACAATTCTTTAAAAAATTAACCAGAGCTCGACAATTTATATGTTCCCTTTATCTAAACTGTGCGTAGATGACAGCTGTCAGAATTGGCGCGATAATTGACAGCGGTAATGGCGCTAAATTTGAGCAGACGCCTGTTTGGCCCGGAAGGTGTATTTGCGTCCCTGGGTCAACTACATGGATCTTCCAGCCAAGGTTATTATGCGTGTAACACTGAAATATGTAAAAAATATGTTATTATAAAGTACTAGATTCATTATGAAGTTTTTATGCAAGATGATTCATTTCATGAGAAGCACAACCAAGCAAGCAATGACAAAGTATAGGTAGTTTTATGATTTCTTTTGCTTTCAGTTACAATTGAAAGCCTTGGCACTTATGATTCAGAAGTCTACCTCATTAAGTCTCATCACTTACTGCTTATCAAAGTTACATTTTTTTTAAAAGTTATTCTTCTATTATTTCTTAGAAAATTCCTAGTAAGTAATTAAATTAGATTTAAGAATGTGAAATGGAATGTAATGTGATGTGGCTCAATTCATGTATTTCTTAAAGATTTACTAGACTGTTTAGCATTACATATACCTAACATCACGGCGAGAAATATCTACCTTCACAGGGATCAGATAAAATAAATAATAATTATTTTCATGCCAAAGATATCTTCCTATGTTCCAACATTACCTGGTAATAAAGCAAGTCAGGTGTTTCGTGTGCGACAGTCCATTCCAATACAGCAGGTTCACCTTCGTTACACTCCAGCTGCAGAGTCTGAAGGTAATCTTCAAAGGTTTCAGAAGTGCTTGACTGGTCTGTTGTCTTGTGTGTCCATTCGCAGTATCTTCCCACTGAAATAACATAGAGTAAGATGAATTATGAATGAATTAACTCATTCTTCTTCTTCTTCAACATTTAGTCACACAGTTTCAAGTATGCCACAATCACACGTGCATTACGCGATATTAATTTTGATGATGACAATGACGCAAATGATGACAGGTGAAATAGTTCGCAAGTGGAATATTTAAAAAAACTAACGTGAATAAACTTACCAGCTGTTGGATATGGGTATCCCTCATTATCGTAAGCGACTCCCGCAAACACTCGTTGCTTCCTCTGATCCTCCTCACGCTTTTGTCCAAATCCTCCCTCTGAAGAATCGCTTATGTAGAATGGATGGAACCTGAAGTATAAAAATAATAAAATATCACACGTGTATTTAATTATAATGTTAAAATATCAGAAGTATGCGTATTGAGTATTCAAAATACATTTATTACATAAGTAATTTTCATAATTAATCATATAATTAATGTATTTAATTTTTTATATAAATAAATTTCATAGGCTTTTCTCTGCTTCTAGCTTTCTAGCTGTATTTCGCCATCACTTGCTGCTAACTAAAGATGACAGTTTTTAATTATCGTAGCATACTAATTAACGCATAACAAAAGCAGCAACACACAGGTTCAATACCATGTGAAAACTCTTGACTTAGTAAGCACAGAAGGATTACAATAACAGACGCCAAAATGTGTCTGTACCCCATTATTTACTGCCGTGCGATTCTGTTAATAAGTGAGTTCACCTCGCACTAACAACGTTCCCTTCCATTTTTGGAATCTCATGGTATTATGTTCAGCAATTTCACATTACGTCTTGACAAGCGGAGGGAGGTTAGTTTATTGTTTATCAGAATGCCAAATCGTAAAATGACTGCTTCACGACTGATTTGAGCGCAACCGCCGCAGCGAAAACCGCTATGAGAGTTCGAAAAGTGAGTTACAGAATCGCAAGGCTGGACTTGTTACATATAAACTGTGCAACTGTCGGTACTTACTTAGCCGGGTTCGTCCTATCGTCACCACCTTCTACCAAAAAAGTGTACGTTTTCCCGCGCTCCACGTATATTTCAGGGATCAACATATCATTGATATACCAGGCGATACCCCAAGATGGATGTCCTGAAAACACGAAAGTTTATCTTTATTAATTTATAACAAGTCGTGAGAAATGGACAACAATCACTTCCGAATGGTAAGAAAAAAGACGTAGACAGGCCAGGCTATAGAGGGATAGAATAGGATAGAAACAAGCGGACCATAGTGGAGTGGAGAGTAGACCAAATATTCGCGAAAAAAAGGCTTTAAATATTAAAAAACGTAATGTTACTAGTATTGTGCAGCACTCATGGTTGTTCATAAATTTATATTGATTACATTTTTTAGAGTATATCTCACTTAAATCAAAGAAATTAATTCATTTAATTTTTTTTGTCGACATCACGTAAATGGAACTTACCTTCAGATTTTAAGTATTGAATAATATTACTGTATAGATAAAAAATAATTACCATATGGCAGAAATCCCTCTATGGTTTCATTGTCTGCGTGAAATGAACAAAGATTTTATGATACACAAAAAGGACCAAATTACGCAATCAGAAAAAATATAATAAGTATGAAAACTAAAATTACAGCTTTTATTCTACGCCGAGTAGTCGGGTAACACTTATTAGAAACGCTCTTTATGTATCTTATAAATGTACCTACACTTTGATAAACAATAAAAGATACAAAGGAATTAAATCTAAATAATGCTCTGTTATTTGCAATGGTGATTTCGTAATTCAATAATTATATCAGGAAATAGATTAAATAGTGTTTAAAATATATTTGGAATACGAGTAATATACCAGTAATAGGAGTGTATCCTCTCCTTCCACCTGCAGGACCAATCCGAGCTGTGAAGTTGCTGACCCCAGCGATTATTCGAGCTGGCCAAGGTGCCGGTCCGCCCGCCTCAAGTTCAGCCAAACCAACACAAGTATTGTCGTTCTGTATAAGAAAAACAGTTTTCTATAAAACGATTTTAAAACAGAACGCCGACGTTTAAAGAAATAGATCAGTCGATATAAATTATTTAGAAACATACAAAATAAACAACAAAGCAAAGACTTTAAAAAATTAAATTATATACTATTACTAGCTGACCTGGCCAACGTCGTTTTGCCATGTATATTATTTATAAAATGGGTTTGATCGTAGAGGGGTGAAAATCAAGGGTTGTATTTATTTTTAATGCTGTATCATAAAAAAAAAGTATCTATAAATTAAAAAAAAAAGTTAGGCATGTGTACTTTTTTAATATAATTGATTTGTTATTTTCACTGTGCTGTAATATTGCACTAGATTTTTTAAAATTGGAATCTTAGATACATACCAAGGCGCCAAAGTCGAGTTGCACAT
Source organism: Pieris macdunnoughi (assembly GCA_905332375.1). NCBI lineage: Eukaryota > Metazoa > Arthropoda > Insecta > Lepidoptera > Pieridae > Pieris > Pieris macdunnoughi. The sequence continues at coordinate 5,406,965 of CAJOBZ010000012.1, read as the reverse complement.
CATTTCTAGTGGTATCCATAAATGAGTGAGCATTAGCCTCATATCTCGAGTTGAGTGGCCCAAAAGCAGCTATAACAGACTGAGACCGTGACGTCAGCACTTCCTTATCCTTCATAGGCTCCTTCGCGGCAATCGGACGACGGTAAGTTATGGTGGTTACACCGTCTTTTGATGTCCGGAAACTGGGGATTACTAATATTCTTGAGGACTATAGACAATTTAATATTTAAACTACGGCTACTTCCTTTTTTTATTTGTATTGAAATGTTTGAAGACATAATAATGGCTTTTGTAAGGTACTACGCGTACATATACCACATACGTACAAGTCGTCGGAAATATCTGCGAACCTGGCTTAATGACGTCATACAAACTGGAGAGATAGCAAAAAAATTGAAGATGTAAAAATAAAAAATATTTTATTTGTGTACTTATTTTTATTGATACTCGTACCTACTTGAAATTTACAAATACTTATTATTTACATTATTTAAAATTCAAATTATTTACAAATTTACAAATAATACAAAGAACAAGTAGAGAGGAAGAGAAAGTGGCGAAACTATTCTAGAAAAGCCTCGACACCAGACATGGTAGCGCTGTCGTTTTCGTCATCTTCTATATTATCACTCAAAATGTTGTCTTCGGTTTCGCTGTCACTGTCTTCTCCTCCTAATGAAATTATTAATTCGCGTTCTTCATGTTCATATAATCTGTCATTATGCCAAAACTTATCTCTTAAGCGATCAACATGGTTGCATTCTTTTTTCCAATCTTCCGGGGTTATACTTTGGATCGCTGTCTTTGTTAACCTTTCTATATCTTTTTCTGATTGGTCAATATTTTTGTCTGCCACCCTTTGTTTCATCAAATTCCAAACATACTCAATAGGGTTGAGATCACAGTGGGAGGGTGGCAGACGTAATACCTCATGTCCATGAGCTCTAAATATTTCATCGATGAAATATACCTTCTCAGGTTTATTTCTTTGAATCAACATATACAGTTCTCTTTTAGTCATTTTGTCATCAAATTCGATGTTGTGTTCTTGCAGCCATGTTTGCATTTCGTTTTTACGTGCACTGAAATTTGGCGGCTTATTTGCCTGCTTACTGTGATAGGGCGCGTTGTCCATGACAATTATTCCGTTGGGTGGAAGGTTCGGTATCAATTTCTCTTTAATCCATTTGGTAAAATTGGACGCATCCATTTCGTCATGGTAATCACCGGTTGTTGATTTACACTTATATAGGAGCTCGGCTCCTTGTATGAAACCGTTCTCATTACCTGCGTGTACCACAATCCAGCGCTGACCAGGAGAGTGATTTATTCGGACACTGGAATCACTACTATTTTGCCAACATTTTGAGACAGTATAGTGTGAATGTATCCAGGTTTCGTCGATAAATGTAACTGGTTTTTTTTCGGCACCACGTTCGTCATTTTCTTTCAGTCGCCTTAAATATTTTGCTCTCCAGGCTGCTATTTCAGGTCTTTGCACCAAAAAATCGCGTTTTCGTTTACATTTTTTAAAGCTGTACCCCAAATCATTTATTAGTATGTTTCTTAGGGCGTCTTTTTGGCCGGGAAAGTTGAGCTCCCGTTTTGCTATTGTAAGAATCTTTTTTTAAAGTAGGTATTTCTTTTCTTGTGGTATAAAAACTTTCAACCAAAGAGCGTATCGCGCATAAATCAAAATTATCTAGATCTATTTTCTTTTTGTATTTTTTACGCTTTTTCCCTGGTGTCGAGAGCTTGATAGTGTCCGTGGCAACTGAAGCTGAAGTACTAGGTTGTGGATGCTCACCATCTTCGAAGGACGTCATGTCTTCCTGAACATTCGCTGCTCGCGCTGTTTCTGTTTGTATTTTTTTTGCTTCACGTTTTATTGTCATTATTGTCGTTTTAGATAAACCAGTTGCAGCACAAGCCCTTTTTGTTGCTTGTTCAACCGGCACAGTGAAAGAGCCGTGTTTTTTTTCATTTTCAAAGAATTGGATTACTTTGAGCACTAAATTCCGCTCTGCACTATGTATAGTCCTACCCATCTTACATACAGCACTAAATAGGTAGTTTATGTAATATTTCACCAAACAGAGAAACAATAAACACTAAAATGCGATTACGAAAGCAAGAATAATACACGTGCGTCGGCGATTGCGTTGGCAACGGTACTGGATAGGCGAAAACGGGGCGGGGTGCGGGGAAGCGCCAGGGGAAGCGCATTCCAGCGAGGTTCGCAGATATTTCCGACGGCTTGTATATTAACTGATGTTCGTTGGTAAAACTGTATGTTGCTGTATTAATCTTAAAAATATGGTAGTCCTGATTTGTGAATCTAAGCCATTCAAGGCGCCACACAAAAGCATACAAAAAAAGTCATTCAAATCGGTTCAGCCGTTTAAGAGGAGTTCAGTGACATACACACGTACAGTAGAATTACATATATATATGTAAGCTGTATCTTTTAAGTTAGATCATACTGCACACGGTGTGAAAATTTGATTGAAATCGGTTCTGTAGTTTAGGAATCCATATATATATATTAAGATGTAAAAAAATTAAAGTTATTAAAATTAATATACAGGCAATGTTAGAAATATAATCGTAATGAAGAGCACATACCAAGCACCACATCGTTGCTTCCACTGAGTCTGGCATCAGGACACACTCCTCTCTCACCATCACACTGTGCAAGGTGAGTAATCGTGTAGTCTGCTACACGTGGCTGGTTTGATCTGGAATATGGACGGAAAATTCAAAATTTTAAGATAAATAATTATTTGTGGTATTTGGAACTATCATAGTCTTAATAAAATTATATCTAAAAGAATATACCTAACCTAACTACTGATCTAGGTTCCAATTTTTTTTAATTTGTTTATGATTTTAAAAAATAATCCAGTATTGCAGTGGGTTGTGGCGCCTGCACTATACAACACATCAGTTAAGACTGGAAAGAATTTAGAAAAGATCTATTTGGTATCACCCGGGTTTTTTCTCCTACATTGCTCGGCCATATCAAAAAACGATTCAAAACTTGAAAATTTTGTCCATAGACAAGATAGAGGTTAGACTTAGCGGACATGTATGTTATATATAACATTATCAAAAGCCATATCGATGGTCCCCTTTTGCTGTCGAAAATAAACTTAGGGTTTCCTCGTTTTCCTATTAAAATTTTTCTTCTTAATCTTCATATAAATTTACCACCTGTCTTACTCACAGTTTTGCAGAGCTATCTTTACCAAAAACTTGCATGACGTTATCATTTAAACGCTTTCACTTATTTATAGCATGGAAGATGTCTGATAGTTAGCAATAGTTATTATAAATAGCATGCTGTGTTTGTATGTTAAAGGGCGTACAATGAATTTCTATTGTTTTTTTTATGTGTTCCTATATGTAAGCTTTTATTGTTATGTCCGTTGGCAAACTTATTTACGATTTTATTCACGTTACTTTCATCTACTCAGAAGGTTGTTGCATTTTACTTGCTATGTAAGTAATAATTAATAACTTTTGAAGGTAAATTAATCATGAATGGGGTCAAAAAGGTTGATGATTGGTGGTCACTAGGTCCGTTGTGCATACTGCTCCGAGGATTTCTGATCGTTAATTGGGAGACCAAATATTGTGTTGTTCTTTTCGCTCGCGGCGTGCGGAACTGGTTATGTGAGACCGCTCCTAAATCGCAAAGCATTTCACCTCTTAAACAAATAGAATATCTAACAAACAAGCGTTTATTTACGCCTTTGCATGTAAGTTACCGTACCTATTATCCCAATATGCCACGACCACATCAGCGTTCAGCATAGCAGCACGTCCTTCAGCACCGGAAATACCGAATGCCATGTACTGCTCCTTACGAAGACGAGCAGCTAGCGTTATTTGGATTAGGTCGCCCTGGAGATTTATAAAAACAATCTTAAACTGATATAATATTTTTATGCAAATTAATTTAATATTAATTAAAATAAGGTAATTTATCTATTTCTAATTAACATAATATGCAGTACGAAGCGCTGCATATTTTCATGTATTTCATTTTCATTTCATGACCATGGCAATCAGTGCTCTGTAACTTCCGATAGCAAACCCCACTTCAATAATGAGTTTTAGTACCACGAGAATCTCAAGCTTGCGAAATCAGTGCTAGGGGTAGTAACTCGATATAACGTTATAGCACGAGTAGAAAACCTCAATATATTTTTTTTTTTTAAATGTTTCCAGATTTATTTCCAATATTAAAGTTGGTATCGTACTTTAATAATATCAGAAATATTTTATAGGTAGCAAATAAAAACAAGAATTTATCATATATTTGATATGATATCTATTTAATAGTCTATATGGCTAATTTGATCTCTGAAATATATAGGTCTGTTCTATATAGGTTGTTGGTTGTCTTAGGGTAATTTTTACATTATTATTTCGTATTTACCTTTACATTTGTCTGCATACCACTCGCTTGTAACGAAAATTATATTATTAATAATTAACGTCGGTCAGTTTTACACATATTATTTCGATTTCTATAGCGAATTTCAAGCATACAAAGAAGTAAACTTATGACTTCGTCTATCTGACGCATATAAGATTACTTCTCTCTTGTAGTTTTAAAAATCAAAGTCAAATTAAACTCTTTTTGGGTTATTAACATCCGGAAGCCTTCATCTTAATTCTAAGAAATGCAACAAAATATTAAATTTCTATAAAGTTAGACATATCTGCGTCTCACTTGAGTGTGCCCTAAATGAGTAACAGTTATAATGTAACAATTGAATGAAACATGGAGAACACTCGTCCATATTCTGAAACATCCCATTTTATATTTCATAATAATTCAGTACCCGCCCCCGCGCTTATGTAAATTAAATTATGAAATATGAGAGTTTAATGTGGGAGGGAGGGTTCGGGATGGTAATAGCTGGAATTGCTTGGGCTGTTTCTTACTAAATTGAGGTTTCAGTTTTAATGACGGATATAATTTGCATAACTAATTTTATTATTGCTGTGCTACAGTACTTGCTTTTTACAGGATAATTTAGTTTCCAGACAGCATATTAAATTAATTATAAACTGTAATACTATGACAGGTTTTAAGCACAAGATATAAAGCTGAAGTTCCCGCGTTATCTCGTACTTATATGTAATTATTGGATTTATGTTGAAAGAACCGTGACTTTGTAACTACAAATTATTAATTAACTACTATTAATTTGACATGTTACAAACTTAATAAGTTAAACGTAAATTAATATCGTTAAAATAAAAGTATAACTTCAAAATCTATATTGATTGCTCTAGTTATTTATAATTTATAGTCATAAGTAATAATTACCTGTATCTCCCATCGCACTTGCAGCCTTTTATCAAGAATTTCCTTACAATTGTTAGAAGAGCTATACGGCGTTTGAGATGTGGTTGAACTAGTCTGTAACATTCATTTAGTTAAATCTTTGTTTTATTGGTATTTGCAGTCAACACAAATTGCTAAATGTATATACAAAAACATGTATTAATATTTAAACAAAATGTATATATTATTTCCAAAGCACTCACCGGATTATACCACCAAGCGGGCTGTTAAATTTTTTATTCCAATGGAAGCGGAAGAAAATATCAAGAAATAATGATTAGTTTATTACAAGCAGTCTCACAAACATTATGTTAAACAATACATTTTATTTTATATTATGAAGTGTTGATAATTTTAGTATTTTTAAGGTAATTATGCCAAAAATGGCATAATCCTTAAATAATAAAAAATATCAACACAGGTTATGCAATTAATTAAACCAGTCCAAGAAAAATGTTGGCTGAAAATAAGTTTTTGTTAGTTTTGTTTGCATTGATGGTTTCCTGTTAACCTGAAAAGCGATAATCCAATGTATGATTCCAGAAAGCTGCATTGTAAAGAGATATCCGTTAAAACAAATGAATTAAAAAAAATCGTACTTAGTACGCAAGTACAAAAATTAGGATTCACATTTTTATTATTAATAATTTATATAAGTTAAAACATAACACATGACGATGTGTACGAAAATAAGACATGATGTACTAAAAAAAAATTTTGTAAGTACACCATATTTTGAATATTGAAATCTTAAAAAATCCTCTTAAAATAACAACACTGTGAATTCACATGGTGTGAATCTCACGGACGGTATTGGTATTATTCTAAAGTTAACACTTTTCTGGGCCTATGTGGTCGCGGCCACAAAAACGGCACACCCAGTCTCTAAAAACATTGGTTCTGGTGTACGTCGAGTCCCACATACTCCTGCTACTTTTGGGGACAAATGCGCAAATGCATTTTCATATCTGATGTCAAAAATGGACTAAGTTCAGCCTTACTGTACATTTGAGGAATCTAAATAGAGAGCATATTAGTCGACCGTAATTTACATAGAAGCAAATACATATAATAAATAAATAGTATTACTCACGGTAATCTTCGTCTGTCCTAACGCAGGTGGTACATCTAAATCCTTAGGAATATAAACGTGACCAAAGTTATGCCTGTATTCTACACACCAGACAGCAAGCCAGTCGATGTCATAAGCCGTCAATTTACCAGGTAACTGGATCTCTATATCCTCACCTTGGTAGCCTCTGAGAGGGTTGAGGGATCCCATTTCATTCGGTACCTAAACACAAAGTTTGTTACAACCTGTATTATTTACCTTAAGACGTAAAGCCTTAATTAAAACTAATGGTTTATGCTTATTTTACGTCTAAAGAGATTCTAAATAAAGCAATTAAATATTGAAAATATTAATTCTTTACATTGATAAAAAAAATTTACTTACTCACCAAGCTCAAAAAACATTATCTAATGGTGCTCTATCGTAAGCAATAATAATCAATAATAAGTACGCTAACCTTTGTTCCAAAAGGACTGGGTTCACTACCGTTCCCAACCCAGAAGTAGGCGTCGGGTCCAGCACCATCGTAATGCAAGTTGGGAATGTAGAACGTCTTTGCATCCAACACGCTAATGTTACCAGATCGCAGGCCGTGAGCAAGTCGCTTGAACTCTGGCAGTACACGTGGTCTTGGGGGGTCCAATCCGGGAGGGACAAACACGTCGCCAAAGTTTACCTAAAATGTTTTTAACTATGCTATAGTTAAAATTTGATAAAGCGCCCAGCTTCGATATTACAGATACGTGATATTGTTGTTATTATTAAATGTTGGCTTGTAATATCCGATATCAAAGCCTGTGTATTCGCGGAAACTCAACCTATTAATGAAAATTAAAATTTATTGTTACCAATATGTTTATAGTACTTTTATTATTTCAACACACAAAAATACAATTTTGATAATGTAGGTTACATAGTACCTAATAATAATAATAATTAAAAATGAATAACTAGAAAATTAAAACAAATTTAAAAAGTTTGGTCGCTGTTGCATTGTACTAAATTTATTTAGGTTTTGGGTAATTTTTTTTAAGCTTTATGAAAATTTTATTATCAGCAATTAACACTTAAATAAATAAATAAAAACATTTTACTATTGTATATACATGTATGTCTGACAAATGCTGCTAATTGCTATGCTGTTCAGTCTAAATTCTTTTCGGTTAAACTAAAACACACTAACTAGACAAAATTATTGGTACCTATATCATGCGCGCTGTGTATTCACTATGCTGCTATGATGTACAGATGCTCGGATCATACGAAAATTTTATATTCTTATACTAAAAAGTAATAAACTACATAATATTGCAGAGGGACTGAGAGTTCAGTAAGTACATTAGTCTGTGGTAAATTAAAAAGTTTATTTGACAAAACTGACATTTTGGCGGGAAGCTAGATTGCGCGCGTCGCTCCCCCGCCTTCGACCTTCTAATCGATATTTTGGCCTTTCACAGACTGTCATTTTATCCTGATGTCTGATCCTTATTATTATTATCCCTATTATCCGTATTACACCTATATATTATCACATTTTAATAGGCTTATAGTTTTTAATGAAAGTCCATAATTTTTTTTATTACATTAAGTACGCCCTTTACTTACTATTCTAATATCTAATACATTTTTTACTATTGCAAGTTAATTTAATAAAGGACGTTATCTCGTTACTACCAATTTCGAATCAGTAACACATATTTAGTGTAATATGAGAACCGTTAATGTGCTTTTGTTTGAAATATCAATTCACATATACCTAATTATAAATTAGTTAAATACGGTACACAGAATTTGAAAGGCTTCGAAGCGAAGTTCAGTTTCAAACGCCAACAAAAGGGATGTCACCAGGAATGAACTACATATTGGCGCGTCTAAACGGGCCATGTTTTGCTGCAATTGATGGCTGCAACACTGTGGCCGGCAACATTGCAAACAATAGCAGCCACACTATGCAATATTGCAGTAATGTCCCGGCCATATAGCCAAACATGTTTTGTATAGCCACATATGGCCGATGTTGCCCCGATGGGTGGCCGGACGATCGCTAGGCTATCGAATTCAACTGCAATATTGCACAGCCAGTTCTCTTGTTGTTTCAGTCACTCTTTTTGTTATGGCACAGTGTATCCTTTTCTACACGACATGACGTTTGCTATGAGTGAAGTGTGCCTGTTGCTATGTTCTGTGTTTTGCGATCAGCTGTATTTGACGTTAGATTACTACGTAAAAATGGCTGCTTTTGACATTCTAGTTCTTGAATAATTTATTATCAAGACGTATTTCTAGACTCAAATTGTCTACAGTTTCACGCCTATTTAAGTAAGGTCGAATCCACAATCTCTTCTTTTTCTGTTTCTTTTTTAAAACGTGTGATTTCGTCAGCCATTGTTGCCGGTTTGTGTAGCCCGTTTAGGAGTCTGCATCATGGGCCATACTATTGCAGACATATTGCAACACATTGCCCAGCCATTGATTGTTCGGCCATCAGCTGCATTAAAATATTTTTGTAATGGCGCGTCTAAACGGGCCATGTTTTGCTGCAATTGATGGCTGCACTGTTGGCCACTAATTGCCCGGCCATTACAAAAATATTTTAATGCAGCTGATGGCCGAACAATCTATGGCTGGGCAATATGTTGCAATATGTCTGCAATAGTATGGCCCATGATGCAGACTCCTAAACGGGCTACACAAACCGGCAACAATGGCTGACGAAATCACACTTGTCGCAGCAGCTTATATTGTTTTAAAAAAGAAACAGAAAAAGAAGAGATTGTGGATTCGACCTTACTTAAATAGGCGTGAAACTGTAGACAATTTGAGTCTAGAAATAAGTCTTGATAATAAATTATTCAAGAACTAGAATGTCAAAAGTAGTCATTTTTACGTAGTAATCTAACGTCAAATACAGCTGATCGCAAAACACAGAATAAAGCAACACGCACACTTCACTCAAAGCAAACGTCATGTCGCGTAGAAAAGGATACACTATGCCATAACAAAGAGAGTGACTGAAACAACAAGAGAACTGGCTGTGCAATATTGCAGTTGAATTCGATAGCCTAGCGATCGTCCGGCCACCCATCGGGGCAACATCGGCCATATGTGGCTATACAAAACATGTTTGGCTATATGGCCGGGACATAACTGCAATATTGCATAGTGTGGCTGCTATTGTTTGCAATGTTGCCGGCCACAGTGTTGCAGCCATCAATTGCAGCAAAACATGGCCCGTTTAGACGCGCCATAATGACCGGGCAATTAGTGGCCAACAGTGCAGCCATCAATTGCAGCAAAACATGGCCCGTTTAGACGCGCCATATAATATTTTCTAGTTAAATCATAATTAAATATAAGGTTTTTTAAACGTTTCAATTTTAAAACATTTTCTTTAATTAACATCGTAAAACCCGGGCCCGAAAGCAAAACCCACAACCCCCTGGAATATTAATAAATTCCTCATACTGAACGTTATTTTTTACTCTTGTCTTCGTCTCTGGTTTTAGGGGCATCATAATAATACACTGTACGCGTTAAATATTAAATTAAGAAGCCAAGGCAGGACACACAAATTCTTAATCGTTGCTGTGATCGTCATTTATAGAAAGATATATATATATATTGGTAAAGGACTTACAGTAAATCTACGACACCACACACTGATCCACTTGATGTCTCTAAGGCGTTTGCCTCCTGGCAACCGCAAAAGGATATCAGAATTGGAATGTGCTGATAATACCGGTGGATCTCTGAAAACATCCAAGCCTATTAATAACAAAACATTGAAATTTATAATACAGCCGAAAGTTGTACACCTTTTTAATTCTTTGTAATGATCCGAAGTTTTAGACATTCTTAATTAAGCGTATTTTTTTGAGAGTGTGTTGGTGCGTGGCAAAAACTGCCTTAAGAGACGCTCAGTTGTAGAACGATGGACGTAGAGGTGATACGGGTGGTATTTCGTATTCTGCCTCGATGACCGATGAACCTCGGCTGCAGGTATTAATCCGAACAACTCCTTTGAACATTCTCCATGGCACCAACCAGCACAACTACATATTTTAATCAACGTTACTACTACTAAAATTAAATTACGATTTAAACGTGCTTTGAAATCTTTATTTTGGATTTGATATATAGAAGCCAAAGCAACATTATGAATCTGCGTAGTTGCAGTAAAAACATGTTGTTCTTATACTACGCGACTTCAAACTTGGGCCGTGAGAGACTCAATCAGTCACTACCCCTTTGTTAAAAACCAAGGAAATAATGTCATGATTAATTCCTTAACGAATGAAGAGACGATATTAACCTATTTAGACATAAAATGCTAATGGAAAAGGTTTTAGTAAATTCCTTTTAAACGAATGGCTGATATCAATCACTATTTATGTGCCACGCTACATTTGTATACCTGACGGGGTTTTAATAGAATGAGCTTTTTAGTGTGGGCGTTTTAACAAGGATGAAAAGTTTTATATGTAAAAAATACGATACAAAATGTCACATAGCATACTATGTTCTATCACCACGATAAAATAATTTTAATATCCGAGATTTAATGGACCTGCACAAGAGATGTAACAGATCTTAGACACTAGTACTGAACTAATAGGAAATTTTATGACATTGCCAAATTATATAAATGGTGTTTACTTATTACGGTCATATTCTTACCTGCTAGGATAATCTTCAGGATATGGCACAAGGATGCCTTCTGGCGAAGGTTGAGGGGTATCCCCAATCCAGAAATAGGCGTCTGGTCCAGTCCCATCGTATGCGAAGCCTCGTATAAAGACTGTGTTCTCGTCTACGGCATATGCCGTGCCTCGTATGCCGTGGGCATATTGAGTTAAGCGTCCGATTATGCGGCCATAGTACGGCTCTGGACGCCGGCACTCTACCCCTAAAAAGTTAATTCTATCTTTAATACAAATTATTATATAATTATTTAATATATAAATTAAAATATAGTAGCTTGATACAGACAGTTATAAGCTGAAAATATAAAGTAACTCCCGGCGCAATTAATTGCCGCCTAGTGCGATCACGTCAGCTTTGTAACGAAAATAATAAAATGGCATGGTCCGTATAAATGGAGCTACAGTGTATAATGGTAGAATATTATATATACGTATAATTACAAATGCATCACATGTTAACAAAGTTTCTGGCGCAGACTAATGATACATATAATCGCTCAGGCGTATTTCCTAATATCCGATGGGAACGAACCCATTACAAGATATTTTGATTGACGCTCGCCCCATGCTCCGCCGAGCTCAGATTTGCGACGCAAGGGCTCTTTTAGGGCTACCACCAAATATTTTGAATGGCTTGTCTTGTTTATCAAACGATGAAAGGCTGTTTTTGATTAAATTATATTGTTATAGCGATGGTAAAGTTTTGTCAAAATAAACAAATAAATCACTCACCGTTCAATGTAACATTTTAATATATAACTGTAAGTAACTTCTCATTGTTTTAATTAATTTGCTTGGAAATAAAGATATTCGTATCGTAATAAGCTAGATATGGTGTAATAAATCTTATCAAGAATACCTATAAATTTTATTCCTGAATGCTTCCTTCACCCCTAGCTCACCCTAACTTTCCGTCTGTACGTTACCGACATTCCCTTCTGCAAGAAACTCATTCCACTTTAGATTGAGGAAATTTCTCTTATAGAAAGCTCAGCTCCACGTTACTAATTTCAATAACTCAACGCTAGTGAGCGATTAGTTTGTTTTATAATTTGAATATCATCAATTTATTATTTTAATTTTTTATATATTTTCAATCATTATTACTATATAGTTTAAGGTAATTAATTTTACAATATTGTTGAGAATTTATATGGGTAAAGAACAGCACAAGTGGTAATAATTCTCAACGACTCCCTAGAGTGTTACTACGACCGTAATATTATTGTAACTTGTTATAAGGCACGAACGCAGATTGGATATTTTATATCAGCTATAAATTCAAGTCTCCAATATCCTGCAGCTTACTGTGCAATATTGTTTCGATTCGAAGCGACGATGGTACACATTTGTAGCGTCTAAAAAAGATTCAGTTTGTTAGATTTTCAAAAGCATTTCACAAATATATTCACTGAATTAGTATATAAACCTCAATAATTTTTTGATTTAACATTTGTGACTTATCGAATTTTACATCAATATCAGATAGCCCAGCCCAGAAAAATCTAGAAAAAATACTTGGAAAAAACTTTTGTAATTTGTAATTTTTTTTCAACTAAAATACGTCTTAAATAATGCGTTATGTAAAACAGGGTTAATCCCATCTAACGATTTTTTTTTCTTTCGTTCCTTGAAAACAATCTCGTATCAGCTATAACCTTTTTAAACCCCTCAAAGTTATTACTCTTTTATAGGAAGTAAAACGTATCGGGTCGCGAGTTTTACCGAAAACCGCTAAATCCAAATAAGATGTTAAACGTGAACCCTTTGAGCGAAAACAATGCGAAGTGGTAAGAACTTGACAGAAAATCGTTGAAATAACTTGCATTTTCCAGAGAAGCCAAATGCTTTCAAAGAAAGCAGTTTAGAAAAATATCCATATTTGGCCATTTGGTTAATATTTATTTATTTAATTTTATTTTACTAGACATAGTACTAGTAAAGACTACCCTTAACAAAATAAAGCATTACAAATGTATAATAAAGTTTAACATGCACATTGAAGGCTTACATTTCAAGGATTCTAAGCTTTTTGAAACGAATGCAGCTGCGCCGTTTCACATTCAAGCAAAGGAAACTTATTCTTGACGACCTCGTCGGTGCGCTACTATAGTGTAAATGTATTGGCACCTATATTATCGATTAAATTCAGACTTTTATTTATTAAGAACGCTTCGCAACGCTCGGGAACACTTAATAAGTTTGTAGAAAATATTTATACAAGCTTATTTACACCTTTGGGGGAAGATAATATTTTATTTTTTTAATATATTTTTTTTGGCTAATTCCCCGACTATATTGTCATAGGAGAAACTTATGTGCTTATATATGTAATCATTAGCAAAATAGCATTTGTAATTTGTATGATTAAGTACTACTTTTTTCTGTTAACAACCGTTTGTATTATATTAACAGGAAAGGTGTCTCTAAGGCTTTTATTTCTATAATTTGTTAATTGTTGTCGTCAACAATATTAAAAAAAAATTAATTCAAGTAATAATAAAAAAACTAGTGATGATATAAACAAAGATTATAGTTTGTAGCTAGCAGTTGTGGTTGTACTTATCTGTTACTTAATTTGACGGTAGATTAAAATGAATCGCTTAATATTAGTCCAATAAATACCCGATTTTTTTATTCTTAGAATGTGAGACCTCTTTTTTGGTATCTTTGTCGTTTAAAGGTTTAAATGCTGTTAACTTCTATAACTATCCATCACATTTGTACAGATAACATTACTTTCAATATGATATTTCATCAGTAGTGGATAAAGCGTGCGTCTCGAAAGAGTGTGTCTCCATTCATAATAAAAAATAAAATAAACTAACGTGAATGAGGCACCGAAGGCTGAACACCTACTTGCCTATCAAAAATATCAAGAAAAGAGAGATATAGAAATTTGAGGCCATGACGAAAGGGACTTGTATGTTTATGGTATTTTTAAAATAGAGTGAGACTAGATTCTGATAAGATTTTAAATATCGTTGCAGCTATGAAAAACTATTCCGATATTTTTTTAGATATATTGAAGGTTCTTTAGGTAAGTTCTGGCCTTATTATTTAACCATTGCTTTGTTACAGTTATAATCAACAAGTTTCAAATGGGAAATAATTCAATTTATATAGAAATTCTCGGAACTCTATTAGTATGCGTTGCTCAAAAGGATAAAATTTATTTCGTTGGCGCGAAGTCACGTTCACAAAACTCCTATTACTCAGATGAATGTTCCCCGTTTTCATTTAGCCAACGTTGTTTTCTCATCGATTTTATATGAATTCTTGTTCATGCTTGCAATTCGTCCGTAATAAAAACATTAAGTCATGGCCCCATATACCTTAATCCTAACACTTATGTAGATTTCACAATTTTAGTAAAAAACAACATAATATGTATATTGATATCATAGTAGTGATACCTATATTCTACGGCTACAATCACTGCGATGATATATAATATCCTTCAGGGTAAAACGGGTAACGCGATAACAAAGTTATTCCCGCAAAGGATAATATATATCTATCTATCTATCTATATACAACTTCTCGATCTTAGCCACTGGGGCCTTCGTGCCGGCCAGTCAGTAGATAGACTGGTCGTGGTTCTTCCCTTTTGGTTGGAGGAACAGTTCACCATTCTTCCTTCACATAATTTATTTACTTTTATTTTTATAGATTTCTCTTATTTATTTATACGTTCTAAAACAATGTGTATGCCTTAAATAATAAAGAAAATATGACATCACAAATTTAACACACATACATATCAATTACATTAGAACTTAAGCAATATATCAAGAGAAAAAATTAAAAAAAAAACATAATAACTAAAACTAAAAAAAATTACAACAACCAAAACTAAATGAAAACTTAAACCTCATTAAAAGCATGATAAACAAATCACTTTTGACAGCAACGTATGCCAAAGTAAAACTTACATTTGAAGGTAATTGAAGCCGTATATTAAATAAACAAAGAACGGTGTATTTAACTCTATGATAACAATTTCCCTAGATTTCCTCTATCAAATCAGTGTTTCCCATCTAAAATTTTATGCACCCCATCGCAATATATCTTCTCCCGGGGGACCATTAACATAAAGGGTACCTTGTTTTGAAACCACCTGATTCAATGATCTTTCACTTTCTAAATTAATTTTATAGATACCGGTTTTTAATTAGATTTTTTTTGCAGCGCTTTTATAACAATAAAAAATTCAATGCTCTGCATATATTGATAATTTCTTAACATTGGTATTAATATTTTCCTTTTTAATAGATTGGTTAAGATTAGCGATCAGTACGGATGAAAATATTTCAACTTTGGTAAAGAAACGGACACTTTAAGATGTTAATACTACGAGAACATCACGTAAAGGGGTGGGGTGTAAAACAATAAGTGTTAACGACGCTGCTGGCGCGCGCCGATTATGGGATTACGACAATCTACTTAACGGAAAAGTATCACGATAAAAAGGCTAATTCAATATACTCAAGTGATATAATAAAGTTTTTAACATTGTGTAAAACGTATACGTTGTGTTTAATTGTAGTTTATGAATACAGTTAAAATAAATATAGCTTAAAGCTGTAGTTAAAGGTTTAATATAATAATATACGTTGACCTTTGGATGTATAATTTATTTTAAGTTTTAGATGTCTTTAAATCTAAAATGTCCAATTTTACGCTAGATTCGATGCTCAGCGAAACAAATTGAAGTTGGGTAGGCATATCCCATATTTTAAAAAATATCAATGAATTTGCAGAAATGAAATGAAAAATGTCTGCCCTATAAAATACAGTATTGTGTAAAAAGACGCTTAGGCTTGTATGAGCCAAACTATTCAATAACACAATGTGATGGAAAATTCCCAGAACGGTTGCATCTAAATGTTTTTGTATTTAACATCATTAATCAGTAGAGACTGGTAACAGGTTTGTATCCTTGACAATAACGTGACCTAGTTATCTACACACTCACACATTATTATTAAGGACACGGTCACATTTATAGTTCTATTTTTCTCTCTAAGCTCTAAAATCAAAAAGATACGAGAACGCGATGGCGATGGCATAGTGGACGACCCCTGCTTATATATACACCAATAAGTCAAGTCAAATACTTTTTATTACTTCTTTACTTCATTAGTTAGTCAGGTTTTTTATGAAGAATATGTTTATTTAAATAAGACCTCCCAGTTACACATAACGCTCGTAATACGCAAATAAAAGAACATTCTCTGTTCAGAAAAAAAACCTTGGATTTTTTAAAAATCACTCTTTGATCGGATCCAAGAAACAAAGGAGCGTAGGACATTCGAAATTTAAAATACTTAGCGAATGATTGCGAAGTGTAATATAAAATAAAGGCACGTTATCAAGGATACTTCGGGCCTATACATATTGGTTTTCACAAGTGAACTAGGGAAGCTAGCAAAGTAAGTCCATTAAAGCACGTCAGATAAGGTCATACGGTAAGGTGTTCCACTAATATGCACTTGACATTCATGTACTATATTGATCTGTGCTCGCTCTCATTAGGAAAGGTCACGAAAGGAGCTTATATTACACAAACGTATTATCAACCGAAGTAAATTTATCGTAGATTGATAAAAAATGGCATACCTCCGTCAACATCTTAAAACTATTTTGAAAAAGCTAACGTTTAAAGAAAATCCTTTTAAGTAAATTACTTACATCGGAGTACGTGTGACATATAATTAGGTATTTAGTGAATGAACACAAAAAAACAACGGTATTACATCTAAAAATATACACCTACCATCAATTATGGTGTTGGTATTTGGTCTTATATCATGAATTATGAAATTCTTGTTAAATTTCCCGTTATGTCTGATACTGTTTTGATGACGGTAGATAAAAAATAAGTACATTAAGGTAGGAATAACGACTGGACAAGCTCGTAGCTAAATCTGCGTAGTGCCGTTAGGATACATCTATAATATACCACGAACATGTATAGAAAATAGCAGGGCTCATACATAAAGTAGTCAAAGACAAACACTTTCTTATTTTCTAGTATCAACCAATTAACAGATAAATTATGTCTGAAATATTATTAATCTATTTTGATTACTAGCCAGTTCGGTTATTGTTCATATTAAGTGTTAATCAAAAACTGTTTCATACGTAATAAGTAAAATATCTATTCTATGTCAAATTAAGCAAAAACTACTTACCAGCATAGAGTACAAGAAGTAACGCTAGAAGCGTCGGACCGCTCCGGGGCGGAACCCTCAGCGTCATTGGCTGAACGCCGGGGGCGGCAATACACTAAATGTGATAAAACCTCGTGGTCTTCTACGCTTTTCGTATATCTATTCCAAATTCAAAATACACACTCTAATTTTTCCAGATTTCATTTCTTTTATCCAATACTCTCCAAGAGCATCTATTCTCTAATCTATTCCTTCCTTTAGGAATGAGCTTTCCAAAGTGATATCAGTTTTTAGCGGTTTTATCTTCTGTCACACGCGTTCACACGGCGTAGATCCGTTAGCCGCACTGACTGACTTTCACTTTTAGCTTACACAATACGCATCCATTCACTTTTTACATCTTATTATGATATCACTATTTATTGTCGACGATACAGTCTTAGTTTACATTATAGTATTATTGTATATTTGATTTGTATAAGGGCCTGTAAATAAACTTAAGAACCCACAACGTGTAAAATTGGTAAAGGATAGCTTTTTCTTTAAATTTGATACTCGCGTAAATAGAAAACTATGCAACTATTCGCTTATGCAACAATTTTTAGATGAGCTAGCGCTGGTTGCATAAGTAAGCTAGAAGGACAAAATATCCCTCCTTATCTAAAGGTAGCTGATTAAGAAACTGTTTGGCTCTATATGTGGGTCACAATTTTTGGCTGTGGTAGACTACAAGAACAATTCCTAAAGGAGAGTTACTTTTTCTCAGCAGATGAAATGGCCTTTCAGTTATCCTACGGTTACTTTTTGAAGCCATAAATTGCCTTTTCGAAATAAGCTTCTCAGTCCTTGCTGTACTCTCAACTCAATAGAAGCACACTCAGACAGAAGTGATATTAGCAACGTTCGTGAGGGCTATGGGTCCCATTCCTAGAAATAAAACTGGAAACTTCTACAACATAAGCTACATTTTATTATTTATTAGAAGTCGGCAGCAAAGTACTTTATTTTAATTTTCAATTTACAGTACATACACTTTTCATTAGGTAGCATTGTTGCACAAAACCAAAATGAAGATTGTGGTTCAGCACAGGAATGTTAAAAGAGTCTAATCATACAAGTGTTTTTTTTGGTTACTGTTATATGAACTATCTGCCTTTTATACTTAATCAATAGTGGAAGCGGTAGCCATGATTATCGACGTACAGTCCATATTACCCCATACTATTGAAGCGAAGAAAACTGTAAGTAAAGTGAAATAAAATGTTGGAAAAATAAAGAAATGCTTACTACCACACCTACGTGATTTCACACATCACAGAAAATCTATAATGGAAGGTTAATCTTCTGAAAACCTGAATCTTTTCTATGTATATTGTACTTTAGTCTCTATCTGTTAACTTTACGTTTATGCCTCTTATTAATTTTGTTGTACCAAATAAGTATTACAACCCGATATTATAAAACCCTGGACGCAGAAAAAAATTAATTAAAAAAGTTGAAATTTAAGGTTGGCTTAGCCTATCTAAATATCCAAGTGAGTTCACAATTTATAACTCTAATTCTAAAAAAAGAATTTCAGTAGAGTATTCTGCTATAAATTGTTAAATATTGATTATTTATTATATTTTATTATATTATTATATTTAATTCGTAGTTGAGTTGAATCGTTCGTGTAAAATTCTAATTATAAATTCTCCGTTAGAGAGTTTGATAATGTAATAGACATACGACTGTATGATGTATAAAAGGATCACAAGGATGAGCTTTAAAACTATTCTGGCACGAGTGACATTCAAAACGTGATCTAGTTTCAGAGTTTAATTGAAATAAAGCAAACTAGTCTGAATTAATGTCGTCTTGAATGTACGCCGCCTAATTAGGTTCCTCGGGTTCCTATTTGTCTTGACTGTACTTTGAGATTACGTAAATACAAGGAATATCGTATAAATGTAAATATAGTTATATCTTCTAACAATTGTATATATATATTTTTGCACAAAGGAAATATGTTAAATATTTTAAAATATTATGAAGACGTCACCTTGTCTAAAACATTAAAGAAATTATTAATACATTGAGGCTGTCAGTAGTCATTTAACAAATCGTTTAATTTTGTTATAATAGGACCATGAATTTATTATTAAATTATAATATCATTTTAAGTTGAAGATATAGTTAAACTGATATAAAACTTTAATGCAACCAGCCCGAAATGTCAGAACGCCAACGCCTTTTCGCTACGGTGAATACTATTTAGTATTATGCGATATTTTAAGTTTAATTTTAAATGAAACTTCTTAAATGAGGTTACATTAACCTTGATTGATTAACCTTCACCAACCATTGATGTGGTTTATTATGTCTTTAAGAAATCCTTAATCAAACGCTTTAGTATGAGTATATCAGACTATAATGTTTTTCAGACTTTAATAGATCAGAATTAATAAATGTTAATGTGTATAATGATAAATGTTCTTTAAGATATGTATACTGGATTTAATCATGAAATTTTCCATATATGTTAGTAATATAGTTTTATAGTATCGAATAGCAATCAAGTAGGCAAAAAGTAACTGGTCTAGATTTCCTGGTGCGGCCTAAAATGAAAACTAGGAAAGCGCACGGAGTAACCTATATTTTTAACCTCGTTTTGAAAAAGAGGACACGATTTTCAATGCTTACTTAAACAATATTGCTTAAAAAACTAAGCAACCTTAATGGTTTATCTTTGGGCTACGCTTACTTGTCTCGCTGAACAAAAGATTAGTGGTCCATACAATATACTCTGACTTATACTCCGGACTAGGTTACTGTAATAAATCAATAAAAAAGTTTCGTACATGTCAAGGATAAAAAAGCGATGCCACAATCAGAAAAATCATAGTATTCGCTTCGTATAAATTATAAGTTTATATTTATATAAAACATAATTTTATTTGAAATGATTTGAATATTACCTTTATCTTCTTTTAAATTATATAATATAAATTGTATGTTATATATATATCTCCACGCGCCATTTTGAAGTATTCATTTGTCTTCTAACTAATTGATCGTTTTATGTTAATTTTAATTTAAAGACTAATTTATTTTGATGTATTAGTATGAATAAAAACACATATTTGAATTTGCAATTACTATAAAGTTAATATTATTTGACTTATATAATTATAACTCACCTGAATGTATTTGAAAAACAAGTGTAAAAGATTAAGATAGAAATGTATGTAATTAAATAAAATGTGAGGCTTAATATTTTAAAGCGTTACCAAATTGTTGCTTTTATATCAAAATAATACAAAACCAATCTTTGTGAGACATATGTGAGATTTATTTCAATTCAATTCCGCATAGAAATGTACAATCATCCGAAAAATACCGCAACGCTCTAAAGTGTGACACTGAAAAAAATCAATCCCAAACCACGTTCAAACAGAATCGAACGCATTGATTAAGAATCGATTAAGGAAGCATTGACCGGCTTATGAATAATATACAAATAGTTTTTTTTTACACTAATAAGCGTACAAATAGGAATATAAAAATTACTTTGTTATTTATTGTGCGTCGCGAAAGGGCGCGTATTTATGGCGCGCCGTCTTGAATTGCACTGCCGTAGTTATTAAGTGATACTCTTACCCGATTTCGCCTGGAATGTGGGAGATTTTGATTTATCAAATGGTTAATGTACATCGTTTGGAATTTAGTGTAAACTATATAGAGAAAAATAAGTTACAACTTTCTTTTTACAGAAGGAATGTTCCACTTATCAGATTGCACATATGTAAAATGGTTGCAAATAAGAAATTAAGAGTACTTTTTAGAATCACAAATTCTTAACAAGAATATATTCTATCATAAAAGCTAAAAGTTTAAATTACTAATATTTCACTGTATTTAACGTTTTGTAATACAATACGATTACATAAGTACTCATCTCCGTGCTAGTTATTTTTGTAAATAATATTACAACTACATTATTTTTCTGGTACTTCAGATTCATTACTGTGGCAACATTGCGGGGTATGCCGCCCCACGTAGCGCGTAGACTCCGCCCGCTACGCTGCTACGACCGGCGCTACGATGGGCGCTACGTGTAATATGCATTACAGATATTAAATACGGCATTCAACATAAATTGTAACAAATTGTCATACGTTTTAAATGCTGTAATATCTAAATTATATTTCATCACACATTACGGTTTAACCTTATTCGCTTAAAACAAACTAAGTATTTATTTTACTTATTAGTAAATAAAGTGTAAGTTTTTATCTAGTATTGCGATAGTGAATACCTGAAATTAATAAAGATCAATAAATAAAATAGTTGTTTATAAAATTACAGAGAGTATATCTTAGTAAGTCTTAAAATGTGAAATATAATAAAAATATATTCATATTTTGTATATAATAAATGCTAATTATTAATAATAATTACGTATTTCACCGCCCGTACGTAATACTGTACATAGTTTATCATATTAACACGTGTTATATGTTTAACTATTACTACTACAACTACAACTTTAGATGAAATTATCTTTAAATGTCGAAAGTATATTTTTCCCACGCCTACATAGTCCTGAGCAGTATTCTAAGTATAAAATAAAATGGGTCAAGGAAATTATAAGATCGAAGCAAATACAATGCAAGTTGTTTTGAACAGATTTTACAGAAATAACATTTGCAGAAGTATCCATACTATACTATATCACTAGGTGAAGGAAAATAATGCTATTTTCTATCAATCTCTTTTTATCGACTATATTGTCCCTTCTTTTAATAATGTGTTTCTGGCTGATTTGGCGATAGCTGAAAATTTCTAATGACACTAGTCAGACTTAGTTACGCAGGAGTGACCTCTGTCTATTCCATACCTTTCCTACTCCGATGGGTCGAATATCTGACCCTGAATATCTAGATAAGAGAGAAAAAAAGCAGCTCTACGTGCCTAACCAAGTCACGAGGTGTTGAAATTCTAACACCGACAACTAACCATTGATATTTATGATTTATCTTAGTAAAATTGCAATGGCCTATTTCATTTAACCCATAATATAATCAGCAGTTGCACAATAGCAGCAAATACTGACCACTAGGCGGGACTTTACACTAATACGATTAGTATAAAGGTATGTATTACAAAATATTTTAAATTACTTTAGTTTTTAATGATGTGAGCCTGTTAAAAGTTTAGAGCAACGCATTAATTAAAAACAACAGGATGTATGACATTTTCAACAGGCGTTTATTATAATACTCGGATATAATTTTTGATTTGATTTTCGGATTACTGTATTGTAATAACTTATAGTCCTCGCCACTTATTTTATAATTTTATTTATAGCAATGTTTTTTGTATTCCTTCCTTTATAAATAACGGTCACTTTTGAGACATAATATACATATTTAATTGTAACAACACCGCCATTGTTGTCAATAATATTTCCAGTGTGACGTACCAAACTATATCATGTATATCTCAAGTCTGCCCAGCTTCAGGGATTATTAAGTTACAAAAGGGCCGAGCTAGCTTTGAGCTAGTAATAGTTATGCAACTACTTGTGAGTGAACCACGTTAAATTGCGTCAAAATATAGCCTAATCTCTTAATTAAAAGAAGAACATTTATAGAAACTTTAACTTAATTTAATACTTACCCATTTACCCTTTCGATTTAATTAGTTAGCTATAAAATGGCAACATGTTGAAGCAAAATATTTAACGAATCTAGAAATAATACTGATTTACATTAATAAATAGTGCTAAATTATTTAATGCAGTTTATCACGTATCAAATACAGATAAGATGAATCTGATTTACGACATCACATGCAACGCTAACACTATTGCGTTCTTATTTAATAATTATTTAACTAGATCGTGTAGTCTTTTGCCACCTACACATGTACATATTTTATCGCACACCTTTAAAATCTCGTTTAGATGGAAACGTAATACGGAAATCTAAGTTAGGTAAATTTTTATGACAGCAATTTTTTAGTCGTCGTCGTCGAATAACTGCTTAGTCCATGATGAGAAATCAACGGTTATCACAAAATAATTTGTTTGCTAACTTACTTGTTTAACAGTGTTTAATAGTCTTGAAACAATTCCTCGAGCTAGCGATGGCATTCAGTATATTCCATATCCACATAGCCGCACATAATTTAAACATCGTAGAATTGTTCTACGTTTCAAAAATTTACTTAGTTTTTTCTATCAATTATGACTCAGTGTGTTAACTATACGAGTATGATACATTTTGATGAATTCAAAAATGGAAAACTATCGAAATCACTCACCTGCATAAAGATAAAGTAATTTAACTTTTAGATTGATTAATTATAAACGCTTAAAAACTTAACGGTGAAATAAGTGGTTGTAGATTTATGCTTATTTGTACTGTCGTATACCGTTACTTTTATTGAATAATGTACGAAATTATTTTCTACGTGTGATAACAGATAGACTCTAGAGGTCTGTTATATTTATTTTAAACTTTCGGTCAACGCATGTAATTAACACTTGTACTACCAACATTGGTTATTGCCTTATCTAAATGATTGTGTCTCCTATGGATAGAGAGTTTTTTACGTTAGTATAAGCAACTTAATATAGTAAATAGAGAAGGTAGAACGATTTGTATAGATTAGTTAAATCTTATGTAAAGACAGCAGATACTCGTATAAGAGTAAATTAACATACAAAAGTAAATTATATATTTGGACACCAACCCACTTATAAAAAAAAATCCTTATATGTACTAAAATCCCTAAAAAGAATATGTAATCTATCTATAATCTATTACTTTCTAGATAAACTAAATAATAGACAATCGCTCCTTTAACACGCAATTAAGATCGAATGACGATATGGCTTCTCCGTTCCCGTCTAATCATAATAATTGGACAGCTGCAAACAGCGTTTTAAATTGAATATATTCGCAATTGTCGTCAACATACCCTATATGGAATGACCTACTCTTGCAACGACCTTTTACAATGATTATGTAAGTTTAACGTGAATATTGGGAACGCGTATAAAGGATTAAGTAAGTTATTCATGTAAAATAATTGCGCAGTTGTTGTGGCACAATCTTCGAAAGAAGCAACCCGAGCAATAAATCGATATGTAAACAATTTATAAAATCGTAATATCTACCAAATGTACGAAAGGCTTATAATCTAGAAAATTGATAGCACAGAAAAACCTATTCACCAAAGTTGCAATGAGGTTATAATCTAAAGGTCTTCGAGTCTTAAGCAAAGCGGCATGTCTTGATCGAAAATATATCGACGTGTGTGCCTATGCCTGACAGATGGCCGATTATCTACTTGAGATAAAGCGCTGTAGGTACCGCTACTGAATCATTATTTCTGTTTAAGCACCGGCGAGCACATTGTGCGCGTTCCGTTTGATTGTGGTTGGTCAACGGTTTCTCTAATCCAACACGCGTAGACACGCGATGACTCGTCATGATACTATTATATCCATTTGAACCAACACAATGAAAATTCACCTTACGTCTTTTACATACTCACTTCGCTTCGTTAGTAATAGAACAAATATGTATCTAATCCTTGAATATATTTTTCCAAATAAATAACCTTAGAAATGTTTTGTATAACGATCATATCATTTCAATTGATATATTTATCGAGCTACATCGAGAAAGGAAATATTGTGATTTCATTTTATCTTATTACGTGCGTTAAATTAATTACGATCGCAGTCAATGGAATACAGTTAATTGGAATACAATTGACGCCCCCTCATATTTTTGTTTACAATCGCATCTTTTACGATCTTCTTCGGGATAAATCGTAAAAATAGAACTAGGGTGAATGACCCCGACATTTCATCCTCGTAGTGTGTAAAAATAATAACATTCAAAGACGTGAATCATGTGTTCAAGGAAGCAATAAACGTCGCACATGTGCACAAATTTACTTATTTCGCACTTAAAATGAGGGCAAGGTATATTTGTAATGGTTATTTTCATTTGAGATGAAATTCTACAGAATTTTATTACCTACTTATTCCATTACAAGGGTTTTTTGACAATGCTTTCTTTCTAAATTACTCTATATGAATTAGACTAATCACTTCACTATAACAATTAGTAAAGTTCAGGCAGAAAAACCTCTTAAAAAGCCGGCAACGTACTCGCGAACCCTCATTACTTAACATCAGATGAGCCTCCTGCCCGTTTGTCCCCGTTTGTTGTATAAAAAAAAGTAACAAAAATAAAACGAACAATAATTCACAGCATTTTTTAATCAGAGTTTATTGCAAATATGATTGCAACACAGAGTTTACTTACTTGTATAATTATCTGTTACGCATTAATAAAATATCTACTTCTTGACAAGTGCTCCTTAGGTAGACTATTATGATATGTACTACTTATGACTTTGTTTAACTTTGTTTTAAAAGCCTATTTGAATAAAAATTATTACTGAATAATTTTATGGTAGTGATGTTCAAGCACTAGAAATATCGATACGAATTTTGAGTAACGAGTTAATAATGAATAGTCGGTAGACCAATTTGGCTATCGTGAGGTAATCGGATTGCCTTGCTCGAACCCGGAGCCCTTTACAAAGGTAAGCCTCAACGTGACCTCATTTTGTAAATATGGAAAAGTTTTGTAAGGCCATCCGGCCCCAACGGCTCGCTTTTTTATTAGCCTGAAATGTTTTTTAGTAAATGTGGCAAATCTGTTTTTATATTAACTATTACATAAATAACAAATTGTGTTAACCAATCAATTAAGTTGTGCAGTAAGGAATTATTATTTTAAATACATCACATCTCATTCTAATTTCAATATATTTGAAATATTAGCTTAAACTGCCATTAAGGGCCTTACTCACTCTAATTTGTAAATTGCGTATAAATCGTTCCAACGAGGTCAGATAATAAAGAATCTTCCTGAATGATACTTCTTCTGCGTTGTGTATTTCGTGTGACTTCTTTATCCCTAAGCGCCTGTTTCTATCATTTGTATCTACTATATGCTACAAATGATAGAAACAGATATCATTTGTATCATTGGTATGTAACCTAATATTACTCTATCTTGAGTATAATGCGATTTATATGTTTTACTTTTTAGCTTGCTAACTGCTGCTAATTCTATTTGAAATGCTTATATCACAATAGATTGTTACATCTGGGTGGTCAAATAAAGTCTTCAATAGCTCATGAACGTCGTAAGTATTCATCGCGACAATTAAATCACAAGACAGGCCATTTGAGTCCTGTCTACCCACGCTTCAGTCTTGTCGTTTGCAATACGGGCGCACCTTTTCACTAGAAACTATGTTAAAATTAGAATTTCCGTTCTTGGATGAAATGCATTCAGTACGTTTGATGAACGATTCTTGTGATGCAGTGTTTGTAGTTAATTGTTGTGTCTATTGGTAATTAACGTGAATAATAGTAATTTTGATTACATTAATTGTTAGGTAAATATAATATAAAA
This sequence comes from Pieris macdunnoughi, assembly GCA_905332375.1. Lineage (NCBI taxonomy): Eukaryota > Metazoa > Arthropoda > Insecta > Lepidoptera > Pieridae > Pieris > Pieris macdunnoughi. The sequence continues at coordinate 5,380,161 of CAJOBZ010000012.1, read as the reverse complement.
ATAATACGCGAGTCACTTTATTGGTAAACAATTGATTTTTTTGCATATTAAAGGTAATCTAAAAAAACAACGCGGCCAAAATCGTTAATAAGGTAATAATTTTAACCTTATACCTAAAAACAACGAATAAATTTTATAGGTACAAGTGGTTGTAATGATTTAGGTAAAGTAAACTATATTTTAGGAATAAATTTAATTATGAAATCTGTTTTAAAGTTAATTTGTAATTTAAAACATGCATAAAAAATCGGAGACTGTCTACTTTAAACAATAAACGTAAACATCAGACTGAATGACTCAACGATGACGTGCTTCTCATTATCATATCACAATTCCCAACTACAAGGCAAGCATACGTTAGTTGCAATCTGCCGCTGATCGACATTTGTCGTGCTGTTTTTATACATAATTTCTTTTTAATACTCGTGCATTTAAAATTTATTTCTATATCATTTTCCAAGGTTGCTAAGTGAGCGCGAATGACACAATGCAATAGTGCCGCATTAATACAGTGCGTATTTTCCTTAACCGCAAGAACAAAGGGAATAATGATGATAGTGTGTTAATTCATTTTAAAACAATCATTAAGTTATAGATTTAATTTATAATTATGAAAATGATCACAAATTATTAACTCAAGTTAGAGCGTGTGCAAAATGATTAAAAGGAACGGTGATAATGTGTTTGCGATCGCATCGAACAATAATCAGTGTCAAGGCGGACGGAGTACTGTCTCACTCTGTCCCAGTGCAACCACAAGGATCCCGCGAGCGACTGCTGGCAGGATGACGCAGCCCGATGCGCAGCAAAACACTAAAGAAGCTAATATCGCGCTCTCTACATACGTTGAAAAATGGAAAAATAGATATGAGGATGCTGAAAGAAAACATAAAGCCTATCTCCTTAAATCTGAAAAAGGTATTTATATCCTAAAAGAATGTTGACATAATATGTTATAATATAGTCAATACATTTTTATAACAAGTAAATATTAAGTTCTAAGATATATAATGACTCACTTCTTATTTTTGAGTTTATTGTTGTATGATTTTGTAAGTGAATCACTATTCCAGTAAATACGTACCTATTTTAAAATTTACTAGACACAAATTATTTCACCATTTCAAGAATTATAAAAATAATGTCTTATTTTTTTTGAGAAATCTCACATCTTATTAATTTTTAAGAAACTGTAATCATTTTAAGATCAGTATTCATTTCCATAAACATACCTAGTTAACCTGCAATAATTTCCTATTTAATCTTCTAAAAGTGGGGAAACTGTTTCATTAATAATAATTAGTATTTTCAAACTCAAAAATATTATGTTTACTATTTATTGTGGTAATGGTATCTATTTATCATATTTTATTATTAATAGTATGCAACAGCTGTTTTTAGTTTTTATCAGTCAAGATACATTTATAAATTAAACATTCAAAAAACCATAATATATTACTTTTTTAGAGTATATTAAGGAGTGTAAGTTTATTTCCTGTTTCTTGACAGTAATCTTAGGTTACTATTTCAACATCCTAATCAATATCAGTCTAATCAAGCTATTTCCAACAATAAAACTATTGCACATTATCTTATCACTAGTTACTTTATTATGTTATGTATTCTTAAATGTATCATAGAATTTTAAATTGAAGGTAAAATATGATACAATAATAATAATAATTGTTATTTCCATACTTCTGCAGTCCGTTTTAAACATCTATTTTTAAAATTATTGTCTCGATATAGAATGTGCAATGTTATCTTAAATTTATTTTAAAATCTTATTATTACTAAACAGAAACAAACTGGCCGAATTTTTGTTAATGTCTGAAATCATTAAACACAGTAACTACTGTGCTATTAACAATATTCCATTATTTAATAATCTGTCAAATGGGCAAATGTAATGAGAACAAGTCTAGTCTTTTTCTATTTGATACAACACAGTTGTGTAATAAAATGATTATATTCTATTCTATGTAAGAAACTTAAAAAATAGTTGGAACCATCCCGTTATACATAGCATAGTTAATCAAAGGTTGGAAAATGTCTGATATTATGAACTCCTTGATGTAATTTGTTTAAAAACTATATTTGTCATTATTTAATGTTTCAGCTCGTCGAGAGTATGATGATCTTCAACGTCGATATAATATTTTATTGGAAGAAAGAAATCATCTGGATGCAGAACTCAATGACAGGGAGCGGGAGCTCAACAAGCTTCGGCATGTCTCTGAGAAACTATTCCAAGAATACCAACAGCTCAAAAACCAACATGAAATTGACACCGGGGTTATGCAAAAGTAAGAAATTATTTTTCTTTTATTTACAAATACTAACTATAGAATTCTAAGAACTAATATTTGGTTAGCTGCGCTGCAGTTACTTTTCTAGGCCAAAAGAAATTGCTTCTTATTTGATTCCATTGGCTCGTGTTTACAAGCTAATGTAATAGATTGTTGTCTGTGGGGGTTAGCCTGTGTCCAATACACATATATTTTAAACATACTAAATCAAGAAAAGTAATGAGGTCAACATGTTTACAAGCTAATCTAATGGATTGTAGCTTGGGGAGGTAGCCAGGAGTATCTAATTCACATATTTTTGTGTTTTTAAACATACTAAATCAAGCAAAATAATGAGGACAGTTATAAACTTTTAGAAACACATCAAATAAAATGCTTGCATAATATCTAATGTATTGGTTGACTGATGGAGACTGGAGAGTATGTTTTTATGAATTGACATAATTTATATGTGCATGTTTTTTACCAAATGTGTTAAGGAATTCTCTTAGAAGTAATATAATTTGCTAGATACTAGGCAGGTAATGTCTAGCCGTGTCGATTATTTAATAGGCTTATCGACTTTGAATCCTAAGTCTTACTTAATACTATTATGCACCTTGTGTTGTTTACTACCTCTTTAACGCCTTAATTTTCTTTCTAAGTTCTAGTATGTTCAGTTATGATATTTTATGGTATAGTTATAATGAGCTGCTAATGCAAATCCTTTACTTAAATACATGAGATAAGACACATAATACTTTGTAATAGAAATAGGTTTGTTAAAATTAGAGTGCTACTTAGCTAGTCCGACAACGCACTCCGCACAGGTCGCAGCGTAAATAAAAGGATATGAAAGGCGCTTTTTTAAAAATATCACATTGTTTGATATGAAACAAAATCTAAGTTGAAGTAACTCAACATTTTAGCAACTAAATTCGATATCATTTCGAATCTTGGACGATACAAAAGTAGTATAAAAATAATAATAGGGCCCTATGAATTTTTATGTACTTGGAATTCTTAAGAGTTATACAGAGTAACTAGAATTCTCTTTCGATTTGTTTAATCGTTATATAACTGATCTATTTCTAAGTGGGAGTATGTAGGCGTTTGTGGTGCATTTACGTAATGCCAAGATATCTGCAATCACATTTCTAGAAATCACTGATTTTATCTCTGAAACTTGAAACTTGAAAGCTTTAGTTTACACTAGTCATTTATTAGCTCTGACACTCTTTAACAAAACACTTTATGTGCAATAACGAATAATGCGTTTTACTAGCAGTTAATATTATTTAGTAAACATACTAGCAGTAAAATACTGTTGCGTGTGTAAGACTGATAAGGCCATCTATTTTGTTTTTAAAATAATTCAGTGAAGAGGACAGGACTGGACTCAAGGAGTTAATTCTATTGAGGCATCGTCTGTTTGGGAAGAAGTTCAATAAGTAAGGCCACGCCATTACTGTGGACCTCAAAGATGCTTGATTTTCTTTCAAGTAAATATCTCAATGTATACGTAATTATTTGAAGGCATAAATCAACGTAACGTATATGTACGCCTATTCCTACCCTATACAAAATTTCATGTTACCTAAAGCAGTTTGCTATTTCTTAGTTAATAATTCGTGTAAAAGTAGTTGGCAACAGAGATATAGCTTTACAAAACGGGAAGGCGATTATATCGGTTTTTTTTGTTGTTCATGGCTGATCACAAGATGTTATAAAAAAGTATGAAACTATCAATTATGTTTTTTTTTAATAACAATGTTTACGAAACAAAACATAAATTATTAATTGTTTAGCTGGAATTTAACTAATTAGTAATACGTGACTGAAATACATTATTTCAATGTCGTCTGATGTAAAATTCTAAATATTCTATAAGCGTCCCGAATGACGCAAAATCTTTCGGAGAATTAAATATTCTGATTATACGTCATTGAACGTTAAGGAAAAATGTGTACTATTTCTTCCAAATAAGGTTGAATATTAAGTAAGGGCTTGCATTACATATTCATAGGATTAAAAGGAACCTTGCATATGCATGGGATGCGTTAAGTATAAAGTAATTAGGTGATTTGTCTTAGCTCAGTGTGAGGTTAAATATCGGTGTGGCCGGATAACGGGACAAGATGTAAGATTTTAATTAATTTTTGATTAACTATGTCATTATTTTAATTATTAATATTTTAAGAAAGTGACAGTAAATATATTTTCATTCGTTTAACTGAAATCTTTTTGAAAGGAATAAGTGAGATTGCTTTCCTCTTTTATTCGACAAATTAATTTGTACCTACTTTCATATTTTTACGTATTATTAGGCAGAATAGCCAAATCTTTACCGCAGTCCCGTGTTGAGGCACTAGTTTGAAAAATTTATAAAAAAAATATTTGTAAGAATGAAAAATTTTTTTTATATAAAGGGGGAAAAAGGGGGGGGGGCCCCCCTGTGTTTATGAAAGCCCCCCCCCCCGGAAACCCCCCCCCCCCCGGGGGGGCGGGGGGGGGGGGGGCTTTTTTATCCACCTTAGGAGACTCATTCGTATTAGCCACGGTGGGAAGATAATAAAGAGACAATATTAAAATCATAGATCGAGGTTTACTTAATATTTATGTCGACATATTCGATCGGAATATTAGCGACTGTTAACTTGCGCAAGCTATAAATCTTATAAAATATGAATAAATAATTTTGTGATGTACCGAATTTGCGTTCCACATTTTGTCTAGAAAGCTCAAATCATAGGGTGTTCAAATCATATGCGTGTTTTAGTGAGGAATTAAATAAACATAAGATATTCAATAACTTATGTAGATTAAATAATATACACATGAAATATGTGTTTTTCTATCAATATACTTATGTCGCATTAATGCGTCTAACACACATTGACTACCGCAGAATTAAGAAACGTGTTGAGAAAAATCTTTTGGTCTCTTTCTTCTCATACACTTAAAAGGGTATTGAATGGGTTTTACATATAAAAATAAACCAAATACAACCTGTATTGGTATTTAAACTATTGTTCTCTTGTAACATTTATCCATTGTAGACCCAACTCCATAATCAGGAAGTTGCACATAGCAAAGAAACTTTCTTTCTGAAAATATATTTAAAACTATAATTCCCACAAGAAATGTGTATAGGAAATAAAACGTGCTTAGAACATCCTGTGTCTCACTAAATATGATAATTTCGGTACCAATTTAGCTGTCGATGTAAAACTTGTAATATTAAATAGTTTTCTGGTTTAGTGCGTGCGCGACGGTTCAATTTAAAATTTACTATGTTCGTTAAAGATTTATTAAAAAGTTAAAATGTGTGTCGAATGCGTGAACGATGGAAAACTACTTCGGATTGTTATTAAACTATTGTGAGTAATGACTCAAATGAATAATAAAATGTTATTAACAAAAAGCTGTGTTTATCAATGTGTCATAATAAAACAATAGTAACATTAAGTATATGGTAGACCACAGAAAAATATGTATATAGAAAAAACAACATTTTAATTTACAACGGGGACTCTGTTACGTCCCAGCTGTATTTTTTTCCTCTTAAACCAAGGCATCTATATGATATACTTTCACCGACTTACGAATTGTGTGTTTAAAAGCCTTAAAGACAAATTACTTTTTCTTTATATTCACGACGCTTCTTTGATATATTGTTCAACTATTATTATAGTTACGTTGTTCCTCTAGCACTATGTTATACACAATTTTTGTTCACATATGCAATGCATAATATGAGAAAATCCCTGAATTCCAGGGTGATGCAACAAGCGGGTGAATGGTACAAACAGAATAAGCAGCTGAAGAGACGAAGCACAGCGCTGCTGCTCGCGCTGCCCACCACCGTTGACATTGATATCACAGACGCTACAGATACATGTATGTACTCTATTTATATTCTTTTCATTGCTCTCCAGGAAAATCTACGAATTATTTTATTTATTTATTCACTCTTATCCCTGAGGTCGTAGGTTCGATCCCCGGCGGTGCACCAATGAACTTTATTTCTATGTGCGCGTTTAACATTCGCTCGAACGGTGAAGGATAACATCGTGAGGAAACCAACATGTCTTAGACCCAAAAAGTCGACGGCGTGTATCAGGCACTGGAGGCTGATCACCTACTTGCCTATAAGATTTAAAAATAATCATGAAATAGATTCAGAAATCTGAAGCCCAGACCTAAAAGAGGTTGCAACGCCACTTATGTTTAAATTATTAATTGAAGTATACCACACCACGCACTTGCGAGCCTTCTGGCAGTGTCTATTGGCGGCGGAGTCACTTAATATACGCCCGTTAGCCATTTGTTCTAAAAAGCTAAAAGTGAAACTTACCGATCACATAGGATCAGTATCGTTAAAGCAAGCTTAATGCAACATTACATTACGTTACATCTGAATATATATGTCGCAGCCAACTAGCTTAATTAGCCGTTCAATTAACAGCCTAGCCTTTTAACTAAACGGCGCCGTTTAATTAGCGGCTTGAAAGATATTCAGCCGTAGCGTGTGCTACAATATTTAATAAACTGGCTGGCTAATGCTTAGGCCATTCGTATGGTAAAACTTTTGAAACCACCATCAAAGTTGTGGTTTGCCGACGCCATATTGACAGATTGAAAATTTTCGTTTCGAGTGTGAGAGTGGCAGCAAATGGAATTAAATTTAAATTTGCAGTGAACATTCTAGGCAAGTAATTAAACGTTATCTGCATAGCTGTTTGATCAACTGACTGAATATCTTTTAGGCCGCTAGTTAAATGGCGTCGTTTAGTTAAATGGCTAGGCTGTTAATTGAAAGGCTTACTAAGCTAGTTGGCTGCGACATCTATAAACCGGCACAAACAAGGCTACACTTAACCAAATGAGAAACAAACTAACATGTGACCGCGATAAAAGGTTCGGTATGCACAAAAACAATACATATTTATTCGTATTAAAATGATGAAATATTGCAGTCATACCTTTATTTTATTTTCTGCAGCATCTGAAGCGAGCAGTAATGAAGAAGTGGAATTTCTGAAGCGTACAGTATCTGAACTGTCCGAGCAGATAGCAGCCTTACAGACGGAGGCCAACGCGGCTAAGTTACACGAATTTGAGGCCCACGAGGTCAATGTGCAATTGAATCAGGTCAGATTCTCTACTTTCTATTTAGTCTCTCTATTTTGTATTCTATTCATGAATACCCTGATTAAAGATAAGGTTATAGATAGATTTAACTATACTATAACTATATAATATATATATATATATATTATAGTATATATATAAGGTAACTACTTTAAAATGTACAAAATACTATTAACTGTACCTTGTAAGGCACATGACATTGTTTCCGGGTTCGATTTTGGACGATATAATATTAAAGAAAAGACACGAAAATGTGCTCTGTGATACACCGACTGTTTTAGTTTTGAATCATTAAATTTCGTTGTTAAGCGGGGATTTCCCTGTTATCACCTTAATCCTACTTTTATATCATCCATAATCTATTTCATATCTATAAATGTCTTTATAAAATTATCAATTATATAATTATAACCTATTATATGTACTACTTACGTCGGCCTAAAATAATGCTTTATTTGATTTGATTGAATACTTAGTTGTCAATTATTAAACTTCTATATTGTCTTGTCTATAGGTAAATGATAATATATTCTGAATATTTTTGTTCTGAATTAAAATAATTATAAAACTCTATCATCTATATATCTTGCATATGAAACCAGGGCATCTGCAAAATACAATATTAACAATACAATTCAATTCGTCACCATATTACGCGCCCAGTATTTTATATGTATACTAGCTGACCCAACAGACGTGTTCCTTAACTATGAATTGAATTTGAATTAACATAATTAATTTTTTAAATTAATTTATTATTGTAATGAACTTTGCATTCGCATTTCACTGACACTTGTGTAAAATTAATATCGTAGTTAAGTTTTCTTAAATTGTCGAATGTTCCGCGCAACTTCCTTATTTTTGCTCCTGCCAATAAAAAACTCAACGAAAAATAATTAGCAAAATTGTTCCATCCATTCACGCGTGATGCGTTGACCAACGGAAATAGAGATTTATTTATAAAATATTATGGAAACCAAATACAGCCTATGTTACTCGGGGATAATATAACATTCTTATGATAAACGAATTTTTCAAATCAGTCCAGTATTTTTGAGTATATTCGTTAGAAACATACAAACCTTTTTATCATTTTTATTTATTCACATGATTTAGTGCAACGGGCGATCTGTAAGGAAAATAAATAACAAACATTATATTTTCAGGAATTGGAGGTAGAACGAGAAAAATGCGTTCAACAGGAAAAAGAGTTGCAGGAACTTAGATCTCAAATAGAGAGACACAACCGAGTGTCCAAACTACTTATGGAAGAGGTTACAGGTCTCAAGGACAATGCTGACAAGGACAGACAAATGGCCGAGACGTACGTATATATAAATGCATGAAATTATTTACGTAATGAACTATTGCCCAGTGTTATATGGTACACATTCCTGCGACTATATTCTTTTATAGTCATGTATCAATTAGCCTGAAATGCCAAACAATAGACTATTTGACAAGATATTTAAAACCATTACAGATTATTAATAAACCTGCATAAATAATAAAATATTTTTAATTCTGTTAAGTATCGGCTTAACAATTCAAAGTAACATTCTTAATTTAAAGAACCCGCCAAAACCCTTATCTAAGCAAGATGGTGGCGCACCAGTATCTATGACGATTGACGTACCATGACTGTAAACACGAAAACAAACGTCCAGTTTATAACGTGTTAATTATCATTCATCAAATAACACATACGATAAAATGAGTTCCAATTATATCCAAACTCGAATTTGAATAATCTGTCACCGTTTTATGTCAAATAATTATATATTTTATTTACGGTTTCTTTAAATAAACTAATGATTATTTACAAGGTATTCTACTTTAAAAAAACTTTTAAAGGCCTTGGCTTTATACAGTTAAATTTCAATAACACTTTCATTTTTATTATGTTAAAATGTCTATTCGCAACAATAATGGTTTGGCTAGTAATGTACCCAACTGGGTATGGAACCCACGGCATATTTGGGAACTTGTAAGGAAATTATTACAAAAAAAATTCGTATGTAGGTAGGATGATATGACAACCCCTTTATCATTTTTATACATAACTAGCTGACCCGGCAAACGTAGTTTTGCCATGTATATTATTTCTAGGAAACATATTTTTAGTTCAATAAAAATAACTATCTACTATAATAAAAAATAGGGGTACACCGTAGATGGGTGAAAATTAGGGGTTGTGTGTATTTTTGTATGCTGTATAAAAAAAAAAACAAAAAAAAATGTCTAAGAAGTAAAAACAAAATTTTTGGGGTGGACACCCCTTATCACTTAGGGGTTTGAAAGGGGTCGAGCCGTTTCGGCGGAGTATGTCACTCAATATTATTTAGTATATATTCTTTGCTAACATAAAATAGGTGATGGTGTATTTTTTCTCTCTCTTCTCGGAATTCCCTGTAAGTCGTCTAATATTGAGACAGTCTGGATTTTTTATTGAAAAACTTTCATTTGCTTTATCATTTTATTAACCAATTTGTGAAACCTAACGACAAAATTTTAATCAAACAATTATCCAATAGTAAAAGAAAATCTTTATTTCCATGTTTTGTAACACATGTACCTATATGTATTTTCATTTCAGTTACAAATCAGAAGCACGCGACGCCAAAAAGCGCGCAACAGTACTGGCTCACCAGAGCGCATTGCTGATGGGAGAATTGGATCTGGATGAACGCCTGGGACTGCTTTTAGGTGAAGTGGATAGTCTGAGAGACGCCTTGGAACAGCAGAGTAACAGGCATAAGGATCATGTTCAGCAGTTGCAGGTTAGTTCTTACTTATAATGCTTCTGTTTCGTTATGTATTGCGTGCGTACACGGGAAATTTTTCGGAAAAAAATTCTGGCGAAGTATTTTGAGGGTAGTAAGCTCCCACAGTCATAATAATGGTTTTTACCATAAGGTCATTATGAGAAATCTCGATTTAATAAGTAGTATTTTTTCATTTTATTATTTCTACCTTTCTTCCAGCTACAATTAACTGAAAAGCATGAAGATACAGACATACTACTATGGGAAGAGAAAATAAGACTGGCTGAGGAAGATGCACAGAAAGCGTTAGAAAGAGCAGAAAGAGCTGAGAAGAAATTGGCGGAACTCGATAAGAGAGCTAAGGGTGAACCGAGATCTGCGCTTAAAAGCCGTATTAGTTACTTCGAAAGTGGTGGAAATGAGAGGATTAAGAAAGAGATCAAGGAAGAAGGTAGGTTCCTCTAATTTATACTCCAGAACTCGATAAAATATGACTTTATAGACTGAGATTTGTGAGAGAAATTCTTAATGACTAAGTAGGTCAGGTAGTCAGACTTTTGTGCCTGACACACGCCGTCGACTTATTGTCGACGCATGTTTTTCCTCACTATGTTTTCCTTACCGTTCGAGCGAGTGTTAAATTCACACATGCACAGAAAAGTCCATTGGTGCACAGCCGTGATCGTGCTCAGAGTTGAACCGTTAGCTCAAGGCAAAAGGCCAACACTGTTTATGCGTTATATATTTCTTAAAGGAATAAGAAAAAATGTTCGTAAAAATAATTTAAATCTAAAGACCAGAATGTTTTGAGGGTAATTCCTAATGGTATATACGCATTAATTTATCACTTTAAGGCAAGAGGGTAGACGTTTTCTGCGTTATTACAAAAATAGCATTAGGTACCGCGTTTGTTACCATGGTAACGATGTTATTTTCATATAGGTAAATATAATGGTAACAAATGCAAAACTTTTATTCACATAATTTAATATGCATTCCAGAACCAGCGCTGACACAAATTCCTGCCCCCTCAACCCCAGCCCCCATAACTCTAGCCGCAATAACTAAACCCCCGGTTCCAACTCCCCCAGCATCACCAATCCCACAGGAAATCCCGATAGTCACAATTCCCATTTCCCCGCCGCCCCCACCAGTTATGCCCCCACCACCGCCTCCGCCGCCCCCGCCCCCAGTGGCCTTTGAACCCTTGGGTGATATGGATATGGCTAAGATGCTTGCAAGCAAGTCAGGCACGCTGAAGAAGACGAAACAAAATGGTGGTATGTATCTTTAGCTGAATCTTCATTTTACACTATTTTATGTTTTAAATCTTAATATCGAAATACATTGTTGCGATCAAATACTTTCGCTCTTCGGTGTATATAAATGCCGCATTTAAATTTAAATAAATATTGATATAATTTTAATATATATTTGAAAATTAAAAATAAATGGTGTCCCTAGTTATGAAATCATTCGTTATCTCTATCTGTAATTTAATTTTTTTATACGGCGTATATAAATATTTACTCTTAATCTTAAAAGAAATAAAAAATTGGTAAATATAAATAAATATTTTCAGGGGGAGCAATAGACGCGATAGTAGACCAAATAAAGGGAGGCAAATTCCAGCTGAAGTCCACAGATCACGCAGTTGAGAAGAAACCCAAGGACGAACAACCTGAAGCTGTCAAAGAAATGCTACAGATATTAGGAACGTTGCGCAAGCGACGGGGACATAGGCCTAGCCTCATTACAGAAAATACGTGAGGACTTTCTGTTTCTTGAAATCTTGATAAATATCGTGATATTGAAGTGCCTATATTGGTGTTTTTTTTTTAATTGAAAATGTGAATATTAAACATGCTATTGCTAAATGTAAGCATTTTTAAGATATTTTTATCAATTTAACGATAGATTTATATACATATATGTATTCATTATATAACTGACGCATATAGTTAAATAAATGTACAGATTGATAAAGTATTAAACACTACATTCATATTTACATTCATACATACATCTGTATTTGTATGACAAAAATTTATTTTGCCAAGCAAACTTACCACGTAAATTCAATGCATTTTAATATCAATATTAAAGTAAAGTAAGGAAAACTCAAGTTTTCCTACGCAATCTCATGTTTGCCACGAATTATATATTTAGAAAAAAAATTGGTTTCATCGTCATTAAGAAACTTAATAATGTTTGGTATACTTACAATTAAAATTTATATAAAACCTCGTTGACGACTTTGAATAATGCACGTAATATCGAGTTATGTAAATAATTCACATTTTCTTATAAGTAATTTTCATTATCTCTTTAATCTTTGAAATGAGAAGATTTATTTTTCATAGATATTTGACGTGGAATTATTTAATGATTTAATACGTTACAAATCTTATGATAGAACAACAGTTATATTTTAAGTACTGAATCTGTCTTTTAGTAAATTAAGACGATATTTGACATTTTGGTAAATTTTACAAGTTTTTCAAAACGTAACATTTGTTATGTTGCTATTTTTGATCATAGTATAGTTGTTTATGTTCTTAGTAATCGGATGTAAAGCAGAGACAACATCTAGTGACTCCCTTATTTCAAAATCCGATACATTTTTGACCTACGAGTCAGTCTAACTTCATACAGAAAAAATGGTTTGACAGCTTTAGAAACTAGATTTAAGTTTGTGATACAGGCGTAGTGCTAAGCCTCGTTTTTGAATCTTACCCTACCGCTCCAAACTATTACTGGTCCCTGAATCTTAGCTTAAGCCTGATAGGCGAATCCGAGCTCATATCAAAACCTATAGAGGCTTTTAAAACGAATTATACTTGGAAGTATTATTATAAAAAAAAATGCATTTTAATCAACGAAGAAATCGATGTACAGCTAAGTTAAATGTGAAATTTACACTAAAATACTCCAATTGAAACTAGTTAGTAAATAGAGTAATACTTCGAGTTTCTCATATATTTTAATATTTTTAAAATTTACTATCATTATATACGTATAGTACGTATAGGCGATTGTATATTTTATCAAAATTTGAGATATTACTGTATAGATAGTACATAGTACAATAATTATTTTATAATGGTCCGTTTATGGTGTGGTTTCCTTATATTTAGTTAAAATGAGACTATGGCGTTCTGCCAATTATAATTGCCATTTTTGTATGTTTATAATTAGAATTAAATTTTAAACATAGACAATTGTTATAGTGATTATAGAGCTTATAGAAATATAGAGTAAAAGTGCCTTAAATTGTGATCATACATGAAGACAGTTAGGACAACCATAGATAAGACAAAGAATTTACGAACTTTTGTTTATATCATAAACTAGCATAACGTATCTATGGTCTTCTAATATTTACAAATATTGCACTTGACAAGTTACCGTTTGGTGCCATCGACTTCCATTTGAAGCATTTATTTTAAGAATTATTATTCAATAAACGTATTTTTAATTAACACGTTATTTTATTTATTACAACTAACCACCGCGAAATTTGTCGAATCTATCTATTACTAGAGTATATGAAAATTAATTTCCAAAGTTAATTTTTTTTTCTAGAAATAAGAAAGAAAATAGACAAGGCTGTCGTTTCGTGAGAAGCCTCCGGTAGCTTGCCTTTAGCTAAGAAACTGTTTGTTAAATGGGCCAAAGCATTTTTATCGAAAAGCTAATATTCTTTTGAGCGGTCTGGTTTGCCAACAGAAGTATTGAAACTAAATATAAATACTTTAATGTCTTAAATATGTATTTATTATTTACAATAATACTAAACTACTAATAGCATACAAGGTAAACACGAATAAATTTTGATGTGAAATAACCTTCACTGGGTGTCCCAAATTCCGTGGTGAGATTCGCGCATCGTCAACGTAATCTCTGTAATTAAATATTTAATGATTTTTTACCTTTGAAAGCCGTCTAAATATGTCTATATCAAAATCTAATCTCATCTACGCCAATAAACAATCTAGTAGCTCTACCATAACTGCCAATGGCGTCAAATATAAAAACTTATAGCGCCCCTGGTGGTGTTGCACAAGACAGATTTCTCATACGAATTTTGGATGCTGACTTATTTTAGCCAGCTTTTACTTAGTCAAATATTTGGTAGATCTACTGGTTGTAAAAACTAAATGTATATCAATCCTGAATTTAGGAACATACAAGTGGCAGTACAACACTTGTTTAGATTGCTGTATCACTTTGATTATTAGAAAGGTAAATTTTGGAATAAACTCAAGTCGGTGTTCGCCTGACGGTTTCGATTTTTAGTGTCCTATATCCAAGTTGGCACCGGTTTCCTCACGATGTATATACCACCACCGAGATTTCACCGTACCTCTCATTTCAGTGTCATACATTGATCTGAAATACGTCTGCGTCTGCATCTACTATATATTAAAATGCTTCAGTGCCGCTAAATAATTACACGCAAATTTGTTTCATATTGTTCTACGATAAACTTGTAATAGAGTGGCGTCTGTTTTACTGGTATTATTATTCTTTTACATGTATTCGTTGTTGAATATTTCCAAGTTTTTGGGAAGTATTTCAACCTTGTGTAATATTAATTCCATTCTCTACAAGTTGGCTTAAACTGGATATATTTTATGAATACATTTTGTATAGAGCTTAAGCAGCGCTCACTAGGCGTTCGTTTGAGTACGAACAAAATATACGTATATATGTCGCAGCTAACTAGCTTAATAAACCGTTCAATTAACAGCCTAGCCATTTAAGTAAACAGCGCCATTTGACCAGTGGTCTGAAAGATATTCAGCCATAGCGTTTGTTACAACGTTTAATAAACTAACTGGCTAATGCTTAGGCCATTCGTACGATAAAGTGACCATGAGATAGAAATTAAAAAGATGAAACATTTGACAAAAAATATTTCTTTAAAAATTAAATTGCTTGCGTCAGTCACAGCTAAATTCACATTAATATTGTCACTAAACTCTTTCATTGTACTTATTGTTTTTCATTGAACTTTGGAAAACAACATTCAAAGTTGTGGTTTGCCGGTTATTGACAGTTTGAAGATTTCGGCGCTAGCCGCTAGGTGGCAGAAAGTGGAACTAAATTTAAATTAATATTCAACAGGCTAGGCAAGTAATGAAACGTCATCGATCCAAGTAATTTGCTGTTTGATCAACTGGCTGAATATCTTTCAGGTCGCTAGTTAAACGGCGTTGTTTAGTTAAGAGTCTAGGCTGTTGATTAAACGGCTAATTAAGCTTGTTGGCATACATATATATTAACAAATCTATTAAAAAGTTTATGCTAAATGTAACTTTTTTTTCGGGTATAAAAATGGATACTCGATGTTAAGGTTATGTTTGGCATCATTTAAACCAAAAACAAAAATAATTAAAACAATTTATTTGTACACGATTGTTATAAATAATTATAAATAAATTTACTAATCACTTGATCAACTACACACAACCTTTGATGGACGGATTCATATTTTTTACATAAAAAATAAGTACACAAAAAAGATCCAATTTCAAAAAAATTAACAATTTCAAAAAATTATACAAATCAAAATAATTATGAAAAATGTTTGTAAAAAATTAAATAAATATTTAGTGACATTACTTATGAGCGTACTAGAAGCCTTACTCGTTAATCTGATACAATTTTTTTTCATTTATGAGTTAAAAATATAAACTTCAGATACATAAGCACCAAAAATGAGGAATTTAATTCTTTATAACTGAGAATAATTAATAAATACAAAAAAATGCTTATTTAAGTAATCCAGGCTTATAGTACGTTCCTAAATAATCTAAGAATTGGTCTTAATCAAATGGTGTTAAACGATGACTTGATATATTATGTATCGCATATAGTGAAGACATGAAGATCGGTTTTCCCCCCCAAGAAGCAGGTTGGGGCAAAAAAATATATTTTGGAAACAAATTCTGTATGGCATCTAAAAAGGTATAGCGTGTAGGTATTTACGATCTACCTTTTTGTAATGCATATGTGCAAGCTTTAATTACGTAATTATAAATATTAATACAATATCAATAGCCGACATTTGTTAACTAAATTTTCACTATTACAAAGAAAAATTGGTGTTTTTTTGTATCAAATTTGTTGACATTTTTATATTCATAACAAAATAACAACTAGAGAGATTGCATTTTTTTGAATTTGCTTACGAATTGTGTAATACCAAATGGGAAAAGATTTTTTTATACATTTCGTTCTAATTATTTTTTTAAAAAACCTCGAAAATAAGCGATACGAAATACACAATGTGCTCACAATTTTTTTACAAGCAATAGCTCTACTTTAGTGACATTTATACATTGATACAATTAATACAGCTAGTAACAAAATATTTTTAAATTTCAGATTTTTTTAATTATGAAAATTTCAACACTAAAAAAAAAATAAATATTTTGTTACCGAATACTACTTAGCGATTAACAACATACTTTTAAACAACAATCTTAATTGGTACTAAGTGTCACAGTCGAGACTTAGCGCAAAGTATGACTTCCATATGTCAAAATCCATACGGAAGCCAAAAATAGCTAAAAATCAATTCAAAAGTGCGTTTAAAATTAAATGAATCTCCATTTTATTTTATTTATCTCACTTCAAGTTTTCCTCTACCAATCAACAGATTCGATATAAGTCTCATAATGTCTTTGCGTATAATTAATAAATATTTTTTAATTTTTATTTACGCTTATAGGCGAAACAATTATATTTTCAACTAGTATTTTTTAAAGGTGAGTCCAAATAAGTAAACATATTTTTATATTTTATTAACTATTTTTTTAACACAAAATAATAGTTAATTATAATTTATAGTACGTTAAATCTATAATTAAGACGCGGTCGATGTAATAATACAATATCTTACTGCGAATATTCCCTCAGTTTGTCGACGACGAGCCCCTGGTTCTGTTGTATCCAGGCTATGTTGACTCGAGCGCGCTCTATACCTTGAGACACGGCCAGCTTCGCATCATCGAGATATTCGGAATTCTGGTCGTACCATTTCAGGAACTGAAAAAAATCAATCGATGCACATAGTAAAAACAATGAAGGCTATACCTAAATAAAAAAAATCGGGTACACAACTTTGCTAATAAAAATAATAAAAGGATGTATTTTTACTTCAAAAAACCTACATATTTTTTTATTATTATAGATACAATTTGAAAAAAAAGTAAGGGTCCTAGCTTTTCTACCGGTGCAAAGAGAAATTTGTCCTCAAAAACCGTTACTTTTTTTAATTCAATTTCGTATTGATTTTAATGATAAATATACTTCAGTAAAACTTCATCACTTCTATTGTCATTGATACAGGTCGTAATTCAATAGAGTATCACTATAGTATGTATCACTTTCACAGCAGAATTAGGTATGACATAGTTAAATGTATTTAATGATTTTTATTGATTTTTTCCGTATGTTACACGTTTGCCTTTTTGTATATATTATATATTCCATCTTTGGCTTTATCTTCGTTATTGATTTTTGTTACATATAATTTATATTAGCTGTACGATTACGAAATAAATACCTCGTCTAGTTCCCGCTGCGTAGTAAACTGATTGAGTAAAGTTTTAATAATGTAGCCCAAACGACGGCCCTGGCCGTTGAATCTGGAAATATATTAATCAATAAAAAAAACTTTCAACCAAGCCGCAAACAAAACAGTACTAATTCTGGCTTCAGAATTCTGTATCTGTTTTGTGGTAATTTCTAACGTGCAAGCAGGTGATCAACCTTATGTGCCTGACACACCGCCGACTTTTTGGGTCTTTGACTTTTGACTTTTTGGACTTTTTGCGAGGTTCAAATATAGGACACTCTGATGAAATCTGTATGTTTGAACTCATCGCACGACGAGACCGCATCGTGTCATCGTGCGATCTTCGCCAATTAGGACAACGCCTAAGGCATGCCGCTTTCCTCACGATGTTTTCCTTCACTGAACGTATTAAATGCGCACATAGAAAATCCATTGGTGTGGGTGGGGATCGAACCTACGACCCCAGGGTGGAGAGTCGCACGTTGAAACCACTAGGCCAACACTGCTCAGAAGTATTATACCCTGAGTAAAATATACTCAATAGTTAAATTTATTTATTAATAAAAGAACTCTCACGACTCATCCGATTTATTAGGATCGATTCCGGTGAGATTACGGGAACAAAAACACTATAATTTAAACAATAGTTTATATAAGCAGTGTTATTGAACACTTTCTTATGTTAAATATCCTTATTAGTAAATTAAGATAGACTAAAATTACCTATTTGTATTAATTTACGCTAGATCGTTATGTTCCATGATGTCACAGTGAAGATCATGTCTTATTAAAAAAAAATAAGTAATTAATACATATAAACTTACGCCTTGTAAATATCCTCAATGCGTGAATATAAGAACTCCTTTCCATAGTAATAGCCAAGTTCCGATGCAATCACAGATGTGATTACCGAAGCAGAGTCCTGGCGACGCACATCCGAACCGTCAGTAATCGACCACTCCAAGTATCTACAATAAAATATTTAATCAGTTCAATACCGTTATAATCATAAAAACCAAACCGAACCAATTCGACTTAGGTCCATTTTACAAAAGAGCGTACCAATTCTTAAAAAGCCGGCAACGCACTTGCGAGCAATCTAGCAATGAGAGTGTCTATGGGAGGCGGTGTCACTAACGCCCGAACTCAATAATTAATCCTCAGATTGAAAACAATGTGAGATCAGATCGTGACAGTCGATCGATCTCCTGCATCCCAATAACCAAACCCTACGAAGACAATCCATTTTTGGCGACGGATAAAATGCTCTTTCTCGATCCATTTTACCGAGTTAACACACATATTTGATAATCAATGCAAACCAAATAAAGTAAATAAAACCGTACAAATAACATTAAAATATACATGTGTATGTTTAAAACATAACAAACAGTTTTTTAATTATTTAAAAAACTGGTGTAAGTTAAAATCTGTTAAAATAATTAACTGTTGAAATCGAGCTTTCGTCAACTGTCATTTTCATACAAAGGTCTATCCACAGACACCGATACGACCTCCCATGGATAGCTTGTATCGACAGATGGCTATTACAATCCGTGGATGGGTTATTGCGTCACTTGTTACAACATTTGGATTAAGATTACTATGATGGGGGCTTATGGATTGAGATAGGTGATTGGGTTCGGGCGTTTACATCAGATGAGCGTACAGCCCATTTGCCCCGTTATATAAAAAAACTGATATTTATTATTATTATTATTATGGTATTATTCGTACGGAATTTAAAAGAACATATTTTATATATATATCGCATTAAAATCCGGTAAATAAACTCACTGTGCTAGTATCCAAATGTCTCTGGAGCAGGATAATGCGCGGAGTAATTGATCTTTGGCGGCCGCAACATTCGTGCGCCGGCGACGCTCCAACGCGAATCGCCAGTGACGTACGGATCCACGCTCAATCGCCACACAGTACACTGTCGAACGGAGATCTAAAGGAATACTGCGAACAAATGTCAAACATATATAAAAAGAGGCTAAACTATCTTAAAAGCTATAGAAGCTGCATTTGTTTATTCAAATCATCATAACACATAAATTATATAAAGATACATTATATTCAAAGATACGTTGCCACAGAGAACAGACTTTTTGACCAGAATTTATTTATATATAATAAAATTAATCGCAAATATGTTGCTAAGCTCAAAACTCGGCTGGACTAATTCGATTTTTGTATTTATTCCTTAACTAATAGGTTTTTATGGAGATAAAACTTGGAAAAATAAAAAAAAATAAAAAAATAGTTTTATTTAGTGATTAGGTTTTTATTCTGGATAAGTGAACAGTCTCTATAGGGTAGCATAGCAAAATGTCCCATATGTTGGTATGTTCCTATTTAAAAGGTAAACTAAGTAAAAATAATCATATTAAGGTTTATAGTTAGTAAAAAATCCAATAGAATCGCTGCAGAGTTAACCTTTTTTATTTACAACATTGTTACGTCATTATAGTTCCACATTGATAATATGAAATATTCATAGTATTTTTGTGCATAAATGAAATGAAGCGTTGTAGAAGAGCCACGCTCGTTCTATTGCCGCAATTTGCTTTTTTTTAAATATAACTTCAGGAAGTCACCGCAGGGTTGCGATAATTTCCGCATAGATGGCGCTAGAGTCGCCAAAGTTAAATCGGTTAGCCGTTAGATGATTTTATACTTACGGATTGTTTTCATCGGGATTCTTAGTATTCATCCACTGTTCAAACAACTGTAGGGCATTCTCTTCGCATCCTGGCACCTTCGCACGACACGCTGTTGAACTGGTTTTTACCTAAACACGAAATGATGATAGTATTGCTTATTAAATTTTGTAAAAATTTGGTAAAATTAAAAGAACCTTTTAGGGAAAGTCCGCGAGAATGATCCAGAATATCAAATTTATACTGAGTACGTTTGGCACAAAATATTAATTATTTAATAAGAGTAATCCAAAGAGTCGAGGAAAACTAATCTCTTTTAATAACCTTTTTTTTAACTTAATAATATTTCTGCGAATCTTTTCAGTAAAAATATAAGGTGTAGTGTAATCACACAAGTAGACGCATAAATAAGCTGATACTAAAACCATAGTAATTATTCATATGGTAACACGATAAGTCCATGTTTCAAAATAAGGCCAAAATTTAACAAAATAGTTTCCAAAGCTAATTCGGTATTTGCTGCTATGGTTACCACTCTTCTTACGAAAATAGCATCGTAACCATGGTTACAAACCATTTTATTCTCCTAGAGGAGTAATAACGATATAAAATATTAAATAAGTAGTCTCGCTTAGTGACTGCGCATAGACACACCAAATATATTTTACTAGAATAGGCCGTTCCTTCCACTTTCTTCTAATTATACATTTAGATTTTTATTTTTACCTAACTAAACAGCATATGACCGTACCTGCATTTTTACGCTATTCAAATCATCCCCATTCAATATCTTCCTTGCAGCAAGACCACCTGTCTTTTCGTATGTTCTTCTGATTAACTTCCTCATGAACTTCTGATATGCGCCATAGTGAGGTGTACGTTTCAGTACGTTTTCAATTTTCGAGAGCGCGTTCAGGCCCGTCATTAGGGGAAGATAGTCGTCTTCGTGTTGGAGGTAACTTGCCAATCTTGAATAATAATTGGCAATAAATACATTTTTAATATTCAATAATTCTTTAAAATATTTCCAGTTTAATTAAGTTGTATCATTATAAGTTGCGTTGCTGTATCGATTACAAGAGGCCACACATTTGGCGCCTATGAGAAATTTGGCGTACTAATTTATCAATTATAGATTTGTACATATAAAAACAATACGTTGAAGTTGTAACAGAAATAAAGATGCTATAACTATAAGTTAATATAGTCAAAAATAGTGTAGTGCTTCATGCAACTCTCATCCCAGAGGTCGTATATTCGATCCTCGGCTTTTTTTCTTGGCTATTTCTCCAAATCGGAAAACTGACTTTCTGTCTATCTGTTCTCTCCCACGTACGGTGAAGGAAAACATCGAGAGGAAACGGGTATTCCTTAGACCAACAAAATTGACGGCGTGTGTCAGATAGAAGAATGATCACCTAGTCTATAAAATAAAAACTATCGAAGAGATGTACTCTGAAGCCAAGGCACATATATTTTGTAGCGCCAATGGATTTTTATTTAAAAATAGACTTGCTTTCTCGTGTCCGAATGGCTTCTATTAAAAATAGAATAATGAAATCTATTTTCATGAAATTGTCGTCGAAATAATGTTAGGTCTACTGATGAAGTTAAAATGTCCGTGTAAATTAAAGAAAAATGTATCTATTTACATCTAGCTATGACTAACTTTAAGCTGTTCTTTCATTCAAAAACCATATTTGTCCCGTTCATACAGGATCAACTCTTTACAGAATACAGATAGTAGTACAGATAAATCTACTTTTAGGATTTAAAATTTGTAACGTTGATATGAAATACAGCATATAAAACTTACTGCAACGTAGTCGAATAATCCAATTTATTGGTCCAGGCAAGTGCAAATGCATCGGACAGTAACTGGACTCTTCCCATGACCGGCACTTGGGTGAATTTGTCACTAGTAAGAGTGGAGACCAGAAGTTGCCAGTTACGAGCATCATAGTTCACGCGGTATGGGGCTACAAGAAACAGTAACTTGATACAGTTAGCTGATTTGGGAAATTAGTTGCATTGTCTCATGTATGTTCCATATTTGATTGTGTTTGTTTTTTGATTTTTTTAAATGTCAACTTTTTTTTCATGTCAATCCAGGGAAGCAAGTCCAAGGCCCACTGAAAGTTGCTGTTGACAGCAGTGAAAGCTGAGTTGTGCCCATTTGATTTTTTATTCTTTCTTTTATGCTTTAATAAAATATATATGTTTTTTCTTTTAATAATAAAAATATTCATGACAGTAATATTATGGTTGTGACAAAATTGATCTAACGATAGTACCCACAGAAGGTAGCCCCTGTGTTGTGGGTTTATTGGTTTTCCGTGTGGTGGGGGTGGTTTTCTTTATTATATTTATCTTTTATGACAGAGGAAAATGAGACGGAACAGGGCTAATAATTAATAATTCAAAATACAAAGAAAGTGATGGTAATGTAAAACAAAAGACGAAGCGTTGTCGCGTTCCTTTCGATTATGATTGGTCAACAGCATTTCTAGTCCAATACGCGTTCACACGCAATGCTCACACAATTTAACGCACGGTTTCGTATTTGAATTTAGGTTTAGTTAACGATGGACACAACGATGGCTGCATTCTGTGGAATTTTGATTGATACTGATAAGTGATAAGGCATTGACGTCCGTATTATGTAACCAAACTATTTGTAGCAAATTTGTAGCACTTGGCTATGTCGTAGATTTTCTAAAGAAAGCATTTTACAGCCGTTCTTCTAGAAGCTAAGCGTAAATAAACTTTTTTTTTGTTTCAATTTATTTATTTCATACGTTTATTTAAGTAGGCTGCTGGATCACATGGTCTCACTTCATTTGAGGTGTTATAAGGTCCCAATATTTAGATTTTATAAAGGGGGAATATGCGATTTCTCTGAACCAAAAAGGAGAATATGTCATGCTCAGCACTACCTAATTAAATATTACTATGAAAAACAAAAACAAAACAAAATAAGAGTATTGGCACAATACAAAAAAAAATAAAAATAAAATGTTATTTTTATGAATGTATTGGGACCCGATAACAACTCAAACGAAATGAGAGGATGTAATGAAAAAGCCCCAATATACTTAATATTATATCAACTCACCAATCATATTATAATTGAAGAGGACCCATTCATCAGGACTCGCGCCGTGCTCATACCTGTGTTCCTTATCAACGCCCTCTTTGTCTGACAACCACTGAACATCTTGAGCCATGGTATCCCTCTCACATAGAACACTTAGAGGAACCCACCAAGCTGAGTTTGTACGGAAAGATCCACCGAGAGATAAATACCGTTTCTGAAAAAAAATTCGTATGAATCGCAACATTATTATATACTAAGAACGAAAATCTCTAATCTAAAGATCTCGAAAAATGCCACGAGATCTCGCGAGATCCCGATCGGGATTGCATTCCCTAATATGACGTCATCGCAGTGTGTGTAGCCTCGGATCGGTGTCGTTTTTCTTTAAATGTTACTAAAACTCTTTAATAAATAATGACTAAATAATAACATACTGCAGTCACTGGACATGGTAATTTTTTAGCTCGGTTGGGACAAGCAAAAGTTAGAGTAGCTATGGAAATATGATTAAGAAAAAAAAATACCGAACACCATTTTAAGATGTGTCTTTATCCGAGGATTTAATGTCGTTCAATAAAACATAGCTTTATCCGAACCACTGAACACTACACAAATATATATTAATCGCTGCGTGTGTCTGTAATGAAACTCCTAGCTGAAGCGATTTTCATGAAATGTTTTGTATGTGTTTAAGTGGATTCGAGAATGGTTTATTAACAATTAGATTATTTGTTTTGTATTTAGGACAGCGTCTGTCAGGTTCGCTAGTTTAATATGAATTTTGACTTAAAAAGACTTCCTCATCGAATTTTTCCTCCACTTTTTGAAGTCTATTAAATTAAGACATCATCAGCCGATATGAGGAAATAAATGCAAATTTTTGATCTTATGATCCAGTGCCGGATATACCAGCAGGCTGAGTAGGCCAGGGCAGCCAATTTCAGAGTTTTGACAAATTGGGTTCGAATTTTTTTTTCTTTACAGACATTAAAAAAAGGTCTAAAGTAAAACTCATTACTTCATTAATTTTATTGTTACGGATGGCTATTCTATCTGTTTACAGATAATTTAATAAAGATATTGTTCATATCAAAATGCAGAAAAAAAAATATCAACGTTTATCGAGTTTAGATTATTTTGTGTAAGCTGTTCCACATATTATTATAAAGAGGAAAAAAATTATTGTTTGTATATTGAAAAGGCTTCAAAACTACTGAACTGATTTTAAAAAATCTTTCACTATAATCTTACATTATCCCTTTTGAACATAGGCTATAGAAAATTTTCGAAAAAGTTAGGGATCCGTATGAAAACTCCAATAAAGTAACTCAAGCTGTAAAAAAATACTAATAAAATCTTTACAACGCGTACGCTGAAACTATTTACAATAGAGCAAAAATATGTTGCAGTTCATAGAAGACATCAATATCTACAAAAAAAACCTTAGTGTTACAAAAAAAAATTCAAAGAACCGCAGAGCTAGTACATTCATTTAAGAAATAAGTTGTTTGGTAACATACCTGCGATATGGTCAGTGACTTTTCAGAATAGTCCCTCTGGACTTCAAGTATCGGGTATCCGGTCTGTTTTGTCCACGTGTCCATCACCTCCTTAACCGTGACATTTGCGGTAAGCCCTCCAGCCTTTTGGACTTCTTGAGTTAGTTCCGCCCAGAGGTCGTCTTGTTCCGCGTTTCCATACGAGTGTTTTATTAGGTAGCTGGAATAATATAATGATAATTAAACGACTCCATAAATTTTCAGCTTAAAAGAGTCCGTCAAGAACCATTCACAAATGTTACTACTCTATCTACAACCCTTTAAGGTCTGGGGCCTCAGATTTCTGTATCTCTTTCGTTATCATATGTTTTTTTCTGTCAAGTAGGTGATCAGCCTGATACCTGACACATACTGTCGATTTTTTTGGTCTAAGAGATACCGGTTTCCTCGCGATGTTACTCGTATCACCGTACGAGCGAGGGTTAAATCCGGATACAAAAATTCTATAAGTTCAACAATTTTAGGAATTGGCTTCATTAAACGTTTTCAGGACTGGTTATACCCCTTTGGTGAAGGAACATTGTAGAGTAACCGTTCTAAATAAAAATAATAATTAATAATAATAATAGTAATAAGCCAGACTAAACATTCTAGGAAGGCATGCGATACGGACAAAGGCTACGAGATAAAAGGCTCGAAGGTTCCATAATTGTGCGATAAGCATAGAACACCTACTTTAGTTATTTCCTGGCCAATTCAACCGAGGCGAGTCGAGCTCTATACTTCATATAATTAAAGGCTATATGCTCGCCCCATAGCCCTCTTGCATCGACAGGACGCGAACATAAATGCTGAACCACCAATAACTAACCAGTCAATTCAGTCAAGAGCGCGCGAGAGATAAAAGTACGAATTGTAAGTACTAATTATGAAAAACGTGTTGAGCGCGTGTTCATTGTTGCAATTAGTGAAACTTTGTGTGTAAAAATTGTATTTTGTTTCATTTAATTACACATTGGCAAATATTTAAATAAAGTGAAGGCTTCAAGCCTTTTCTATCCCTTCGTAATAATATTATAAAACTCAATACTTACTTATGAAGCGCCTTCCTGAACACTTCTTCCCCTAAGAACATTGACATCATACGAATCAACGTCGATCCTTTCTTGTACGAGATCTCATCAAAGATCTCCGATATACGTTTCGGGTTGTCAATTTCTACTGATACCTGAAAAACAATAGTTTTTATTAGTTATAAAGTAACAAGAGGGAGCGATCTTTTTTTGTTTTTTTTTAATATAAAAAAAACGATAAATATAAGTACCAAGATATAAAACGCAAAGATGCGAAGGAAACAATGATTTTTTGAAACGGGTATCAGTGGTTGTACAGCGCCATCTGTTATTCTGTTCATATTGAGGTTTATTAGTTATTAGATAAGAAATTATAGAATATGTCTTTAACTCTACAGGTACTCGATCACTTTACGGCGGAAACATTACCATTGCTGATCACCTAATCACCTCAAAGCAGTGGTGGATAACAGGATTTCAAAACTAGAAGTTTCTAGAATTTTTTTTGATTCGATAAAAATTTAATTTCCTTACGAACAGGAAAACTAATTAGATATGTCATAATTAGAACTACTACTTCTTCCGTCGGAGAAAATGTTTGTACAGCAAATTAATTTTGTTATTCTGATTCAATTGACAAAGTTTGATTCTGCAATCTCTTTAAAACAAATTTAGATATAATAAGAAACTTGTAAGATAAGAGAAAAACATGAAACGTCGGGCGACCTTATCGCTACTAAGCGATTTCTTCCGTACAAACCGCATTAAAGAAAACGGTAAAACAAGGAATTGTGAAACAAATTAAATCAAAATTATTATTATTAATACAATAAAAAATAATGATATCTTTAATATTAATAAAGACTACTAATAATTTACCAAAACAGATAAAAATAAGACAATATATAGAGCAAAACATGACAACAAAAAACTAATTATACGAAACATATAATTTTTATTATTATACTCACAGGATGACTGGACTCCAGCGCATCCAGGTGAAGCACGGACATGATATTGGTCACCGCGTAACTCATATCAGCATGCCACGTGGGTTCGACATTCATTACCCCAAGTGATGCCACGAAGGTCGCGAAACCCTCATTTAACCACAAATCTGACCACCACTTCATCGTCACCAAGTTACCGAACCATTGGTGAGCTAACTCGTGTGCTATAACCTGGAAACATTAAATAATTTGTTGCCAATTACGTCATGTTAAAGGGCATAAAAATTATTATTTATTTTTGCGGTCTGTATTTTATAACTTTAATTGTAAGGATATTGTTATTGTATATTATTACTAGCTGACCCGGCAAACGTTTGTTTTGCCATGTATATTATTTCTAGGAAACATTTTAGTTTTAGTTAATTAAAAATAACTTTCGACAGTAATAAAAAATAGGGTTTTGTTCGTAGAGGGATGAAAATTAGGGGTTGTTAGTATTTTTGTATGCTGTATCATAAAAAAACTAAAAACAACAAAAAAAAAACAAAAAATTTAAAAAAAAAATTGGGGTACTCCTTATCACCTAGGGGTTTGAAAGATAGATAGTAGCCGATTCTCAGACTTACTGAATATGCATTAAAAAATTCATAAGAATCGGTCGAGCCGTTTCGGAGGAGTATGGGAACGAACATTGTGACACGAGAATTTTATGTATTCCAGAATATTACAAAATATACTAAGGGTGGATTCGACCAAACAAGAGTAAATCTTAATCTTATAATAAACGCAGTTAATCGAGAGAAATCAATTTTACGTTTACCACTACAAATTCTAAGAACAGTGGGCCTATTCGGGGATTATTACTATACCGCCGTTTCGCACGGAATAACAGCTATTCCTAGAATAATTTAATGGCGCAACAGTCCAACATCTGATTCTGTCATTTCACAAATATGTATTCTGTGTTTTAATTTCAAGTCAACGCAACGCACTAAATTAATAGTCTGACATTGTATAATGAAACGTTTAAACAATTTACTATTTATTTATTTCTTTTTAGTTTTTTTATTTTCTATAATATTATAATGAAATTCAACTGATGCTCAACAGAAGTTCCTTTTTAGACGACAGCCTCAAACAATCAACAAATAAAAACTTTTTGTTGTCGTTTGACACCTGCCTAAAAGCTACTTTTTCACACTAAATACGGCAAAATCGAGTTGACAAGTATGCTCTTACACTGTCCCGTTGTAGAACAACATTATTTGCCGAGTTTTATTTTCGTTCACCATCTCTTTGCTATTCGCGTATTTTATTCCTAGCGCAATTATACTATCGATTAGTGGAGAACGACTATGGATTTACTCGAGATAAAATCATGGAATAGATTATTCCTGGTATGTTACTCGTGTATAATTGAGTTTGGTCGAATCGACCCTAAGCTAATATATTAACAATATTAAGTATAAGTAATTAAATTTTGTTTTAATTTTAAGTATGTAAATAAACATTATGTAACTTCTAATGTGGTGTAACTTATTAAATAAATAGCTAAATATGTATGTAATTGTTATTACTTTTCTTTCTAAATATATTATAAATAAAGAAACTATATATTAATATACCTCTGCAACCCGCTCCTTGTTGATAAAAGAAGACTCTTCCTTGTCATAGAGAAGAGCAGTCTCTCTGTACGTTATTAATCCCCAATTCTCCATAGCGCCCGCGGAGAAATCTGGAATCGCTATCATGTCTTGTTTGGGAAGTGGGAAGGTGACGTTAAAGAATTTTTCGAAGTACGAGAGCACGCGCGGACCCACTGTAGCCGCGTAAGATGTCTGAAAAGAACATCAAACATAGTGTAAGGTATTTTCAAAAAACAATTCAGAAAAATTATTACCTATATTAAACTCGTGGATATCTCAAAAGCTACTAAACCGATTTTAATGTAAACTATTACATAAATTGGTAATATTGAACACGTTCTTACACTCACGAATTTTAGCACAAGTGCTTGAAAACCTAACTAGATTATACTCAAAGATTCTCCAACATATAGGTCCAAATAAAAACCTTGTTCTTTGATGTTGGTTAATAAAGCATACGCGACGTAATCTACTCGCATACTGAAAGTTGGTTAATCAATTATATTGTGAATATGCATTAGCAAATCAATTTATTACGTATGAGTTTCTATTATAATTTAAAACCGACAATTCCTTCATCTTTATCTTCATATGAACTGAATAAAATCTATTTTTTTATTTTTTATTTTAATTTATCTAAATACCTGATCAATAGCGTCATTCCGTGCCCAGATCCTGAACTTGGTACTGGATAACTGAGGAGGACTGTCAACATACGCAAAGTTGGAGACAACGAATGCTACGAGATATGTTGACATCGGAACCGATTTGTCGAATTCATCCCACACGTATTTTGTTCTGGGCTTTCTGTAAAATTTATAAATAATTTAAGAACTAGGAATACACTTACCTCTGTTGCTATGATAATAAAAAAGTTGTTGGTGTTGAGGACGGATATAATACTCTTCCTACGACCTGAAGGGAGGATCCTCTATTTGTATAATCAATGACAGGCCGGTCATAAGGCCTAAAGTAAGAGAGCTATTATAAGGTTAGTGGTTGGAAACTTATCGTTAGCGCGGCTCAGGGTATGATCCTACTGTTTACAGGCGCAAATTGTAGATGTTGCTACAGAAAGTTATAAGTGTTAATGGTATTAGTCGATTCTCGATAACTTTAAACTTACCAGAAATAAATTTCAAATTACTAAGAGATTAAAATAACAAGCGTTTAAATAACCACAAGGGGTAGGGGGGCCTCAAGTAAATAAGAGTTTGATCGAAATTCTTGATTTATTATTGTATATTAACAATTAAATACGATTATTCACAAATTTTTATTTAGAAAAGAAGTCTGTTATGTTTTTTGAGTGAGCGACTTCATTCTATTATTGTCCAAAGAATTTAAAAAAACAATTGACAGGTCTGTAATACATGACAATTAACAAGTGTCAAATTATCGAGAATCGACTGGAGTAACTTACTTTTATATTATATAACATATAAGTTAATTCAAATGTTTTTGCATTACATATAGATTTTGAATTATTGTATGTTGTAACGTCGATAGATACAAGCAAGGCAGTGCCTGCATCTAATGTTTAAAATATTTCTGAGGCGGAACCGAATGAAGAATACCAAAAATTTAATTTGTTTTCGTAAAACTATAGCTATTGAAACTGTATGGATCTGAACTTACCCAAATGCCTGCTGCATTACTTCCCATGGCCAAATGTCTTCTAAGGCACTAAAAAAATATTAAATATAAGAACATAAGAGTTAGGTGTATTCATAACAAACATCCAAGAAGGGTTAAGAAGAATATGGTTCTTTTTAACAATAAATTTCCTTTCAAAATGAACCAGTTCTATTCAAATAACGCGATACTAATAATAACTATGTGACCATACAACGACTGAGGCTCAATTTCGCTCTTCTGTTTTTTTTCGTGTAATCTGAACTTCAATTAAAAACACCTTTTAACAATAATAACCGGGACACCGTTTATCTCCCCAAGCCAAAGTTTTTACTTACTTGTCACCTGATGAAATCTTCAATGGCATATTGGAGACAGCTGTGAATTCCTTAGGGTGACCGATGTTGATCGAAAATGTGGCTTTGTATATCGGTTCATCGAAACAAGGGAATCCCTTACGAGCTGATGTAGCCTCGAATTGTGTCGCTATAAGGTATCTGAAAATATTGTTTTCATTATTTATTAGTAAATTTTATACTCGTAGATGAATCAAATGTATGGGGGAGTCAAATAAAATAAAATTGTGCAATAATATATAATAGCGTTTTCGATAGATATATGTATACTAGCTGATCCGGCAAACGTCGTTTTGCCATGTTTATCATTTATAATAAAAAATAGGGGTTGATCGGGTTGAAAATTTAGGGTAAATATAAAAAAAATATAGTTTAGGGGTGGACTACTCTTAACATTTAGGGGGATGAAAAATAGATGTTTTCCGATTCTCAGGCATACCCAATATGCACACAAAATTTCATGAGAATCGGTCAAGCCGTTTCTGAGGAGTTTAACTACAACCACCGCGACTCGAGAATTTTATATATTAGATATAACTAAATTCAACAATTAAATGCCTCTATAGATGTATTCTCCAAAAACAGACTGCCATGAATGGCAGTTGTGAACACAATGGAAGGTGTGAACACCTCAACCATAAACAATAAAGTGCAGTGGAGAAGCTGCAGCTTTTAATCAACCTTTCAAATAATACCATACTTTTAAAATTTGTTCATCCCTAATTTATTTTAGTGATTATAGAAAAGATACTAAGACTCACTCTTTCTTCTTAGTATCTTTATCCACATAAGAACTGATGTAGACTCCATCCAGTCCAAGCTTCAAGTTTCCGAAAAACGGTATTGTCAAGTGGTAACTATCGTCCTCTTTCAATTCTCTGTCTAGTTGTAACGTTAAGAAATTATATGTATCGTTAAGATCGACACCCGTCACTCGATAGACATCGTTGTCACTCCTTAAAGATATTTTTTCATTGGCTATTGAGAGGTCTTGAGCGTGAAGAACGACTTTAGATATTGGCCGCTTAGCTTTTAGCTGAAATAAAGCGGCATTATTAGTTGCTGTTTAATTTCGGATTAGAGCAGCGTTGGTTCGCTTCAGGGTGCGAGTGTCATCGCTGAGGTCATAGGTTCAAACCCCGGCTGTGCACTAAACTGCGGTCTTTCTGTCTATGTGCGCATTTAACACTCGCTTGTTCAGTGAAGGAAAACATCGTGAGAAAACCATAGATTGCGAAAAGCGAAGGCGCAGAAAGTTGATCACCCACTTGTCTATTAGAAAAAACAAATGATCACGACACTGATAAAGAGGACCTTAAAAGGTTGTAGCGCCCTTGTATTTTTTTAAATTTTGGTTTTACTATAAATTTATTAATTGCATAAAGATTACCGAAAATAGAAAGTCTAATTGAAGTTTTGCATATAACATATTATCCATTCGAAAGTATCGCCCGAAAAGTCTATTGAGGTTCGAAAATAGAGTCAAAAAGATTTTTATATGATTCTATACGTATATAATGTTGCAAAATATAGTTATATTAAATTAATAGGCACAAGGAACAGTGACCTTAGCGAGCGGTCTTAGGGTCAACAATGTTTGAGAGAACAACTTTCTATAATTTTAATCATAAGTTTATGTACAATATCGTCATGTTATATAGAGGTAAGAAGTATGCTGTTAATAAAATTGTCTTCAATAAAATAAGTCTCTAAATCTTAATGTAGAATGCATTTTCCTTTAAACGCAGTTGATTAAAACATCATTTTATCAGATTTACAAAAAGTATTGTCCATCGGCATATTGTCCGAACATTATAATGTCGACTACTAAATAACAAAAATAATCTTTACACAATATCATATGAAAATATTTTTCAACTGACTACTTAAATATGAAATTTCTGTAATAAGTAAGAATTTATTTCGTTTTGCTATATTTTACGTTAGTTAAAATATTTTTCTATTTAATTTGCTGGTAAAAATCGAAAATTGCAAAATTTATATCATTAATAGATTTCAGCGCAGCCTCCTTGATTATGTATGATTATTACGAGAAACCATAAAACAATGTTTGTCAGACCTCCCTAATAATATTATTTTCCTCAACACAAAATTAAAAATATAAACAAAACAAAATTATTTAACAAAGGCATATTAATATGTATGTATGAACAATAGTAAGTACCTAATATGACAACCGCAGATTACAATGTCTGAATAAATCATTTATTCCATAAACAATGAGTATTTTTACAGAAGAGTACAGTGAGGACAATTGTATTTTTATGAGGAAAGATATTGTTAAGCTATAACCACATATCAGAAATAATACAAAATACGACTTTTACGACACATAAATTATTTAGTCACGTTCATAGACTAGCTTTGTATGCTTATAGACAAGCGGCTAATCAGAAAATTTAGCTTTAGAGCCAAAAAGGCGTCGGCGCGACAGGCACAGAAGGCCTGCCAATCAGAAAACAAATGATCACGAAAAGGATACAGAAATCTGAGGCCTAGACCTTAAAAGGTTAGAGCACCTTGTTTATGTTGTAAATGTTGTTTTTAATTGACGTTCAAAAATAATTAAATGCAGTTTTCTTTCTTATTACAAATAGTCTTTGACAAGTAAAATTTGTTATAGTCGCAGCCAACTAGCTTAACTAGCCGTTCAATTAAAAACCTAGCCGTTTAACTAGCGGCCTGAAAGATGTTCAGCCGGTTGATTAAACAGCTAGGCAAATGACTTGGAACGATCACGTTTCATTACTTGCCTAGCCTGTTGACTGTTAATTTAAATTTAATTCCACTTTCTGCTACTCTCAATCTTGAAACTAAACTCTTCATACTGTCAATATGGCGTCGGCAAACCGCAAACCACAACTTTAATGGTGTTTTCCAAAATTTCATGAAAAACAACAAGTACAATGAAAGAGTGTAGTGACAATAATAATGTCAATTTGACTAAATTTAATTTTAATTAAAATATTTTTATGTTTTTTATTTCTGCCAAATAATTACTTTATCGTACGAATGGCCTAAGCATTAGCCAGCCAGTTTATTAAATGTTGTAACAAACGCTACGGCCGAATATCTTTCAGGCCGTTAGTTAAACGGCGCCGTTTAGTTAAAAGGCTAGGCTGTTAATTGAACGGCTAATTAAGCTAGTTGGCTGCGACATATTCATGCGTTAGTTTAACTAGTCTCTCGTGAGCTTTAGTAGTCTTGTATAAATTTCGAATAGAATCTATCATTAAAACTGAGACGAAAGTTAACAGATAATAAAGTTCGATTTGAGGGAAGGCAATTCCATAATTCGTTGTGATAACAGCCATAAACACAATTCCTAGAAAATACGTTTAATTTTACGTACGGCAATTGTATATTTCTATTTTGTTATTCACAAAATAGAAATATACAATTGCCCTAACCCACTTTCCATTGCACGCTAATTTATTATTTGTGCTTTAGTCCCATTCAAGCCACGTTCGCTCCAAAAAACTTTTGAAACCGTAACAAAATGACAATGAAACGTTTGCAATATCTTTACAAGGCTGTTATTTATATTTATTATTTGTGCATCTGATCTTGAACTGACCGTGGGGAAATTGTTGGAACTCTTGCTCCTTCCAATATTAAAATATTTTATGTTGAATGAGGAAATTGCTTCAATATTATCTTTTTTTTAGTTTGATTGTAATGTGGATTAAATTACAAATGAAACAAAAAACAGTAGCTTAAAGCCTTCTAGGTCTGGAACTCAGTTTTGTGTATTCTGTTTCGCGATGATTTTATTTATATTATTTCATTAGAAAGTAATGTTATCTATGTATCATTTTAGTTTGTCAAATTACCAGAGATATTATATAAGTTAGCATATCTATAGTTTTTTAGTAGTTCGTACATG
This sequence comes from Pieris macdunnoughi, assembly GCA_905332375.1. Lineage (NCBI taxonomy): Eukaryota > Metazoa > Arthropoda > Insecta > Lepidoptera > Pieridae > Pieris > Pieris macdunnoughi. Next base: position 5,345,537 of record CAJOBZ010000012.1, on the reverse strand, counting down.
TGGGCGAACGTTGACTGTTCGTAAGGTTTTATTGTAACATTTTAAACTTACCAAAATATCAACGACACCGAAGTAACTGAAGTTAGTGTTGGGATCGACGTCATACGCTAACTTCACTTCGTAGTGCGAGGGGATGACGTCACCTGGCAGCAGATATTCTCCTTCTCCCATCACCAGGCTGGTGGCCGCAACCACACATAGTACTGTACCCCACATTGCTTGCTGGAAAACATTTTTTTGTCTAGTCTTAATTTCTTTAGTATACAAACCATAAGAATACATTAAATCTATTTTCACAAATAATAATTAAAAACCTTATAAATTAATAATCTATTGTGAACAGAATGATGTTAATGTATGTAAACATACATAAACATCATTCTGTTTTACATAGAGGAAAAGTCAATGAATAACAAACATTAAAATCGCTATTAGCCTGCGCTATTAGCCTAGTATTTATGTATCATTACTAATATAAAAACATGTGGATTAACAGTAACGCAATGAGTTACAATCACATATATATGTATATATAACCCATTCTATCACTTCTTATTGTATCAAACCAGTAGTTTAAGCCTACTGATGCGAGTACATAATATGTACTATGTTGTACTTATAACAAAGCCCTGACAGCGTTCATCACATAATTATTCTATTTACAGAATTTTTATTACTTTAGTAATTTACGTCAACATTTTCAAAATATTTGGCTTACTCAAATATTTTTTCTTTACAGTAACTGCATATTTTATGCAAAATAAAACTTTTCCCGCGAAACAGTGTGTATAGGCTAAACAGAACGCATGAATGGCGCCAAAAACCAGATAATCAATACGCATGCGCTAAAGTGAGTGGTGCCACTGATACGTAAAAATGGAAACCAAAGAAATAGTGATTTTTGCATAAAATGGAACGTTTTGTGAACCTAAATTAAAATTATAGATAATTTTTGCAACGATTGAGGAAAACATTTCACATACGTAGTTAAGTGCTCTTAAAGAAATACACGTGTATGTGTATTTCGTTATCGTTTTGTGTATAAACGCGCGTTCTGGTTTTTTTTGTACGAATGGCATAATTTAAGGCATGACTTATTTAATCGCATCGCACGCCATATATATATATATATAGATATCCCTTTGGGCACTTTGTGGCTCAGACGTGCCGTATGTAGTAATTTGTTGATTTGTTAATATATATGTGTTATTTACCTCACATTCAGTTAGAAACCTAGAGTAATTTTGGAAAAGTAAACAGAGTTAATGTATGAGCTTCTTGTCTAGTTAATTATGGCTTCCCGGGAACAGGAAGGTCACAGAAATAAAAAGTATTAACAAAGAAATATAAAACTATTTTAATAGGATAGTTGAGAATCCTTCATCAAACGATACAAATCACGGAGATCGTGTACTAAGTAAATTATGTAAATAGATGATTTATACTGAATATTTCGTGTGTAATAAGCTTACGTAGACGGAAGAACGGGTAATCCTTACTGTTACTATACTATAATAATTATAACATTACTCGCTCCTTTCACATTTTGTACTTGTAGACATGTATCTGTACAATCGAGTTGGTTGCTTGACAAACCTTTCAAATCATAGACAATGTCACGGTTTCAGTTGTGCGTCTATACTTTATTCTCCATGAACAAACTTCTGTACATGTCGTCTACTTATAAGCCCCCTGGGCCGAGGGATAGACACATTTTTGCGTTTGTTTCATTGACAATTGTTTCTTTATAGACAAATAGGTGACCAGTCACAGGCACTTTGATTTTTGGGTCGAAGAAAATTGCACATAGATAGAAAATCTATATGCCCAATAAAAGTAGCTAATCTGGACATATAACCAATGCGATTTTTAACCTAAGATACAACAATGCGTTTTTTCTCAAGTTGCTATACCTGTAGAATGTGTCTTGTTTGCATAAATTATTTCCCGCTAGCGCAGGGAAGAGGTGGAGAAATTAATGCAATTAAATTCACGCTCGCTCATTCACTTAATTTGTAACACTAAATTTATTATTATTATTTTATTATTATCTTTTTTTTAACCGTTTAAAACATGTACCACGTAATAATTATTTTCTAGTTACGCACACACAGGGCCTCCCTATAGTGTGGGGACTAGCGATATATGAATTCTGTCACAACCCTTTTGTCATAAATAAAGTTTTTATTATTATATTATTATTAAATGGGATACAGCAATATAGCTAGGGTATACCTATAGTCCTTAGGCTTTCGTTTACACTGTAATCATTTTGTACGTTTTATTAATGTAACGCCATAATACTTTAAAAGAGAGTTGAGCTAAAATTAAATGTGATGTCAACATTGAAAATGACGCATAATAAAGTTCAAAAGATACACGTGTGTGCGACTTTGAGCAAGCAAGCAAGAAAACAAGATTTTTCATATGTCTACGATATTATTTACGATACATAACTTAAATCTTATATCATTTAAAGCAATTTTTTTATCAAGTAACTGTTATTAATACAGAAATAATAAAAGTTATATGTTATTTACATTTTATTACAATCCAATTTTACTGCTCAAAATATTTTAATTTATTGCTTCTTTTTGTTTACATGTTTTTTTCATGTTTAAATACAAATATAAACATATCCAAATTTAAATAAGAAATTGGATTGGAGATGGAAGATTGTACTCTATTCGAAATGCCTATATAATTTTGTGGATAAATAATAGTTACTAAAATGTAAAGTAGATTATTAAAAACCAGCGAACTACAACCTCTAAGTCGTCCTCAGATGTTTTAGCAAATAGGTGATCTGCTTCTTCGGATTATATTTAACCTACTTTCAAAAGCTCAAAAGAATAGGTTTTCAAATAAACGTGATTGAGCGTATTTTTTATATATATAATATGTCATCAAAGTTACTTCAGCGCAAATTAGAATACCATTTAATAGCTTGGCTTGCATTATAGTATTTTTTACAGGGATTTCTTATTTTCATGAAAATATCCTACGTTAGGTACACGTACACACATGTACAAATACTATTAAAATTTAATAACATTTTTTTAGCTAATATATAAATTTGTAGGTAAAATTGATGCGTTTGTTGATTTAAACGCCGCATAAAAATACTACAAACATTACTATTGCATATAGTTTTTAGGTCACACGATGACCTGTCGTATCTGGTAAAAATGCAACCGTAAATCTATTAGTTAAATTAGAACAAGGTCAGGGCATGAAGCCGTATCTAAACCATAACTTACCTAGTGTGCTTCCTAAACGTAGGCAGTAGTTATAGATAATATCAAGTACTAAAACCTAGACCTATAGATACTAGATTTTTAATGCTAGTCTATGTTGTTTGGTCCTGAATTACTTTGATTTCTCGTAAATTATAATTAGTCTGTTTTACGAGGTGCAAAATTAAGTAAAGATATGACTTTTCTTTCTATTGCTGGTAGACCTACAGATTTCTGAATATGAGTATCCAAAGGCGGCGGGGTAATATCACGTAAGCCCTTACATAGGTGACATTTAAAACAAAAAAGAACTAGTCTGTATTTAACCTTTTCTAATAAAAGTGTATGAAAATAATGTTTTTAACAGAGGAGAGCTCGTTGGTGCAATCATGACGTCACTTAAAAAATTCAGCTAAATAATTTTATACAAGCCGTTACCTAATTTCCATATTGTCATTTTAAGGTACATCGAACCTTGAATCTCGAGAAACCGGACAAAAGATGATAAATATGTCTAAAGACTTATTTATTGCAAATGATATTATGAGGAAATTGTAAAATCGAAAAATTATTATAAGCCCTTAAAATTTGCGCAAAAACGAATGTGTGCGCTAACACAAAATCATTCCGAAAAATATATTTTTATACTCACAAATTAAGTCGCAAGTTTCGACTATTAACGACATCTGGGACACAAAAGATAATATAGAGCGGTTTCTTAAAGTGATAACCCAGGCCTAGTGTACTACTTCGAAGGTCAAGCTTCACAGATAGAAGACAGATCTTGAAACTAGATTGAAGTTTGAATTATGTTTTATACGACATAAGGCTACTATAAGGATAATCTTGAACGCGTGACCCTGAATAAGGTTGTATTGACTCATAACGTGTGTACTACGCATATCAATAAAAGCACTCACTTTTTATTATATACGCATCTCTGCATAAATGTAACTTTGTGAATATTTACACTTCTACTTCATAGACCATAAGCTATATTTGAGTGCTATTCAAAACTGTACAATACTTTAACTCCTATAAAATAGCCGGGCTTTTTTGGTGTATTTGTCAGTATTGCTTTAGTTAATTTCGAATTGCTGAACGCGAGATACTAAGTGAGCAAATGGGGTTCCCGGGCACTCTGGCACTCATCCTGTCACCATGACCGTAGTAAGTACATACGTTGGAATGCTTATTTTGTACTATATATTAGTTCACCTAATGTACAATGATATCTGTATACATTTTATTTAAATATCGGATTCAAAATTTCGGGCGCAAATGATATTTTCAGTGATTGATAACTGAAGACTGTAACATTGCATTGCAAAATCGTGGAATATGTGCAACTAGCATTTTCATCAGGTGATATTATAATACATCATTTTTATTCTTAAATGACAAGAGGGTAGCAAAGCACGTACTTAAACTTAAAACGTCTTCCGTGAGTTATCAGCACGCAAAATCTATACTTTTTCATTTAATTTTCCATAAATGAGGCGTAAACTATAACTTAGTCAAAGTCTACGACCTACGTTCCATCGTAAGACTAACATAATTAAAAAGTGAGATATAATGGCCATTTATATCAGAAACTTTCGTATAATATCCGGCACAAAGAGAAAGTAACAACTACATTTAATGAAGCATTACACAACAAGTTCTTCAATATATTGTAATAATTATTAAATGTACGAGATTTTAAATAAAAAATTCACTCACCGTCCGTGTGGTACCTCCAACGTCCAGCAACAGACTAAAGATAGATTACGTTATTGGACAATTTATTTTTAACCAATTATTACAAAATCAATTGATTATACAGGGTTCTTTTTTGAAGCTTGAGCCTCAATTCAGATCTGGTTTTGTTCTTTAACCGTTTTAGAAAAAATATTTTTAGATGACATCACGATCAAAGGTTAACTCTTACATGTGTTTCGGAAGACATTGGGTCCGTTATAATATTCTTCAAATTCGCAGCCCAATTCGATAGTCATTTATTAGATAGCCCTAAGTACGATGATTGTATTGGTTAGGGGGAGTCAAATATTTTTATCCAAATCAAACACTTTCGTTGTACTAATTGGATAATCTGTTTGCTTCATAATTATAATATTTGTAAGAAGTTGCTATAACAGCGATTCTTAAGATATCATAATAATGCATGATCAACTTCAGCAAAATATCAATGACCTAGACAAAAAGCTGAACTAAGCAACTTAATTTTATTTCAGTGTTTGATGACGATAAATGTTATATTATTAATATTAATTATAATTTTTAAGAATGTTTTTTATCTTGGATCAGTGCAACCTTAAGCGGGGGCACTTAACAGTTATTATACAAAAAGCTATATATTATAATATCATTAAAAATATGCAACGTATTTGTTTATCGGAAAATACTTTTACATATAGTAAAAAATACACACACTGCTTTGGAGTATTGGTTTTAATAGAATTCCTCAGGCAAAATAAAAAAATTACATAGTACGAGGGCTACGATAATTTTCATGAAAAGATCAGAGTTATATCCTAACATCCTGTATTTAAACTATTTGCTTAAGGCTTCGGATATTTTCCTGTAAAACCCTGAACACAAGTACATAGACATGAAAAATATAAATCTTCTGTTTTACTAGCGATATTGACCTAATTGTGCAAATATATGCAAGTATACATAAATTAATAACAATTAACTGTGTATGAGGGTAATTGCAACTAGAAATATAAACGACAAATTGTGAGTACATTTATCATTCTCATTTAATACAAATCTAACACTCGCTCGATAACCACGCAAGGAACCCGGCAAACTTTAGACCCAAAAATCACCAGACTTATAATTATGAAAAAAAATATCAACAGATACAGATACCTGAGGCGTTGTAGCGCCACTGCTTCTTTTAAATAGTATTTTTATTTAGTTCTGAATTAGTATAAAAGACAAGTGTGTTTATTTTTATCGTACAATTGGATGCAATCGATACCATCACTTGTTCTTGTATTTGAACTACAAGAGACGGGAAGTTTTAAAAGCATGTTATTGCTGTATATTACATAAATACTATTATTTCTATGCAAAGTGGTGATATTTTACCGTTTCTCGAGACACTAGAGGTCACTCACCGACATCACCATGTCAATAACTGTACAATAAATACTAGATTATCAACTTGCTTGCTAGCTGTTTTTTTTTTCAAATTTACAACTTCAGCGGTAATAAATAGTAGTATCGAAGCCGACAAACAGAACTACTATTGAAGTAATTAAATGAGCAATATAAATAAAATCACGTCAGTTTATTGTTTATACATATTTTTAATTTGAAATCAGTCTTAACATTTATCCACTAAAAGAGCGTGAACCAATAATATCTTAACTTGAATAAAATATTGAATACTGACTACAAAAAAGCTACAGAAGAACTTGTCAATTCGAACTGTGTAATCTTTTGTATTTTCTTTTATAGTCCGTAGATCGATTTGGATTATTATTATTAAATATTTGAATAGTGAATACATTTCTTTCATAAAACTTTACTATTTAACCATGCAGATTTCCCCCAATCTGGTATTAAAAAAATTGTTCCGTCTGTAACTGGACCGATTTTCTTATACTTAATAAAATGTGAGAGCTTCTGGTCTCTTGCAACAGCTGTCCTACGGAATTTATAGGAAGCCCTCACTTCAAAATGCAAAGCCGGGGGAATACTGCCTCAATACACCCAAGAAGGGGACCGCTCTAATCGGTCCAACTTTCGCCCCATTCCCATCACTTCATTGTTCTTTAGAATAATGGAGTCCATTTTTCAACAGCCTTCGGTCCGTTTTTAATAGGACAAACGCCAGCCGATCAGTGAACAAGGACCGTCAGTATAGTTTTCGCTGAGACCGTTCAGCAGGTGATCTTTGAGTATGTTACTCATAGATGGGCTGCGACGATGGAGTCAGAAGGGGAGGTGCTGGCGATCAGTTTGTAAATAGCGAAAGCCTTTGATCGGGTAAGGCACAAGGCACTTCTTGCGAAACTTCCAGCTTATGATTATCTGTAAAATTGTGCGAGTGGATATCCAGATTTTTGGCTAATAGTAACAACAAGGTTGGTGTCGACGGTGAATGTTCTGACCTAAAACCACTGCACTGGGAACGCTTTCTACACTGACCATGCAAATATTTCTCGGGTTCATGCAGAGCAGTGTCCGGACAAACTTATGCCTGAAATCGGTGGGGACTCGGATTGGGGTCGCCTTATTTAGTCGAATTTAAAGCTAATTAAATAGTACTAATAAAGTTTGCGCGTTCACCGCTAAGAATCCCTCTGTCGTAACACCACTATTCGCATGTACTCCTCTAAAAGCCTCAGCTAGTATCGGAATACTCGGTGTTGACATATCGTTCAGTTCCCCAGTCATCTGGTGTGCAGAAACTGGGTGTATTCGGCAGGGTGCGACAGTAGGTACTTTACTCTGGGTTACAACTCTATTAAGCGCAAATCTGGCCCCACATGGAGTACTGTTCCTATCTCTGGGCAGGGTCCCCAATCTTTTGATCCCATCCAACTCAGAGTGCCTCGAATCGTCGACACTTTTTATCTTTCTGATCGGCTTGATCCTTTGGCGTTGCATAGAGATATAGGTTCTCTCTGTATCTTCTATCGCATATATTATGGGGAGAGTTCCGAAGGACTATTTCGGACGTTATTACTGAATACAAAATTCCACAGAACTTCTTGCCGCGGACCTCCACTTTATGGAACCACATGCTATTCTAGGTATTTCCGAACAGTGACGACTTAATGGCCTTCAAGAGAAGAGCGTACCACATCTTAAAGGCCGGCAAAGCATTTGCAAACCTCCTGGTGTTGCGGGTGTCCATGGGCGGCGATAAGCAGTTCAATTTGAGTAACCCACCTGCTCGTTTGCCTTCTGTCTAATCCAAAACAATAACCAGTAGATGGCGCTGCAGTCAAGCAAAATAGTGCCGAAGCCCGATACAAAAATCTTAGCTTGTAAATAATGAACGAATTTATTTCCATATTTGTTGTTGTTTACTTAGGGTGTTTACGCTATTACGGCTTTAGCTTTGATAAAGATTAAGACCCATTGAATAAATTTAAAAAAAAAATTGAAATAGCTGAAACCAAATTTGTGCTACTCTCACAGACACTGCACTAGGTCCATAAACATCGCAAATTTTTTTCGCGGCTTGCGTTGCATTTTTACCTTTTTTGTAGTAAAATTTTAAAATGTATCGAATTTCTTCATTAGATTCACTTATCTTGACGTTACGAAAAATAAATAAAAATCAAACATTATCCTAATATGAATTTGGAATTATCTTCTTTAAAATCTCAACTTTCAATGATAACAAAAACAGGCAAATACATATAGTATAGCCAAAGAGATTTTATTACAAGTTCATACATAGTATAATGCGAAAAGACGTTTTCCCCAACCTAATATATAGTGTTACAAAAGAAAACAATACAGAGTCCTTTATTCTATGATAATTACTTACACAAATCTCGTAGGGAGCAGAAAACCCACCATAAAAGCTATCATGGCACTTGTACTTTTGTATCTCATGTAAATAAAAAATAAAATATGTTTATTATGGAACATAAGATACATGTATCACTTATTCCAAGTCATTAAATTTGAATTTGTAGGCATCCCTACTCATCGGCAAAGAAGACAGAGGGTGTAGGCCGAGAGAAAAAGCCGGCGTGAAAAACTCTCGGTACTCTTTTAAAATGTTACAATCTATAAAATAAAAAACAAAGAAAATAGTTTTTATTTTATTTTATTCAACGCAACTTAAATAGAACTGCTTTATGTTGACTCACTGGTGGCCGGCACGACTTTGCAGGACATTTCTTAAATATTTCATCATATTATTTTGACTTTATTTGTTAGAAACATACAAAAATACACATACATTCATTTTATAATATTAGTACGGATGTAAAGCTACTTATAGGCCAATATAGTGTAGTGTATACTAGAGATCGACTTCACCGACTCGTGGAGTTTCGTAGCCCCTATAATTGTTGCAATACAATTACCGACATGTTCCTCACTACATTAAAAAAACATCAGAAGCTAATACAAGGATTATGATATTTTAAATTGACGTCATGCAAGTTTAACTGAAATCGAGCTTTAGGAACTATCAAGACATTGTTTTTTACAGAACTTGCTATCTACGTTTGTATTATTTTTATTATTGATTTGATTCTTTTTGTGGCATGTCAAAATATGTCGGATATGCCGTAATTTTTATAAACAAATCATAAACAATTGTCAGCGAATCATTTTCATATTGGAAACCGCTTGTTTTATAAAGAGTACATCATCAGCGTCACGTTTTAGTTTAACTGCCTCTTCACGTAAAGCGGCCAGTGACGTCACCAATGACATCAAGGATTTCGGCAAGATGACTTCATTAACGTTGAGATTTGAGAAGTTTATCTGAAATAATAATTGCAAATTTACATTATAACAAACAATTAGGTAAATCTTAAAAAAACCTAACTGATCTATTTTATTTTATTCTTTTTAAATGTTCTCAAGCATTTCCAAACCTAAACATTTAATCTAATTAGTCATTAATAGAAATCTGACTGCCACTCTGTCTACTCTTCGTCCATTCCAAACTCAATATTCTCTAAGTTGTGAGTAGCCAACTTTAAGCAACATCAGGACACTCTTTATTTTTGGAGCTATGTTTTTTTATAGTAGTGTGGTGGAAATATAAGCTTTTATCGATTATATTCATTAATTGTTCATTACCTTAGCCTTTTCACAGCTTTGTTCATAAACCACTAATTTCTGCTTCACCTGTCGAATACTCTCATGGATATTCATAGGGTTTGGGTTTTGCTGCATCAGTGACTGCTTTGAAGAAAGTAATTCTTTCTTTAAACCTTCAATAAACTTGTTATTTCGGTCTATTTTCATTTGTAGCCTTGCATTCATTTGATTTAACTTTAAAATTTCATATTCATCTTGGAATTTTTCAGCAATTACTTTTGTTTCCATTAAAGAAATTGACATTGGGTCTAAACTTAAATCTCTGTATTTTACACAGTCTTGGAGGATCTTCAGAGACTTTGGGGGCAATTTGTTGATGCTAATATTTAGTTTAGACAAAATCTCAGCAGTGAGTTCTCCTGGAAAAACACAAAATTTGAATCTGGATACTTATAGTTATTACTTAAGATGGTGATACTAATTTGTAAAATCATATCCAAACATGTGTATCACAAAAATCTGAGATTTGAAACTGGCTATTTCTTAAAAAACTGAAATAGATAATTTTAAGTATAATAAAACAGAGAATTTCAATTTTTATTTATAATTTGATTAAAATCTAATACAGGAAAATTTACTAAAGTCTCTATTTTTTTTGCAACATTTAGCAATAAATCTTCTGACAATGCAGGTCCCATTAATTGTAAGGAGAGAGGCATTTTATTTTTAGACAGTTTAACTGGAATAGAAATAGCTGGTATTCCAGCCATATTTGCTGGTTGAGTACAATAGTCTTGAAGTACACACTGATCTCTGTTGTTTTTGGCAGTAAAATCATTATACAAAGGAGCTTCAGACAGTGTAGTTGGTGTCAACAACAAATCTACTTTATTGTCACCATTAAAAACATTTTTAAAGTCATCTGAAATCAGTCTGCGTAATTTTTGAGCCTTCATGAAGTATTTTTCATAATTCTGTCTCAATAAAAAGTAATTTCCCGCAAATATTCTTGACCTAACCACATTGTTGAAACCTTGTGATCTTGTTGTAGCATACAACTCTTCTGTAGAATAATTTGTTTTGGTTCTTAGTCCATATTCTAAACCATCATAACGAGACATATTGCTTGCAACTTCACACTGATTAAGTATAGAGTATACAGCTATTGAAACAGATGTGTGTGGCAACGACACACATGAAATTTTACATAATTTTTCCAACAAATCTGTAACATACTGCCAACACTCAATGACTTCAATGCTCATATCTTTACAGTGGTATTCTTTTGGTATACCTATATTTAAATTACATATATCAAAATCATCTTTTATTAATACAGGTTTAAATGCAGACTTTATAGTTGTTGAGTCCAAATCATCTGGCCCTGCTATACAATTTAATGTTATAGCTGCATCATCAACATTTTTAGCCAAGACTCCAGGTACATCCATTGAGTTAACTAATGGAATAAGTCCATATCTAGACACAAGACCATAAGTAGGTTTTAAGCCAACTATTCCACATAATGCAGCCGGGTTTCTTGTAGATCCTCCTGTATCTGATCCAATAGCCACAACACAAGACCCAGAACTGACAGCTACTGCACTTCCTCCAGAACTGCCTCCGGGGATCCTCCAATTGTCATTATAGCACCATGGATTACGTGTTGGCCCATAAATAGAATCAACAGTCCCAGAGCCCATTGCAAATTCATCCAAATTAGTTTTTCCAACCAGACATGCTCCCGCCATCATTAGTTTAGAATAAATAGTAGCATTATATGTTGGTATAAAGTTTTTTAGCATGTTAGAAGCACAAGTTGTCCGAATATCTTTCGTACAAAAATTATCCTTTAAACAAACAGAAATTCCTTCTAACAGATTTAATTTATTTCTTGATTGGAGTCGTTTTTGACATCGTAAACTTTGTTCTTGAGCTACTTGAGGTGTTAAAGTTATAAAGGCATTTAATTTCTTCGTTTTCTTAGCTCTATCCAAACATTGATCAATTATACCACAAGGATTCAAAGACTTGTCACGATACGCTTTATGTATATCTCTTATACTATACGACGATAGCTTATTCATAGTATCTATTTAATAATTATTTATGATTTATAAGTAAATAAATTAATTATAAGGTTACAAAAATATATACCAAGGCGCTTTACAGAAACACAATAATAAAGGAACTGTCAAGTTAAAACTTCAAACTATATTTACCATTAGCAATTTCTTCATTTTTGTCCTGTTGTACAACAGTTTTAAGAATTCGCTTCGAATCGTTACAGATATTTTTGTCCATATCCTTGTTATTTATCTTACGAGTTGTTCTTTCTAAAAGTAATTAATATAACCATATCTGCAACCGTTACTTTAATTTGAATCAGAGGGCCAGAGGCTACAAACGGGCACAGGAAAAGAGGTAAAGTGCACAGATGTACACCAGATTAATCAGAGACATTGGTAAACTGTAAAGTGCCTTCAGCAGAACCAACGAAAATTACCGAATCACTAGCTCTTTTATACAGACCGCTCCTTTATAATACTAAATCCTATAATACAATCGAGCAATAAATCAAATTTATGTCGAGAATGGCTTTTCTATTCCCTACTATATTATTATCTCTTTGAATGATGATTGTAATTATTAGTCATATTATTAGTTTTAAGCTAGTGATGATAGTAATAAATGGTGATTTATTACTATCATTTCGTTCAAACAAAGGGTGAGATTCAGAAACGAGACTTGGCACACGAATTATGATTTATGGACTTAATTTACGCTCATATTGAAGTTTCTTGCAGTTTCAGTTGATATTAATATATTTTTCAAATTATACATTACTACATTTCTGTGTGCCTATTGCATTAAAAATCACTGAACAGCTGATTTGAATCCTCCGTCGTTTCCAAAATCTGTGTTACTGCAAATAGCGATTTTCGTCTCTCAAACATAAGTAAATAACTAATTAAACAAAAATAGTATTAATCCGTAAACTTCATACAATTATCTGTAATATTAAATCGTTTTCATCTTCTGATGAAAACGATCCTAAATTTCCGAGATCTTAAAGGGTCGCAGATTTTTGAATAGCCCAGTACAATTGAAAGTACTTTGAGTGACCGCTCAGTTATATCTTATATATATATAAGAAAAATGGTCTTCTAAACCACTGATCGTATCGACATGAACTACTGCCATTCGATGCGAATTTTATCCTAGATGGTTTATGGCTATTTATTTTTTAATATCCAACGTTCCTTCATTTTTTTATTGCTGTTTTACTTTTATGAAAATTTATACATACGGACTTCACCGCGGAAACATTCGGGGAGGCTTCCTAGAACCTCAAAACGTCCACATCTGTTAAAAACTCGATTTTCGAAAATTTTCAATTTTCTTAGCGGGAAGTTAAAAGAAGAATAATAAAAATATGAAAAAATAATAATCATGAAACATAAAATTTTATTTATTTCCTATTTGAATTCGCCCAGCGAACCGGGCGAGAAACGGCTAGTAACATTATATTTTGTAAATCCAAATGTTTGGATTGGATCCGACATTTTAGGAATTAAATTCGTCACATCTAGCAACAGTGTTGCCAAAAGTATTATACAAGATTATTCAGTATAATATTTTGAATTTGGTTGGAATTTCTATCGTAATGTTGTGCAAAATACCAACATCGCTAGTAATTTCCATACAAGTTTTAAAAGCTACCTAATATCGATAATAGTGTAATGAGTACCGGCAGAAGAATTCCAGATGTAAGAATTAACAGTAGGCCGTAGTAACCATGATATGATAAAGAAACATTGTTAATTAATTCTCTTCCCAAGTATGTTTTTTTCAAAACACGTATTGTTTGTATTCTCCTTTGAAAAAGTTTTTGAAGTTGTACTTCTTTAGGCGCGTTATGAAAAATTGATGAGAGTGAAATTTTACGATTGCGCGCGCACCTATGACACAAAATTGGCAGTGTGATATAGCGTGCGCGAGCGAGATGGGAATAAGACAAACTACAAGTAAAAAGAAATAGAATATGCGTGAAGCTAACTTCACGCATATTCTAGCTTAGCAGCTTAACAAGAATTTTGAATGACCATGACAATTGACATCTGACAATGACATTTACCTTTTAAACAAATATAGGAGTTTTAATTATTGTTTAAAATTAATAATTATATACCTAGTTATTTTCATTATACAAAATATTTGTGAAATAATATAAAATATTTGTGAAAAAACTGTGCTAACCTTCCTGAGTGCTTCAATACAATTGAGGTTAACTATCCGTATGTATTATCGAGTATTATTGTTGATTAAAACTGAAACATGAACCATTATTCATTGCTTTTGTTTATTGCGTTTGTTACAGCAACTTTTTAGAAATATTCTACGACCCTATATATCAATAATTGAGAACAAAGATTTAAGCACGAATACTAATAAGGAGAAAATGAAGGCTTGGAGCGATATAACAGAGAAGTAAACATTTTAATAAGTACCTGCATCTCAAAAAAAATGACCACATTATTTAATCAAAACATCAGATTTAATCTAGCAAATATAAGGACAAGAGACAAAAAACAATTGATGAATCAGTGGAAGTGCACTAAATTGAATACAAAAAAAAGAGTTGTCATCTTATCGCCGTGAAACATCAAAAACTGGAGGTGGAACAAAGCCACCATCACCTTCTCGAGACACAATGGTTTGAAGTAGATTTCAATGAATTGTGATGGTGTCGAGGTAGGAATGTTAATTATAAATATGATGTATGGTGATGTTCAAGGTTCAACCTTTCAAGCATAGGCATATGCTTACATCATTACTTTATTCCCCTACAGGGTAGTTAGAGATATTGTAATACCTCAAAACATCCATGTTGCACTTGTAGTACCGAAACTCTGTCCTGCCAGAAGTGAGCCCATTCCCACTTATAATGGACAGTGGGTATAATACACCTTAATACCTGAGTGCGAACCACTCACCATGATACTTAAATTAATAGATGTTATTTATATATTTCAGGTTATTACAAATAAAATCATTTTGGAAACAATTGATATCCCAAAAGCAAATAAAGCCAACAATGACAAGGTAATAAATCAGTTTTGACATAACTTGAATACTAAAAAAAGCCAAACAAAGGTGTGCACAACAGTGACAACATAACTTAACAATTTCATTATTTTGTAGGATTAAAGAAAGGTTAAAGAAAATCATGTCGAACTGAACAACAAGAATCCCCAAACAACTCCAAAGAAACCTACAAGGAAGACACCGGTATTATATTTAAATTATCTCTATCTCTAAATAGAATAAAAGAAAGTTGCTATCCAGGTCTGTAGCATGTGCTACAAATTATATTATTAATATAATTATATAAATGTGTTAAAAAATTTATAATATGAATTATAAAAAAATTTAAGTTTTGCATGGACAGAGCTTAAATTAATATTCTCTTATTTGTTGCAGAAAGCAAGTAGTTTTGGAGAAGCCTCGTAGATGCACAACCAAGTAATGATTAATTTAAAATTACAAACCGAAATTCTGATGAAGACATTAGAGTCACTTAAAAATAAATAGTATAATGAAATAAAAATGTTTTAAAGATAAATAGTGTTTTATTTGTTTAATGTAAGAGAATAATAATAAATATTTATTTAATTAATTTTTCAAATGTAAACTGAACTTTATTGACTTTAATGACTCCTTTTCCAGTCTTTGATTATTTAATTGTAATTAATTATTTGCATGCAATCAAAAACTATTTTTAATAATGCCAAAGAAGTATAACTTCTTACGCGCGTACATAAGTACACGCACCTTTTTTTTTTTTTTTATAACCGTTAGCATAGCTATTGGTATGTTATTTAAAGCTGGCGGCTTCAACACATTTACACTTTGTACTTGTGTAGGGTCTGTGAATAAGCGCGAGGCGTGATGTCAAACTGAAATACTATCACAAATACATCATGAAAAAACTGTCCGTCTCTCTCGCGCTCGGTCAAGCTTATGAGTATAAAAGTGACAGTTATTTTTTTGCTTTTGCTACTGTTTATGTTGATCTTTACTGTACATGTTGATCTTTTTTCAAACATTACCAGGACAATCTCGTGAAATGGTGCACAATGTTTTTAATTATTTTAAGCAGTTTAATGAAAAAATGTTATTTTTAATTTGACATCACATGCGACTGGGGTTTCTAAGAGGAGTATTGAAAGAATTGTTAGTGAAGTGTGTTGAGCTAGATGGAGCTTATGTCGAAAAATGAAAAATTATTTACACAAACTACTCTTTTACGTTCTTGGTCGGGCTTAGAACTTTTGGATCCACCCTCGTATGCTCATTATATGAATTTGACACATTTTTATTTATTTTACATCCCACCCAACCTTACTAAAACCAGAGTAGACTAAAATATATAGCTTTGCAAAAAAGTCATATTTTTAAACACACTGTATAGTGAAATTGCATTAGTGTGAGTACTGTGAACGCGCCAGCTTTCGATAACCGACCTATAGTTGTTCGATTTAATACCTACAACTGAGTTTCATCATCGAACGTCGAGACACTTTGACTCCGTCGTTTCACAACAGCTGAGCGTCTTTTGCCACGTGGCACGCACAACCACTATGTAGAACCAGCTGCCCACTGAAGTATTTCCGAACCAATTCGACTTAGGGTCCTTCGAGTAAAGAGCGTACCAATTCTTAAAAGGCCGGCATCGTACTTGCGAGCACTCTGGCATTGAGAGTGTCCATGGCGGCGGTATGAGCCTGAGTCTTCTGCCCGTTTTTTTATAGAGAATACTATAGGCCTCTTGGATAACGTGGCGAAGCTACGGCAACGCCATCGGTCGGTTGACGGCGGCAACTCGACGTCGGTTTTCTCATAGCAGTGAACATAATATGATTCGCATAAAAGTCACTGCACCTTTCTGTTAATTGTTTATTTTAACACAATTATTAAAACAGTATACAATCAATATGATGAGCCAAACTATTATTATGTGTGGATTTCAGAATATTTACGCATTTTCCGCGGAAAATCTATGTCGAAAGGTAAGTACCTAAATACACGAACCATGAAATATTCTTTTAAATTCATAATATGTAATTTTTACTTCCTACTTTTTTATTTGTAAGATCATCGTATTACTAATAACAGGATGTTCAATTAATCTAATAGGGCACAAACTATTCCAAAGCCATCATGTTCTAGAGGTCTTCGAAATCCATGATGGAAAAGTAATACCACAGACCAGAGTAGGTAATTGACCGTACGACGTGAAAGTGGAGGTATGTATTAATTATAAAATATATTAATGGTTGAAAAATCTAAACAAATATATTTTCAGCAACTTCTCAACTACACAAGCAAAGCAAAAATGGAAAATGAAAATATATTTCTTTATCACAGAAATATGTGTAAAATTAGGAAGGAATAAGTATTGTTCTGAAATATTGAACCAATAATAAAATTTTATTTATTTACTCATTTTTTATTTCATCGTTTTTTATCTTTAATTTCCAGTTCTTGTGGTTTTGAAGCTGTTGATTGCCCATTTTCTCTTTTTTTTTCAGAAGTCGCACGTGTCTAGCTAAGGCCAATTGTGAATCTCTTTTTTTTTGTACACAGGGGAAAAAATTGTTGGGACATACGTTAGGCTGTCATCGACGTTAGACTACTTTCCTCCAACAAAATGAGCACTGCAGATTCAAGTGTTCTTACTCGGCTACCACGGCTTGTTATCTAATGTTCTACAAAGAGAAAATTTGGAGTTTGTATATTTTCGATACGTTCCCGATATCAACTCGTCTTAATAAATATTTACTTACATTACTTCTGACAGTTTTTATCTATTCATTTCTTTTTTAATTTCCCAATTCCGTCTAGGAAACGAATAAAAAGTTAATCCACGATTCTGAGATTAAGAATTTTTACAGCCCACAACACAACAGTACCTCGTACCACCTATTCTTTTTCCTTTTGAGAGTACTTTTTAACGTTTTTAAATGATTGAATAACATAAACCCTACAGCTGATCGAACTCAGACGCCCGCGTGTTGCCTGAATCTGCCACAACGCCGCGCCACTAGCGTTATCCAAGAGGCCTATAACTTTAAAAAAAATCAAAAGTTTCACAGCAGTCTGCAGCTTATCAAATTTTATATGGGCTAGTTGGCAACACCGAGTAAGGAATTTGTCTTCACTTAAAGTTTAAGTTTTGATCATTTGATTTTTTTTTGTGTAAAATATCAATGATAGTATTATATTAACTTTATCTAGTAAACACTATCGAAACATAAAATATGCAAATAATACCTTTACGATTCGTGCTTTATTAGTTAATGAATATTTATTTGTTAAAGTGATGGCTCATTTACAATACATGCCTGGTGATCCTCGTTTAGTTGATCAATTGGTTTACGAGTTGAAATCAAAAGGAATTTTCGATCAGGTAGAATATTTTTTTCACTAAATTATGTTATGTGAAAACTGTATTCATTTCATCTATTTAAAACAATCTTCTATCTTGAAAATCACACTTAATGACCATATGAATATAGGAAACTATTTGACAGCAGTGTTTAAAATATAAAATTTTGTAGTAAAGAATTACATATTATTTCTTTATTATTAGCTATGTACACATTATTTAGTATAGCATTGAATATAACTATATGATTCTATATTAATAGTTTTAGTGATGTAACTATTTTGGAAACTACACTATAGATGTAGACTTGAATATAGCTAATACAATGCATTTAGTTTTACTTACATTCAGACTCTTAATAATTACTAACTTCAATTCTTCTTAATTAATAACTACTACTTTCTATTTACATGATAAAAAAAACATTATCTTTGTTGAAGTGAACATTATCTAATGTTACTTTGTCTAAACAATGAGCATAATATTATATTATTTTATATTACAGCTTAATAACATTATCATCTTTATTAATATGATTATAGGTTATAGGTTTACCAACTTATTATTTATTAATATGTATGATGAAGACATCTTTCTATTCTGGATTGACAATTAATCCGTGTTAATATTAGATTTTCACTAATACTAATTGGTAGACCTAAAAAGGATTTGAAGGTTGGCTGTAAATCTTATAAAACTGTGTCAACTGTATATTATTTGTGTGCTAGTTAATATTTGATCATTTGGTAAATTTTCATCATCGTTAAAATTTAGGTAAAATTAATCACGTAATAATCTTAATATATATAAATTACGTGTCACGTTGTTTGTCCGCTATGGACTCCTAAACTACCGAACCGATTTTAATCAAATTTGCACACCGTGTGCAGTTTGATCTAACTTAAAAGATAGGATAGCTTACATCTTAATTTATACTCGCAATATTATTTTATTGCAAATTATTTGTTTATTTTTTATAGTCACAATGCTACCAGATGGCGCGGCGCTGTGTTGAAAGTACCAACGTTTCAAATAAGCTACAATTTAATGGCATTACCACCAAAAAAGCATGGTGGTCCCCATGACTGGTTTCCTCCCACCATTTCCCTTGAATTGTTTACTAATATTTAATATAACAAAAACCTTAGCCACAGCAACGCTTGGCCGAGTCTGCTAGTTACTCTATAAAATAAAATATTAAATTTTTTTCTTAATTTCATCATGGCCTTGGCCACCTTTAAAATATATTTATTTACAGTTTAGAAAAGACTGTATAGCAGATGTAGATACAAGACCAGCATATCAGAATCTTCGGCAGCGTGTAGAGAACTCTGTGTCATCATTCCTTGCCCGACAAGTTTGGAAACCAGATCTCAACAAGAATCAACTAAGAGAAAAATTGAGAAAACATATTTTAGAGTGTGTAGTTGTTTGTTATAACATAAACTCATTTTTTAAGCCTTAACTTTTGTATTCAAAAGATTTGCTACATAATAAATGGATGCTTCTAAAGATTTTCATACTGCTTTATTTTAAATGTTTTAGAGCTTTTTAAACTTCTGTAGTATTGAGTATAATACTTATATATAAATATTTATGTGTTTTTATATGGTGAATTGATTTGTTTATTTCTTTTTACAGTGGCAATTACCTGGAACAAGGGGTGGAAAGAATAGTAGATCAAGTTGTAAACCCAAAGTTAGCAACGGTATTTGTTCCAAAAGTAGAAGACCTTGTCTATGACTATCTGGGTATCACTAGAAAGAAGAACTCAGTTGAAACATCAAATGGAATTGCAGATTTGCTTCCAACAGACTTAGAAGCAGTAAGTCCAGGTTCAGTTAAAAGTAATGAAGATAAAGATGATCCAATGGAAGTGGATGGAATATCTGAGCCAGTATATGAACAAAAAAAAGAAGAAAAGTTAGCTGAAGTAACTGAGAAAATTGAAGAAGCAGAAACATCTGGTGTTAGTGAATTAACAATACATGACTCAAATGGTTGTGACAACAAAGACAGTATTCCACTCCCTGCAGAGGAGATAAGACCTGAAGATATACCTCCTCCTGAAAATAGTCCTCCAAAAGTTGAAAAGGTTGAGATAGACAAAATAGAACTACCAAAAGAACAAGATGTTGCTACAGATATTCCATTACCTGATGACATACCAAAACAAGAAAATGGTACTTTCTTTAAAACTGTCAACAGTGATGATGACGACTCTAGTTCGGATTCATCATTACGTAGAAATATGTCACCTTTGACTCCTATCAGAAGTTACAATAATGAAAACTCTTGCGATGCCCAACAAGCATTTGAAAACCAACTGATAGAGAGTAAAAAGGAAGAAATCAAAGAGCCAAGTACTTTCAGATTTGCATTAGACACTAAATCTACTGAAAATAGTTTGGATGCACCTAAAATGGATCATAAAAATGAAACTGATTTATCCTACCAGTTAAATCAAGTTAATATAAATAATTTTATAACACCTGCATATGAAGACAGTTCTAATAGCAATCATTTACAAATTGATTATGAAAGTGATGCCAACAGTAAAATAAATACTGAAATTAAAGAAGAAGCCGATCAAAATTCTGAAGAAAGTAAAAAAGAAAACCCAAAGCAAGTCAGCCAAAAAAGCAGTCATAAAAGCTCACATAGGCCTAGAGAACACAAGCATTCAGCAAGGGACAAAAAGCCGGAGTCGAAACCTTCAAGCAGTAGAGATACCAGTCGCCATGATAAAAAATCTAAAGATGATGGTAAACATAAACCAAGTGAAAAAGAAAGATCAAGGGATAGAGGTGATAGAAAAGAAAATAAAGATTCATCTAGACACAGAAGCTCTCACAAATCGAGCCATAAAGACTCAAAATCTCATCGAAGCTCAAGCTCCAGCCATAAACAGTCAAACAGATCAGATGATAAAAAGTCTTCATCAGCAAATCAAAAAGACAAACAAAAAAGTTCAGATAAATCTTCTTCTAAAGATAAGCATTCTAAGGATTCAAAATCCAGTTCTCACCATGCCGATAAAGACAGAAAGAGCAGTAGTAGCAGTAAAAGTAGATCTAGTGATAAAGATAAAGATAAAAAGTCTAAAAAAGATACAGATGATCACTACAGCCTATCTGGTAGGGGTAATCCGAATAGACGTTCAACTGATAGAGATTCCAATGATGGCAGTTCTTCATCTAAAGGTTCTCATCAGCCTTCTAGTTCTAAATCATCAGATAGCAAAAAAGATGCAAAGGAAAGCACTTCAAAATCTGATAGTAAATCTGATAACACATCTGGGAGTGGTTCAACTACGCCAAGTGATAAAGTAGCCCCACATGATGTGGGTAAGAAAGCTGAAGTATTACAAAAACAACCTATTGTCAGATTAGAAACCCATTTAGAAACACCAGTAGCTTCACCACCAAGATTGCCTTTTGTACCTGATATTACATTGAAAAAGCCAAAAATAGCAGCTAATTTTGAAGAAGCAAAGAAAATTATGAAAATGCGCAAATTTTTAGAAGAAGAGCAAAGACGTATGAATCAAGAAGCAGCTCTGCTTTTGGAGTTTCAAGCTAATGTGAGACCAAGCCTTAGTCAAGTATACTCTAGTATACCTGGACCAGAATTAGAATTTGCATGTAATACTAACACAGCAAATCAATATAATATACAAAATACTGTTCCTTGTGAAAGACAACGAACTTATGTTGAGGAAAAAACCTACACAAATGCAGAATTATATAAAGAGTTAAATGCAGGTAATGAAACAGAAATTAGTGATGAAGAACAAGAAAATATAAGCCAAAAGATTGAAATGTCTTCTGACTCAGAAAAAACAAATAGAACCCTTTCTGATGATTTGACTATTTCAGAAATTAATAGACAATCAAATGTTAAAAACGACCCTAATGATGATGTATCTGAAATGCGACCCGGTGAAAAGGAAAATAGAGCAAACAAAAACAAATCTAGGAAACAATGCATATCTGAGGAAAATGTAGAAATAAATAAAAATGAAATACAAAAAGATGATGATTTGTGTTTCTTTGCTGAACATGAGAAATATAACTCAGAACTAGAAAAAACTAAATATGCTGAGTTTCTTAAATTGTATATTAAAAAAACAAATTTATGCAATAAGCTTTATCTAATTAATTGTGGTACATATGAAGAAAATGTACTTAAAGATGTTGCTAGTACTTTTGGTGACTTTGACATCGTCAGTTATCATAGGAATGGCCAATTAAAAATGCCTAAAACAAAGGCAATAGTAAAAAACTTGAATCTGACTGCTGAAGTACAATTACCAATTGATTCTGAGTCTCAATCCAGTGACTCAGATATAAAATGCCCAGTATTTAGTCCTGGGAAATCAGATTGTTCATTTGAATTAAGTAACGATTATGATGCTAAATTACAAGAAATGGTAAATAAAACTTCTAGAAAAGAGATCATGCAAATTATCTTAGGCGATATAATTGATGAATCACCGTCAAAAATGCCAAAAATCGATTATATTACCGAATCGAATATTGATAACGCTATCGATTGTAATATAAAAAGGAAAATTAATGATAATGAAACCTCAGAAAATAACAATCGGCCAGTTCTAACACCCCATAAAATAAGAAAAATGAGCACTTCTGAACTTATTACCTCTACCACTCCAGGTACATTTTTTTAATATCTAAAGTAGCCACTGTAATAGATCTCTATATACCTAAATTTGGATGAAATTGATGGAATGAAGCGAGTGTATTCTTAAACACACGCAGCTTAAAGAGTGCGCGTTCGTGTCTGTACAAAAAAAAAATATTGTTTTAGCGTTACTCTAAACTTGATTTGATACCTTTTACACGTCAAGGTATCATACCTAGTTTAGTGTTCATTATATTAGAATAAATAGCTTTTATCCACTGTTATGTTAAAAAGATGCGTTTCTATTAGTTTCTGTCATGAAAGTATTAATCCATATTGATAAAAATCAATATTTAATACAACTATGGCGTCTATTCTCCAAAGTCCACCGTTATATGATTGATGGCGCATTTACACAAAAACCTTTATCTTTTCAGATACAGAAGAACCAAATACTGATAATCAAGCCAGTGTCAGATCGAAATATTTAGGACGGGCGAAAAGAGTTGGCCTCTCACGACCTAAGAGGACAGGTATTCACATACTTAATTTTCCTTAAAACTTTTTTTTTTCTTTTGGCTGTAATAGTTTTCTGTTTAAATATAAACACTGTGAATCACTTCATAATTCTTGATTTGCATTGACCATTAAATTATTATTTTTCTAGAACTACCAAACAGTCCTTCCAGTGACAAATCAGTAGAGAACTACGAACAGAACACTCCTACTAAAACTTCCAATGGAAAAGTAAAGGCACCAAGACATGTGGTGCAACGATATGAAACGTCAGACCTATATAAACCCAAGTTACATTTTCTGTCTAGGCGAAATGTCAGTTAAACTTTATAATTATACCAGGCTCAATGCTAAATAGCATGTGTGAAAAGTGTAAAAGTGATACTTTTCACCATTAAATTCAAATAAATGCCAATATTGTTTTCCATGACAGTTATTTTTGAATAATTGTTTCTTAAAAATATTCAGTGTGGGTTATTACTGATTTTTTGATCATCATACAGCAACAGTAATATCTAATACCTATGAGAGTTACATATGAAAATTTAAAATTACTATAGCAAATTATATAATGGTAAGTTCTTATTCTTACATAAGTAATATGATATTTTTATTATCAAAAAGTTGAATGTTTTGTTACATTTATTATGGTAGAAGTTTGATGCATACAAAAGATTCAAAGCTATTTGAGACTTTCAGTAGGTATATTAAACATGTTATTAATTTTTTTAAAGATTTGTATGAATTGATTGAATACTATAAATCCTGAAACTGTAACATGTACAGTGTATTGTTTTAATATGTATTGTAAACAATACATTGGTTTAAGATAGTCATTTTATACCATTACACTTTGCTAACAATACTAAATTTCACTTAAAACCTACAATAAATAAACCAAGGTACTGCCAATATGTGTAAGTGTAAACTTAATTGAATGTGCAATCAAATAAATCTTTAAATAAATTACTATGTAAAAATGTATAGTAAAAGTTATTTAAAGATTTCTTTGACATCTTATGAATATTACAAATTAGTTCTAAGTCTGCAAAAAGCGATGACTTATTTCCTGATGAACTATGACTAATACTCCAAATTTGTTTGTGTATGTAAATAAAAATAGATTTGTGATATGAAAGAATATGTAGTTATAATATATTTGCAAATTTTGAGTTAAAAGTGTATAATTTTTTAAAAGTTTGACTTAATTTTTTATGGTAGAAATAACAGTGTAAATATAATATATAAAACTATACATTTTATTTCAAAGTTCTTATATAAAATCATTCTTAATTTAGCCTCATGTTCTAGTTTATTGATTAAATAAATTTTTAACACAACTAAATAGTAATAAAAATTTGATCAGTTATTTTTATCATTCTCTTGTTATTAGAGGCCTGTCCCAAGATGAAATTTATATTTTAAAATGTTGTGAAAATATCTAAACTTATATTAGTCAAAGGTAAGGTTTGTAATGATTAAAAATTGGCCGAGTAGTATTGAAGTTCACTGATACAAATACATAAATCTTTTCTCTTTATAATAGTAGTATAAATATAAAAGACATGTTTCTATTTTAAATAGAATTTATTCATGAAAACTATTGTACAAAGTCGGTAGCACTCCATGGTTTTTTATTTTCATAATATATAGTCATAGTCCTA
The DNA here is from genome assembly GCA_905332375.1 of Pieris macdunnoughi. NCBI lineage: Eukaryota > Metazoa > Arthropoda > Insecta > Lepidoptera > Pieridae > Pieris > Pieris macdunnoughi. The sequence continues at coordinate 5,320,272 of CAJOBZ010000012.1, read as the reverse complement.
GTACATGCTTAGGAAAATAAGAAGGTACTGAAACAACAATAAATTGACAAAACTGTATGATTAGCAATTTTATTTTTCTTACATCAATCAGATTTTAATAAAGAATTATTATGTACAAACCCTACAGCAACATAATAGAACAAGCAGTTCAGTCAAAAGTATTTCTACATCAAAAGGGATAGTTGCATTTATTGCAACATATTGTCAAAATAAATAATATTGTTCTAAATAAACATTTCCAAGTTAATTGCTTGCAGATTGTTTTTGAAGGCCAGCAGGGTCCAATATGGGGGACTGTTTCTTTACCATTCCTGATAAAAGTGTTTTGATCTGAGCAATTGCTCGTCCTGGGTTTAAGCCTTTGGGGCATGTTCTAGTACAGTTCATGATTGTGTGGCATCTATACACTGAATATGTATCTTTTAGGTTTGAAAGACGTTTCGAGGTTGCATCATCCCTAGAGTCAATAATCCATCGGTAAGCCTGCATAAGAACAGCAGGGCCTAAGTACTTGTCACCATTCCACCAATATGAGGGGCAACTTGTAGAGCAACAAGCGCATAGGACACATTCATATAGACCATCAAGTTTTGCCCTGTCTTCAACATCCTGGAGCAACTGAGTCTCCTTGCCCTTTACTGCCTCATTATCACGCTGCAACCATGGTTCTATGGACTGATACTGACGGTAAAAGTTAGTCAGATCTGGTACCAAATCTTTAACTACGTACATGTGGGGCAATGGGTAGACTTTAGTAGGCTTGGATAAATTATGATCGATGTGGCTGATGCACGCTAAAGTGTTGACTCCGTCAATATTCATTGCGCAAGAACCACACACCCCTTCACGACACGACCTTCTAAATGTCAGGGTGGGATCCATTTCATTCTTAATCTTTAGTAATGCATCAAGAACCATGGGCGCACAATCATCTAAATCCACCTCGAAATTCTGAGTGTATGGCTTTTTGTCTGGCTCATCAGGATTCCAACGATAAACAGCAAATGTTTTGACTCTTTTTCCAAGAGCAGATGACGTAGCGAAAGTGCGCAGCTGTCCAAAAGTGCCTGAAGTAAGTCTTAAGAGTGGCATTATGTAATATTTTCAAACACTGAACTCTTAAAATTTACACAATATTACACAAGATTTTTTTATTTAAACGTGAGTATCAGCTAAGTTTCGTTTTTTTCGCGTACTTGTAGATAAGATCCAAGTCAAGTCGCGATCTTGAATTCGAAGTCGAAATAGCAAGTGGCGCAGTATGTTTTTTGATCAGTTTGATTATTGGAAAATTTGGAATTTCACTTTTCTCCGTGAAGTTTCGGTAAAATGTAAATGTCACTGTCATTAAGCAATGCCATATTCCTTCTGTGGATACCTAAAGCCCTTGTGGCCTAGCCGTATTACTACCGAAAAGTATTCTAGATACACTACCACTTTTGCGTAATTGTATTGTCGAAAACGCTTCGTTCGCAGTCAAGAGATATTATACACTACCCGCTACCGCAAAGTCAACAGCGTACCTCCAAGCTGCTGTTCGTAGCACATTAAAAAATTGAAGGTTATAAATAAATACAATATTTTGAACCTGCATAATCGTTAAAACGTCTGCATAATTCTGCAAGAGCACATCGAATGTACTGAAATACGAGTATAAGTAACCTATTAGCGGAATATGTCCTTGAAGCATGCGCCACTTACCTGATTAACCCTTAATTTGGCGGAGATCCGAGTTGTTTTATTTTATGAAATAAGATGTATATCTTAAATCCTAGGGTTAAATACAACTTAGGAAAAATAGACAAAAAAATATTTTCCTTTCAGATTTTCAGGAAATCAACGTTCATCACAGTGAACACTGCGAAATATGTTGAGGATAACAAGTAATTTGTAATGTTCACTGTGGTAAACGTTGTCAAATTAGTGTCATATAAACAGGTAAATTAAAAACATTATACATATCATTAAATCAACTTATTTATTATGAAAATGTAAAAAAAACAATTGCGAGGATTTTTTCCCGTAACAAAACAAAGTCTCACATTGCATTTTATACAATATACAGTTGTGTTTTTCTGGCAAAACTTGCATCGCCCCATGTCTTCTTTTGTGCTGGGAAAATGTCCTGTATTATCGAATCTGATGGGACTTGTAGGCCTGGCTGATCTTGGGTTTATAATTTTACATTCTTGTATATTTTCACGAGGTATAGATCTATTTTTCTTTGTTAAACTTAAGTAAATTTCATATTGGAAAACTTTCAATGACTTTGATTTTCGTTGACTTCCCTGACAGTTACGTTTATACAATAGCCATGCATTATTTATACACACATCTAGAAGTTAGCTAAATATTCCTATGTACCACCTTCTAGTTTTGAATGGAACGGTCTACACCCCCCATATGTTTATTATACTCGCGAACTATTTGCGGACAATCCACTTCTATTTTTTGTTTCTGTTCTAGGTAGGTAGTGCATACCTTTTTATTTTTTGTACTGGTTCAGATCCAATAAATGGGCTTATAAGAGTACAGGTTTATTATCATTCCAGCGTACTAATTTCATCCGGTAGCAACTTTTCAGCTCCTCTAATTCAGTTGCTTCGTATTGTACCAAGACACCGTAGTTTTCTTTCAGTAGGTAAAAAAACTCTGGCGATGAGAAAAAATTAAAGAAAAACCAAAAGAAGCCCACCACACAAAACACATTATTTGTAAATAAAAGTTATCCCTAATTTGGCAATGTTCATCACAATAAACATATCAAATTGACAGTACTTATTCGAGTATTTGGCAGTGTTCACTGTGATGAACAACCAAGTTTGCCTCCAAATAAAAGTTACCAAAAACACAAAACATTACGTAAAACCCATTCCAAACCAAAGCTTGTTATTGTTTAGCAAATATAAACCATAAAAAGTTAGTTTAGTCAAATATAACATAATTTAAAAAAAATATTTACCTTGCGAAGAATCGAGTGCCCGCGTCTCGCTGACATCTTGTCTCAATAATGACAGATAAACGATGATGCCTCATGCCATTTGTAGAATTATTTTTTGTACCGATAAATACAAATTAAACTTAAACTTCCTCCATTGACCTCCGTTTTTTCAGGTGAAGCTTTTGCAATCCTAGAAGCGGTTTTGTATGCTGAGTCCCACAACCTAAATAAAGTTACAATTTTTTCCGATTCTCGCAGCTGTTTACAGGCAATTCTTTCCAATCCATTCAGGTCTAAAAAAAAACATAATACGATTCTAAAAATAAGAGAAGCTTTGTTTAGGTGTAGTAAAAAAGATATTCATATTGTACTTTGGTGGATACCTAGTCATTGTGGTATAGCGGGTAATGAAACTGCTGACTCTTGTGCAAAAGGTGCTATTTTCTGCGGATCTTGTCAGCATCCCAACATCTCGGCCCACGACCTATCAGCTCTTGCGTACTCCCACCTTTTAAAATCCTTGACTATTGATTGGCAATCTTCTAAAGAAAAAACTGGCAGGCACTATGCTAATATTCAGTATTCAATCCCTTCTTCGCCGTGGTTTTTTAAATATAAGTTTTTAAACAAAAGGTCACGTCTATAATCTGCCGTCTTCGTATAGGGTACTCCCGTTCATCTAGCCAAAATTAAAATAAAAGACAGTTCTCTCTGTGAGTGTGGTATGGACGAGGGCTCGACAGACCATATATTTTTTAACTGTTCTTTAATTAATGACTCGTTATTTGACCATCTTTCTCCAGATTTCCCTCGTCCATGTAACCTTAACTCCCTACTTTCCCTCCCATCCAGCTCGATCGTCAAAATATTAGGGAAATTTATTTCTGTTAATAAATTAAAGTTATAAATAAGATTCTCCCCTTCATACCTTGTAGTAAAATGTTAACCTCTTGTATATATTATTAGATGTCTGTGTGTGTTGTATTTATTGTGATGTCATTTTTGTTTTGGGTAACTCTGCTTAGATAAAATTCAATGTATCAAAATTATCAAATCTATCCTCACTGTGTGAAGACTTAGAACGTGACATTGGCGGAATTGTGATTTACACAGATGTCGCCATTATAAATAAAGTGAAGTGAAGTACAAATTAAACTTGCTATAACTAAAATAAAAACTGAAAAATAGTAGAAAATAGTCGCTCAATATTTATTTTCATGAGTGTTTATCACAGTGAACATAATCAAATTAAGGGTTAAAGAAGACATTTTATTGGTGACTATATACTGGAATGGAAGAAGTGAGATCATATTTTATGATATTATAAATTTAATCTTAAAATATATTAATAAACATTATTCTAAGTCCAAAGTAGTAAAAGGAGGAGACTTTAATATAATAATGCTTGAAAATACACCAAAAACTACACAATTTTTAGGACTTATGCTGGAAAAGAGATTAACCCAACACCTTAAAAAAGCAACAAACTTTACACAAACTTCATCAACATGTCTAGATCTAATATTTACAAATTTCATTGGCAAAAACTTATGCATAACAGTAAAATACTTCGGATTTACAAAACATCTATCTACAATCTTACACATTAAAATCCCAAAACTCTCAAACAATGATAAATGGTTTATAACTAAAAATTATACATAATATAATGATAAAAATAGAAACCTATTTAAGTCACAACTTGCTGATATAAACTACACTATAACTAAATGAAAACTATACTGCATTTCATAAAATGATGACAAATACTTTAAATAAATGTATACCAAAAACAAAAATAAACCTCAAAACTACACCAAAAAATACTGGCTAACTAAAGGTATAAAAAGGTCCTCTAAAAATAAAAGATTATTAAAAACATTTATGTTAAAAAAATAATAACAAAATATATCAGAATACTATAAAAAAATATGAAAAGCTACTTAAATAACAGCTTAGTAAATAATTCCAAAAAACTTAATAATTACATAAACAAAATGAAAAAGTCTAATAATGTCATAAAAACAATGTGGAATGTAATGTAATAGATGAGCAAACGAATAAAAATATTATTTAAAGAAAACCATAATGTAGAACTACAGATTAACAACGTAAATTGTACAGAACCAAAACAAGTAGCTAACGCCTACAATTACTTTTTCGCAACTATCGGAGAGACCGTAACTTCTTCACCGTCACTATCGCACGCTCGCCCTTTTTCAATCAAACAGAGCATACTTTTTTCTCAGACCTGTACAACCGCTAGAAATATTTAATATATTAAAAAAATCGGTTGTCTGTAAAGTCGGTTTACTGACGATAGTTGAACGTGACAACGTCACGAATCGCTCACTCAAGTGGGAGAAAGACAGATGTCGAACGCTGAAGAGCGCGGAGTCCGATTGTGCCTCTCTGTCGCTTCGCGCTCTCGCTTGCACTTCAAGCCTTAAATATATAATCCAACCACTTTGTCAGTTTTTAAATATATTCAAGGAGCACTTGACATGATTAATGACAAACAATACGCAATAGGATTATTACTCGACATGACGAAAGCATATGATAAAGTTTAATTTGACATACTATTAGATAAACTATACAATATTACAATATTAAGGTGGGAACTGACCAAAGTTACGAGATGTAATGTAACACGTTACACAGCGAGCATTCGAGCAGTCAGTACGTCGTGTTACAGGGAAACCAGCTCGCTTAGAGTGCTCCACCCGGCTGTCGGTTTTTCGGCGAATCCTTTGACTGTTACGCGGTTCAGTCAGTACGCGTCGCACGTCGCGAGTGATCATGATTATGATTTTCTATAAATTGTGTCTTTTAAGTACTTTTAGTTCCAATTAAATTCAACAGTTCTTCAAAATCGAGACATGCATACAAAGTTTTTATACTGTCCAGTAATCATTTGGTTTTTTTAATATTGCAATCAATAACAAACCACCTCATACGGCAGTGTTTTAAATAAGTTTGATGTCCAGTAAAATTTTTTCTTCTTCTTAATTTGGATGAAACAATAATTAAGTAGAATCAAAGATACCAACGCGTCCTCGCTGTCGGCCATCTCGTGAACACTGGCGGCGAAAGCGGAGCACAGAGTTTTGACGAGCATGTTACGCCGATTTTAGAACACAGCGTAACATGCTCGATGCGTGACACGCTCGATGCGAATGCTACATTACACCTCGTAACTTTGGTCAGTTCCCACCTTTAGACACTCGTGAGTGTCACCGCGAATTCAATAGACAACACCAAGTTGAAATAGAACATTACGACCACAAATTTTGCGAAATTCAACACATTAGATCTGAAAGTAGAAGGCTGAAACCGTCAATTCCTCAAGGAAACGTGATGCCTTCTCTTTTTGATCTACATAAATGACCTTCCTAAATTGATGCATGAGCCATGTATTTTGTTTGCTGACGACATTTCGATATTGATATCAGGTAAAACTAAATTAGACTTAAATACAACGCTCCGAATGACAATATATAAAACGGCTAGCTGGCTAAGATTTCATAAACCGGGAAATAAACTATGAAAAAACGAAACTAATAACATTCCACCCCTATCAAAAAACACCAATGGACATCAAGTTGACATATAATGGTTATAATATAGAAAAGGTACAAAAGTTTACTCTTTTAGGTTTAGACATGGACTCACATATAAACTGGAAATATCATGTAAATAAGGTTAGATTGAAATTGTCTCGATTCGCATATGCACTTCGCGAAATCCACAGATATAAAAACAGCTCTAGTGTTATCTTATGGGGTAGCCGTGTAAATATGGCAGCAACCGCCATATTTACAAGCCAAAAAAAACTTTTGAGAATTTTAGTTAATATAGGAAATACTGACTCATGCAAGCCTCATTCATTCGGAACAATATCCTTACTCTACCTAGCATATATATACTGGAAGCATGTAAATTTATTCGTAAATATCCTAATATGTATACAAAAAGGGAAGATACAAAAACCCTTTACTCACTAAGACCTTCTCGTAAAAACCAATTGATTCCACCTACATCCAGACTAAAATTACTTCAATAAGGACCATTGACCTCCTCCATAAAAATATATAACAAATTACCAGAAATTTTTAAGAATGAAACAAATAACTTGAGGTTTACCAAATTTCTAAAGGAATTATTATATAAGAAATGTTATTACACTGTTACAGCAGCTTTTGAGATCACGCTATAACATAGGGGATAAACGCGGTTTTTTAAAACAAAAACAAACCAGTGGTGCTACAACTTTTTAGGTCATCATTAATCAATCTAATAGGCAAGTAGGTGATCAGCGTACACACGCCGTCGGCTTTTTGGGTCTAAGACAAGCTGGTTTCCTCACGTTGTTTTCCTTCACTGTTCGAGCCAATGTTAAATGCGCACATAGATTGAAATTCCATTGATACACAGCCGGTGATAGAACCTACAACCCCAAGGATGAGAAGCACGCTGAAGCCATAAGGCCTACACTGCCGAAACATTAATTGGCCGTTGCCTACCGAAAAGCGTGAGCGTTAATGTGTGTCTTTTCGTAGCACTGTCATGGCGTCGCTTATTGTATCCCGATGCACGCCTTTTGGGCCTAGGCTACCGACTGTTGAAACGAACTGTCATTTTCATACAAATTTAGTTTTCGACTTTCTACATACACTACCGTTAAAGCACCTTCTTGTCTAGACCCCCTGGAGAAATTTTTGAAAATGAATGGTATAGTCCTTTTTATGAAAGAAGTCACCCAGACGCGGCGCTGTAATCGCGTGACGTAATGTTGCCATTTATGAGTAAAAATCTTACCTATTTTACATTTAGCATATTTAATTTATCAAACAATACTCTTTTCTGCATACTTCGATGAAACAATATTTCTGTTATGTAAAAAGTATATTTTTATTTACTTATATAAGCGGTGTTCTACCTACTTACAGGGATAACATGAGAAAATAGGGTAAAGAAAAGCATTTCAATTTTTTATTCAGTTTTATTGAATAATTGTGATCAGCGGCCATGGGAACATCACTGTCTAAGGAGTGGATCTCTAGCCGTAGATATAATTGTTCTTTTTATATTGATACTATTTCGGATGCGGGCGACGCTTCCCCGGGGTGACAACTTATTTTATACCTTCTTTTGTATTTCTTGTTACAGTTCTCTCTGACACACCTGCAATTAAATATTAAACAATTAAAAATAATAGTAACTTTAAGTTTATAATGCTTATGTACTACGTAATATATTTTTTAATTTCAGTTTAACCCATTATCATTCGTTATGTATTTGTTCAATTTTGACGCAAAAATGAATTTATATCATAAAAGTCCCATCAATACAGCAAAAAACTATTATGTGGCAACTCTAAAAATTACTTGTTATGGCGGCGACTCTCTTCCGAACATCGTTTACTGGTATTAAAACACCTTGATTCTTTTTTTCCGCTTCACAAAACTCTTTCACCTTCAATGTATTATTCGAGCCGATCTTTTTACAACTTTTGGGATTGTTAACAATCTTTAAAATGCACTAAGCTAGTTAAAAATCTACCACAACAAACGAACTTGATAACATCGACGAACGACAACATGGCCGACCTGTCAAATTTAGTTCCAAAAATCTCCGCGGGACTTCTTTCATGAAAAGGACTCTTTTTTTTAATTTATTTATTAGCCGGATACAAAGTCCATTGGCACCATGAAAAGGACTCTACTCTGACGTGTTGCCATTTACTTATGCATGCCTAAAAATAAAGTTTTGTCAACTAAAATTAATAAAAAGTCTTAAACGAAATACTGAAACCATTTTACTTAATGGCTATTAAAGCAAATATAAAAAAATCACTATTTTGAGACAATAAAACAATTTTAAGACATCAAAAGCAATGATACATGCTTAAATAAAACAACCTCATTTTTACTAACTTCATGTTTTCAATCCCAGTATTAACGGTTTTAACAAGTTCAAGGATCACTTTAGCAGTTTAGCTACTCCGTTAATTGGTATATTTAATATTACCTACACATTATTCACTGTTATGTTACCTTTCTCGTGAAAATAACACGTTTTGAACTGTCTTGTGTTACTTTTGGCTATCGACTTTTGGCAACACTGATTTATAACTTATATTCCGCGTTGGCCTAAAGGTCTATTTACCAGGCCATAAACTCCAAAAAAAAAATTATATTCCGCGATTTAGCGGCAAGCGCGCCGAAAAACAAAATAGTACAAAATATTTTAAAAGGCGTGTCTTTAATATTCAAAAAGATAATTATTATTTAATCAAAACCTACACTAAAATGAAGTCGAGTGAAGATTCTCCTAAAACTCCCGGTGGAATTAGCAAAACCCTATTGACACCTTGTAGGCGCTTAGGTTTATCCAGGAAATTTAATAGAAAAGGACCATCGCCTTTTATTTCGCCATTATCCAGAAGCCAGAATAGCACGGAAATTACAAAAGTGTGTAAAAAGAGAAAGATATGTTGCACCAGTGAGGAATCAGCTTTTTCACCTCAATCCCCTGAAGAAACAGTATTAGCAGTACCTGAAACGATTGCATGTATTTCTTCACCCACTCACATTAGTGACACGCCGTCACGAAGTATCCCCATTTCTAAGAAAAATTCAAAAGTATTTTTAATGTTGCAAAATGTAGATGCAAATAACAAAGATGACATAACAAAAAGTACAGAAATTGTGCGTAAATCACCCCAAAACAATAATAAAACACTTTCAAAATTGTCTAGAGTGAATTCGAAAAAAAAGATAAAAACTGTTCAACAATGTGAACAAAGTAATATTTTAAATGAAATCTCTAAAGTAGATAGTACTAAAGCCAATGAACTTAATGTTAAGGATCCTAACAACTTAAATAAGGAATGTATTATTCTTATACAAAAAAAAATGTTAAAATCCCTCAAAACACACCAACAAGGTGACAATAATTCACACATAAACAAAGCAAGTATGATAAATACATCTGTTTCGCAAACACTATTTGATTCAGATTCTGATGATTTGCCCCTTTGTGATTTAAATAAAAAACAAGATAATGATTTTGTTAAAACATTGTCGGTGAAAAAGAAAAGTAGCCCTAAGTCTATTCCCAATATAAATAAAATAAAAAATGTTAAACCAATGACAGAAACAAAAACTTTGCAAAAATCATTTGATAATGACGATGATGACTTTGAATTTACTAAGAGAACTATTTTAGTAAAAAAGACTTATGAGAAAGTGGTCAAACCATCCAAAGCAAAATCTACAGGATCAATAACTCAAAAAGACATTGATGAATTAAAACATAGAATTGAGATGAAAAAAAAACTCTTAATTGCCAAAGCCATGACTGAGGATACTGAAGAACTTAGGAATTTAATTAAAAAGTGGCAAAAAGGCTGTCAAGAGGCACTGTTTGAACTTTTTGATCTTATGAAAAAGAAGTTCCCAGATAATCAGAATATGGATTATTCCGAAATATTAAAAACTTTAAAAATACCTCCAGAACTAGTTGGTTATGATATAGAAAATGACTCCTTTATTACTCCAGATGATAATACTATTATTTTATCAAGTATTAACACTTAAGTTAAATAAAATATTTTCTTCAACAGCTTAAGTAATCTTAATACTTATATTTTAGTCATTACATTCTATAATTTGTTATCAAATAAATAATTTAATATTTTTAAATATGTGCGTAATATATATTTCCATAATAGGTATAATGTTTCAGAAGCAATAGGGCACATAATAATAAAATACATAAACAATTATTATTTATTATTTTTATCAACTACTTCACCACACCAACATTAATATTTTCACTAAAAATATTTTATTGAGTTATAGCAATTATTTTACCACTGCATGTATCTAAAATCTGTGTGATCGGATTGGATTTTCAGGATCAAACAGCTTAGGATCCTTTAAAAATGTTTTGTCCTTATAATAGTAAGGCATATAAGCGCAGTTCTGTGCTTTAGTGATTTCTCTCTCTACTGCTGCCTGTTTGGTTTGACATAGTCCAGTTATATGTCTTCCATATATCCTTCCTGTATATGGACTTTGGAACTGTGACAGAAGCCTGTAGTTCTTGTAGTCTGGCGTTATGTTCAATTTACAAAGTATACATTGGCGTTTTTCTTTAGTGAATGGGTTTTCCATTTCCACAGGGCTGTCATCATATGCTACTTCTGTAGACAAATGTCGGACGTTGTAAGATAATGCTCGAGGTGTATAAACAACTATAAAATAAAACGGTTAGGTTAATACAAAATATTTAATAATAAATTAAATTAATTGTATAAATATAAACAAATACTTTTTAAAAACAAACGTTTCATCAGTGCCATCTTACTCAAAAATATTTCCTGTTTGTCTTAAGCGACAAAGCTCTTTATGAATAACTAGCAATGTTAATTATATTTGTATTGCTTTATTTTCACGATTTATTTTAAACATTTATAACCTCTATTTAATCAAAGAGTTTAATAATATTATAGAAGGCAATAAGAAGACTATAGAGAAGCCGCTCACGACTAAATTTGATGCTTTGATGTCACGACCTCTTAAGTTCAGCCCCTGAACTAAATCGAATAAATATAATATGTAGTAACATTTTTAGTAATCTGTTCATAGTTGATGTACATAGGATACTCATTACTCATGTATCATCAACAGTTGTTATGAACAGAATATTTATTATTAAATTCGTTTGCATTTATTTTTGTTAATCCGGTATTAATTTTTGTTATAAATTATATAATATAATATAAATTATTAGTAAATAAATACAATTAAATTACCAATAACTTATTGAAGTAAAACTTCTTTATCGGTGTTGGAAAAAAAATTAATATTTATTATAAATTAAAATGCCACGTGTTTTTATTATTGAAGAATTACATTTGAAAAAATATTAGTTTGCCAAAGATGTTTCACTTCTGACATGTGTACATTGTACGCACGCACTTTTTTTCACATAAAATCTAAATTTATTTTAAATACAGTGTAAATTCTTTATAACGCCATTATCTATAACGAAAACCTCTCTATAACGCAAAATAGAGTTATAACGTAAAAATTAGTTAAATTTATTTGGTTTAACCCAATACCCATACATTAATTCTTCCCTACCTATAACGAATAAACGTAACGTATAAATACTATAATAAATTCACCTCACTGGCACAATCTCTTTCTGCCATTACTGGACTACGCCGATTCTTGCTCTTCCGATCTAAACGAGGAATTGCTAAATAAACTGGATCGTCCCCAAAATTTCTGTATCTGATTTATATTCGGTCTAAGAAAGTACGACCATATCTCTGCGTTCCGTAAGCGGCTAGGCTGGTTACCCATTTGTCAGCGACGTGATGCTCATGCTCTCCATCTCTTATATTCCATACTGTTCAACCCTAAAACTCTTGCCTATCTCAAAAATGATTCCAAATTTTTGGGAGCTCATAATTATAGCTTACGCTCTTCCGAAAACTATATCCTTGAAATCCCAACTCATAACTCCTCCTTTCTTGGCGAAGACTTTAAGGTCTCTGCAGTTAGACTATGGAATTCACTTCCCGTCCCTATTCGCTTTGCTCCTTCTCTATCTTCCTTATTTCTTCTGTACAAACATTACCTGTCCATATCGCATCCCTAACTTTCGTACTAACTACTAACTGACGTGAGACTGATCGAAAATATAATAATAATACATGACAAATAAAAATATTTGTCATGTATCCTTTATTAGTTTAGTTTGTTTTTTGTTTCTGTTTAGTATTTTTTCTTAATAACTATACGTAATATGTATTCTTGCCTACCTTATCTAATTTAATACTTTTTTTTTCTTTTCTGACAGTGGTTGCCTGGAAGAGATCGCTCGAAAGCGATAAGGCCGCCAGTTGCCCTCCTTTTCATTTAATTAGGTTCAATTTTTATATTGTAATCGTTGCATTGTGTTAATAAATAAAATTGGCTTTGCAAGGTATATTAAACAAGTAATATATTTCAAGATGTTACTTTTTGAATCGTAAGTTTTACGTTGTGCGCAATGACCACCTTCACCAATGAAAAAACCTTCGTTCAATACCATCTGGAGTCTCACAAGGCTTGCTTTTCGGCCCTGCACTGATGAACATTAACAATCTACTTATCATATTCCGCAAAGCTAGGTCAGATTTGCTTAGTTTTCAGGAGAGACAAAAAACGTATTACTTTAACATTTTGTACAATACATGCATGATAAAATTTTTAATATATTGTATTTAGTTAAGCATGATAACTATAAAAACAAATAAAAGAAATATCGTCTTATTAGGTGATTGCAAGACTTGAGCAGTTTTACTCTAACAAAATAAAGACTTACGCGGTGTTTTTACCTTTTATTTTTAAGCTCTATAAGTCTTTCATAGAAAATCTTTCTATGAAAAACTATCGAAATAAAAACATTTTTCAAAAACAGTTTTATAAAACTAATTATTAACTTCAATAAAATAAAAAAGGATTGCTTAATTAGTTTTTATCAAAAAAAAAACACATTTCTTTGCCGTTTTATTTTCTTATTCCAACAGGACAACCCTTGCCGGGTTCGCTAATATTATAATATATTATAGGAACTCACTGACTTTTACGACTGTACTGTTTGACGAGATCAACTACTTACCTACTGAGATCAATAAAATTATCTAAGTTACAATGGAAACCAGAGGTTTGCTTTGTAATTTAGGTAATTTTTCCATGACTTCTAATAATTCTAAACTCTCAAAAACTTTAATAAAAATGGTACATTTAACACAAACAATACAAGACAATAAAAACACTTCGAATACTTAACCTACTCTAAAAATAATATAAAATGTTTATGGACTAATAATGAAAAATATTTAATTTTTATAAGGTAACTCATCATAATATGCGTGGCAGTTCGAAGGTATCACTGCCTTTAAATCTTGGAGATCCTTATATTTTCTTTGGGAAATTAGCAGTCTTTCAGAAAATAATTTCGGCAGCTCTTCTAAAGGTTTTACATTGGTAATTTTCATTGGACGCTGAGGCAACGGCTGCAAAGGTTCGTCAAAGTTTAAGCTATACCAAATAGTTCCATCTGGTTTATATTTTAATACCCTTAAATCGGTAATAGTGGGATCTCCGGATTTTCTGCCCGGACGAATGGTTTTGTAAATTAAATCCTTACTGAAATTGAAATTTACAATATTACCGGTAGTAATTTTCTATTTAAAATTATCTGTAGTTGATCCACAATGCACGATGCGAAAACGGAAGCTTCAAGGGAGCCATTTTATTCATCGAACCAGTAGCAGCAAGCTTCACGTGTTGACAAATTGTACATGGTAAAATTGTGAACAGATAAAATGTCTTGTAGTATATGGCACTAGCCTGAAAGTAGGGAGCTAATTTTACTGATTGAACATCTTGCGTAAATACATGACACGTTTTCCTCCTATTGCCAATTTTTTGTCAGTGTCTTTTTCTTTTCTAGCTTTGTCTTTCCTATCGCGATGTATTGCAATTTCAGTATCGTTTATATTTCCAACTTTATGACCAAGCATACACGCATTGATCTTTTTTGGGATGAAACAGACTAAGATTCTGTTTTAAGAATACATTGTCAAAAACCCTACGACTAAGACATTTTAAGGAATCTGATTCGCATTTACTGACGTATTCTTTGTATAATTGTGCCATGGTATGAAATACTGGTTCTAGGTATTGTCTGGATGAGTTTGCTCGACAGTAGACGATGGCATCTTCGGCAGGCTATCTAAAAATTGCTGTAGACGCTCGTGACCATCAGAGTTCTTTTTGGAGCAATCTACATTCCGAGAAATCTCAGAAGGGGTGGCATACACACTCTCGTTAGCGACCCGTATCCTAGATTTATATTGTCCGCTTTCCTGGGGTCCTTGTTGCAGTTTCGGCGTTGTCTTCTAAGCTTACAAAATTAAACTAGCATGTTAAATTTTTCAATCTTTTTTAAATTATCTTTGTTTATTGTTTTTTTTTTTTAAAAAAAAAATTAAAATTATTTTTTTTTTTTTTTTAAAAAAAAAATTTCCCCCCAACTAAACTTGATTTCTTTTTCCTATTTTATATTTTAGTCTACTTTATTGTTATTGTTATATTTTAGTTATTTGTTATACACGCTTTGTTAGTTTTTAAGGTGTATTGTATTTCTATTACGTTTTACGAATGATTTAAGTAAACCCTGTTAGTTGTTATAGGCAATAAATACACAATAAAATGTGAAATAAATACTTGTAATTAAAAATCACAACTGTTATAATTTTTTAAATGTATTAACTGCTACATACTTTTTCGAGCTTATGCTCGAATCATTAATAGTTTATACTATTAATAAGCAAATAATTATCACAAAACATCAATTTTCACGATTAAGATTTTATCATAACATTCATAAAACAGTATTGGCAGTGTCATGAAGATAAGGAACAAGGTTTCTATATAATTGTATGAGTAAACATTACTTATAGAGTAGATTTGACAGAATTAGGAAAATTCATAACTTTCTCTTCTTCTTTTAAAATAAGATTAATCCAAATATTAACCTTATAGATTTTTCATGTCTTTTGTACATAAATTAACCAGTTAATAGGTATGTGAAACATGAAATTTTCTTATTAATAATAAGTCTAATTCAAACAAGAAACGTCGTCATATTATATTTTTGATAGTGCACTTTATGTCGTGGTTTTGCAACATTGAAACTGGCCGATTCAATATGTTCAGAGACAACTCTGATCTTTGTAGGAGTTTGGTAGTGGTATTCATCAGGCGTTTGATTTTTGTCATTGGTTTTAAATAATTAATTATTTACCCAGAAATTAAGTAAACTAGGACAAACTTTAGTACTTTATGGCCTGTATGTCGCCTGAATTCTATTGTTACGTTTGATACTTACATTAGTTTCTACTTTTGCTTTTTGTTTAGCAAAAAAACACGATATTCATTAACTAATATAGGGAGAAGGTAAAAAGGTTCAGAAAACCGTATTCTGGATTCGTCAGGAATAATTTTATACCAAGCATAAAATTACGCCTGCATTACTTAACATGACTAAGTAACATAAATATAATTTGATGGCTTACTTCAATAAAATTTACGGGTCTCACACGTTAAAATATACAATGTTTAGTTATCTATACTTAATAATTCTTAAAATATAGAAAACTAATGCAGCGGAATAAAGGTAGGCCGTTTATTCTAACTTTATCTCCGCAGACGAGATCGAGATGGTTGGATGAAGGATGGATGGATATAATATAAATGTATATAAATAATTGATGAGTACATTACAATCCTTTCATATCAGATCAAATTATGCAATTAACGGAGTTCATAAGAAACTAAATATTTTAAGTTTAAAAAGAATGCACTTACGTCGTCTTTAATTGTTATTGCTATGAGCACGTTCTGTTTTAATAAAATGTGATCACGATCACGATATCACGATTATAATAATATTTTAAAAGGTTACATACCTTTATTTTACAGTACATAGATAGTAGGTATGTGTGGCGAGCAATAATCTAACTTATTACGATATTTGCGGATACATGGCATCCTCCTTGTTGGTGTTTACATCGCGGTAATTGCAAAACGGACAGCTCATTTCAACACGTCCATTTGGTCAATATGACTGTTAGACGACCAAAAGAAAAGTTGCAATTCAACGCGGAAATGCACGCGCTTCGATGCACCTACATACGAGTCGGTTTATAGTTTCCAAGTTAGTTCGTCGCGACAAGAAATCAGACCAAGACGATACTCAACCAACCACAGCCTGCCTAGCCACAGTCCGTGTCGTACGTGGCGAAGCGGTTAATGAAAGAACAATCAAATAAAATAAAATTTTCGATTAGAAAGTGTTGTGTTTACGCGCAGTTTTTCGCGCCAAAACAAGTGACAGTGACAAATTCTTGTGTTTGTGATCTGTGACTTTTTTTCTTTTTGGATCATCTAGATTAGAATATTGAACACTCGGTGAGAGTTTTTAAATTTCTTTATCTATGGTTAGATATCAATACGAATGAAACAATACCGCTTTTAAATAGAGCTAAGCTTACCTTACGTAAGTTTCCGCATATTTATATAATTCCGTTGTATTCTACGCGTCAGTTATAGGGAATATTGGAAAGTTAGTTTCTGTTTGTCTGTAAAAGTAAAAGTTTACGATGCATAGTCAAAAATACCATTGAATTTACGTGTTACCGTAGTCGCGTCAGGCATATCAAGGTTGGAGAAAGTGACCCAAGGGGGCCGTACGCAATCGTAAACACGGTTGGAAATTGTCTTCTGGTTTTTGTATAGTGGTTTATTTTACCGACTGTGACAGGTTTCCTTTTATTCTTATACATGCATAGGTAAAATTCCATTATAGTCATGTTGTAAACACAGCTGCAAGTTACAAATAAAAGCTTCGTTTCGGATTTCCATTCGCCAGCTCCCATTTATAGTGATATTATGCGATGCTGGCGACTTTGTATGTAGATATAGAATTTAAGAACTAGGTACCATATATTAACTATAAAGGTCGTCGACGTCGTTATCTACGTCCAAATATGTCTAAATATGGTCGGGGATTAATTATGAAGGCACATCGAACGCACATTGCAATCAATTTATGCACAATATATTAATTATAGGTTTTTACGCTTATTATGTTATAAAAACAATGTTAGACATTTAATTTTTCTCTATGAATATTGTCGATCCGATGCAGCATGTTCTGTGTCTCTTTAATTGATTCTGTATGTTTAATTTTGATTGAGGCATGTAAGCTTTCTTTTGAACTTGAACACATCAACGACTTTTACCTATTGCTCTTATACCTACAAATAGTATTTAAAATTTAAATAATACTGGTATGATCTATTCTAATGAAAGATAATGAGTTTCCTAGGAAAGAATCAATTAACAATATTCTTTTATAATTGTGTCTGATTCAACCATGAATTTTCTTAATTGACAAGCTTTCTGCACCCGATGTACTCGTATATCGTCGATTTTTGGTTTGCATTGTCGGTTGTCTTGAAATATTTTTAATTACCGTGCTATGGGCACGAAATAAAAATTCATTGGTGAGATAGCCGGGGTTCTAACGCACAAGGGCTGAGAGTCGCATGCTAAACGCTATAATTTATAATATAAACCATTTGCGCGTTTTCCGCTGAAAAAACTCCCTTTGTCGCTCCTCACTCTTTAGTCTTTGAAGACACTCTCCTTAAATCCTCAACTAGCATCGGAATACGGATATGTCAACGCCCAGTTGACATATCGAATGACGTTCGGTTTCGCGGTCATTTAGAAGGGAAGGCTAAATTAGCCTCCTAAGAAGCTTGTTGTGCTCAGCTAGGCGAGACTGTACTTCATTCCGGGAAACCGCTTGCAACTATATAAAGCGCAAATTCGGTCCCAGATGGAGTACTGTTCTCACCTCTGGGCGGGAGCTCCCCAGTACCAGATACTTCCGCTTGACCGTATTCAACGAAGAGCGATTCGAATCGAGCGATGTATTACCTCGAGTTTTTACCGTGCACCCTAGTTGTAACCAGCTGCCAACTGAAGTATTTCCGAACCAATTCAACTCAAGACAAGAGTCCTTCACTAAAAGACCGTACCAATTCTTGAAACGCACTTGTGAGCCTTCTGACAGTGTCCGTGTCACATAAAAAAAAGCTGTTTCCAGATTAATTAGAATCTGATTCCAAGCTCTAACATATGTCCTCTTTATACGTAATAACAAAATCTATATCAATCCGGACCTACTGATCCGATTTTAAAAGTCTTAATTGAGTAAGTACTGTACTCAATACTCGTACGCAATCAATCGTACTCAGAGATTGTGTAATTGATCAATACAATAATGTAACTGGCTTCCAAAACAGGAGTTTTTCCCCCGACATTATTTGTTCAAATAAATATCATTTTATTTGAAGAACGGTGCAATTTGATTAATGCTATTGGCTAACGAATGCTGCATGGGGTAGAGACCCATGTAAATGCAAAAATAGATATTTGATAAATTTCTTTCTCTTTACTATATAGCCTTTCTTAAAAATAAAATAAATCAGTGGCACTACAAGCTCTCTAGGTCTTGGCCTCAGATTTCTGAATCTGTTTCATGATCACTTTTTAAATATAATAGGCAAGTAGGTGATCAGCCTCCAGTGCCTGTCACACGCCGTCGACTTTTTTGGTCTAAGACATGTCGGTTTCCTCACGATGTTTTCCTTTACCGTTCGAGCAAATGTTAAATGCGCACATAGAAAGAAAGTCCATTGGTGCACAGCCGGGGATCGAACCTACGACCTCAGGTATTAGAGTCGCACGCTGAAGCCACTAAGCCAACACTGCTCTATATCTTTCTTAATCAATGAATTAGAGTACGGCTGTTTGCATTAGCGGCAGTTTTCGTTCTGCAGTTGGAGAAACTAATTGTGGTATATCTCAATTTAGGTTTCAGCAATATCCCTACACACATATTATATAATAAATTCCCTCGTTCTGTATGCGACAAACTTAAAAGATAAAAAATAAAGAAGTAAATTACTAAAATGTAACGATTATTAATACCAAATACACGAAATCCACGTTCACGAAGCTGTAGGCGGATGATAGCTTTTTTGTAATTTGTCATATTAGGCTACTATGCTCATGTCATGAATATTTCCATGCTATTTAAGAAACGTAAAACTAGTGTTAAAGCTTAAACCGACTGCAATAATCGTGGCAGTTTTTATTATGTACATGGTACAAACAAACCAGTGGCAGTAATCAGATTTGTGTATCTGTTTCGCGATCATTCCATGCATCTGCCGTGCCTGGCCTATGGCACGGTTTCCTTACGATGTTTTCCTTCACCGAACGAGCGAGTGTTAAATGTACATAGTCAGAACGTCGATTGATATTTGAATGTACGCTGAAACCAGTAGGCCAACACTGCTCATCTTATAATTGTCTCTGATCACATAATAGAATTAAACGCTGAAAATACTTTGTTTTTTTTAAAGTCAGTTCTTTTATAAAATATGTATCTTGTTATGCCTAATATACCTGTCTGAATATCTTTCAGGCCGTTCGTTAAACGGCGCTGTTTAGTTAAGAGGCTAGGCTGTTGATTGAACGGCTCACTAAGATAGTTGGCTGCGACATACCCATATTATTCATAAACGCACTGTAACACTTAAAGTTCTGTCCTTTCGTGACAATGTATAAATAAATGAACGTGACTAATTTTTATTATTATTATTTGTATAGTTATTTCATTTAAATTGCAATGTTTATTAAGGCACTTAAGGTCGATTTACTTGTGGTATTTCTATATTTTATGTAACATCATATCTACAAGTGAGGGTTTTTATTGGACTTCACCAATGATTTAATATCTTACCTAAGAACTAATAAATCAAGTTACAATGATGAAATTTATAAGAGCGTGACCGTGTTTTGTTTCGATTTTCGTTTTCCTCCTGTTAAGTCATGCGTGTGAAAACATTCGAACGGATATGTTATAAGGATAGCTAGGGGTATTCAAGAACATTTTATTATACTTATACAGTACATAGCTTTGTACGAGTATCTCGCACTCGCTTTGACATAATCTACCATTGTTTGTATTAGTACATATAGCTGTCTATGGGTTGCTTTCACAGACAGAGGTACCGTGTGGTATAGGTATAAACTACTGTTTAACAATATTAAAATATTACTACTATCAATTATTTTTTATAAACATTTGAAAGCTTGACTTAAATTTGTTAAGTTATACATAAACGTCACCCCTACCTAACTTCTATATAATACATATATTGTTAAACTATGAATAATTATAAATACATATATCCCTTCCTCATGAATCATTCTAGATTTCTGTGAAAGCTGCAATAAGTTTTGGAGGACTTGTTTTATATAATACTAGCTGACCCGGCAAACGTTTGTTTTGCCATGTATATTATTTCTAGGAAACATTTTTTTAGTTCAATATAAATAACTATCTACAATAATAAAAAATAGGGGTTTGTCGTAGAGGGGTGAAACTCAGGGGTTATATTTTTGTATGCTTTATCAGAAAAAATTAAAAACAAAAATTTTTATCTATAATTTTTTTTTTTTTGAGGTGGACACCCCTTATCACTTAGATGTTTGAAAGATTAATGTAGCCGATTCTCAGACATACTGAATATGCATAAAAAATTTCATAAGAATCGGTCGAGCCGTTTCGGAGGAGTATGGGAACGAACATTGTGACACGAGATTTTTATATATTAGATTAAAATTAGACATCTGCTGTCGTTGACTCTTTCGTAGGCATTATCACAATATATCTCTCATCGTTAAGGCAGCGTTTGTAAGAAACGTTTTCGTTTTTTTCTCCGACTTTCCAAATACGAATATATATTTTAAATTTTTGGCTTAATATATAGCCACTCAATTAACGTGGCTTTAAGAATTTTCAAAATCGGTTCATTAGTTCGAGAGATTCCCCTCTACAACTTCACAAAATTTACCTCTGTATAATATAAGTAATAAGTATACTCGTATATAATGCTATTAGTTTATAAGGTATCTATCGTTTAGGGTAAGATTCAGAAAAAAGGCTTAGGGCTTAGTGTTACTCCTGTAGTACAAAGATGTAAAGGATTTTGACTTAAGACAGTACCCTAAGTTAGTCTAAATACACAATGCACGCTGATTTATTATGGTTTTAATCCTACTGTTTATAAACGTAGTAAAATCCACTGGTGACAATAGTAGAGAATTTGTTAGCTAGCTTAGTTTTAAGCACTTTGACGATTAGACGTGATGTCTATCCTAGGAATCCTATATAGATTTTCTATATATAAATGAGGTAAAAAGCCAGTGAAAGGCACTTGCCATTATGCGATAGTTACATCACTAGCCGGTGACCAGTTTTATCTGGGACACCTCGAGTTGTTTACCCGAAATATTGAGAAATATGGACACCTAAGAAAGATCCTTATGAATTACTTATTCCAATGGTTGTTCTGTGTTTCTGGATCAAGTTTTCACGTTCTATTAGAAAATAAAATTAACAACAAAATAATTTATTATTGGGCATTTTAAATTACAAAAAGGTAATTAAAATTATAATTATAGAGAGTTTAGGAAAGTAAAATCGTATTTTTTTTATATACCAGGGAACAAACGGGCTGGAAGCTCACCTGATGTAAAGTGAAACCGCCCATGGTCACTCACATTGCCATTGGCTCGCAAGTGTTTTGCCAAGAATTACGCTCTTTTCTTGAAGGACCCTAAGTCGAATTGGTTCGGAAATACTTCAGTGGGCAGCTAGCAGTTCCATAGGTATATTTGCAAAATGTGAAAATTACTATGTAAACATCAAATTACAATTACAATTAAATAAAGTATAATTTAGATCGACGGTTTTAAGACATTAATAATGTTTTTACTAAGTAAACTATATCTGTGATGTAATGAAAAAATCAAAAATCGATAGCTTACTTTGCGTATATTTATGTCGGGGTAAACATTAACATTAAAAATTTATTTAATATAAAAAAATCATATATTGCATTCCTATTTTCTTCCTACCGTACTGTCTTCAAACGGTTTAATCCGCACCGTAATTATTTAATTATGCAGATGTAGTTGCAGACGATTTCAATGTCATTAGCATGCTTGGTGTTAATCCCGCATGCGTTAGTAACATTGAGAAGATGACTAGGACTTATAAATTATAATATATTCTGGCAACCCTATCTGGATCAATGATTATGGGTAATCCACCCCAAGTTACCAGTGGATATTTACTTAAGTTTGGTAATAATTTATATACCTTTTATAAGGTTCTGAGCAGTGTTGGCCTAGTGGCTTCAGCTTGCGACTCTCATACCTGAGGTTGTGGGTTCGATCCCCAGCTGTGCACAAATGAACTTTCTTTCTATGTGCGCATTTAACATTTGATCGAACGGTGAATGAAAACATCGTGAGGAAACCGACATGTCTCGGCGGTCGACCAAAAAGTCGACGGCGTGTGTCAGGCACTGGAGGCTGATAGGAGGCAAACGGGCAGGAGGCTCATCTTATAAGTGATACCGCCGCCCATGGACACTCACATTGCCAGAAGGGTCACAAGTGCGTTGCCGGCCTTTCAAGAATTGGTTCGCTCTTTTCTTGTATGTTAGTAAATTATCACTAACAATCACAGTATATTCGAAAGAAGATTAGAATTAAAGATTTTTCGAATTGCACAAATAGTTGTAGCCTAGGAAAGAAGAACGATAACAATTGAAGATCAGTATGCAAAAAACATAGCTTTGAATGCAAAGGGAGTCTCTATATTTCATGACAAGCCTGGCTCCATCCTAGAAACTCTGCTTGACACAGTAGGTACATACTCTTGCTAAAAGGTCATCCTAGTTTTTTTGTTTAATATAGCTTGTATTAATCGTAGTACTATTTAGCTTTGAAATCAAGTTTAGTAATAGGTTTTATATTAAACTTAAGTCCTTTTTAGTTAAAATACTAGCAAAGATAGTTGACTGGAGTAATGATTTTGGTCTACAAATCAATCCCAATAAGTTATAATTATTGGCAACCCTTATTTCACGTCGAGAATTGATTGGGTTACCTGTGCATATCAACGGCGTGCCTTTAAAGAATGGCCGTAAAAAAGTCTTAATTGATCAAAATTTATCTTGGGAGCAGCATGTTAAGGAAGTTAGCCGCAAATTGTACGGATTGCCTTCGATGTCTTAGTATTCTTCCCTTTAGCACTAAAACCTTATTGGCACAATCTCTCCTACTGCCATTACTAGACTCTGCTGCTCTGCCGTTGCTCTTCCGATCTAATCATGAAATTGCCTATTAAACTGGATCGTCGTCAAAATTTCTGCATCCGTTTTAATTCGGTCTAAGAAAGCACGACTACATCTCTGCGTTCCGAAATCTCTGCTCACGTTCTCTTCTTTTATATATCCACCCTGTTCAATCCTAAAACTCATTCCTATCTCAAAAACGATTTAAAAACTTTGGAGCTCTAGTTTAGGCTCTTTCGTAAACTATATCCTTGAAATCCCATCTCACAACTCTTCCTTTCTTGGCGAATCCTTTAGAGTCTTTGCAGTGAGGCTATGGAATTCACTTCTCGTCTTTATTCACTTAGCTCCTTCTCTATCTTCCTTTAAATCTCTACTGTACAAGCATTCACTGTCCACATCGTATCCCTAAAATTTGTACTAACTGATCTGAAATTATCCTGATTCGTGTGAACTTTTTCTTTTTCATGTGTTCTTTTTTATTACATATGTCTTAATTGCTTTGTTTTGTTTCATAAGTTTTGTATAAATAACTGTATGACATGTATTTTTGTACTTCTTTCGTTTACCTTATCTTTTTTTTTCTTTTTCTCATAAGGCAGATATGGCCGCCAGTTGCCCTCTTTTTTATTTAACTACGTCAATTATTATTGTCATATTCATGTACATGCAACGAAGTGTTAATAAATAAATAAATTATACTTCGCCTTAATACTCGCATAATCATGCCGTTCTTACGCAAACTATTGTTTTCTGTCTTCCGATTGACTTTTTGTTCAGATAATTACTGTCATTAAAGGACATCAAACGTTACTTTGTATTTGTGTAACTCTGACCGATTAAAAAAACTGATTCTAGTAGAGTCTAGTCTTCAATAGATTTTTCTATCTCTCTTCATTATTTCCAAATATTTCGAAAAAGTATTAAAATAAAGTGATTAGAATACAATTCCAGTTGTTTCATTAAACGTCTCTCGGCTTTCACAGCATCTTCAGGGCTCGTAAAGCGAATACCTCGAATTTTAGCTTTAGTTCTTGGGAATAAATGAAAGTCGCAGGGAGCCAGGTCAGGACTGTATGGCGGATGACTCATTATCTCGACACCTGCCATATTCAAATATTCAACAGTTCGTTTTGCGGAGTGCGCTGAAGCATTGTCGTGGTGAAGGAGGATCCTACTTCGAGGGCGCTGTAGCGAAATTTTTTCCAAAACAACAGGCAAACAGCGATTGACATACCAGTCTGCAGTAACTGTCTTTCCATCTTCTAGCACAACTGTCGCGAAATGACCTTTCCGACCAAAGAATGAGGCAATCATCTTTTTTCCTTTCTTTACCTTAGTTGGGCGGTCTGCGAAAGGAAACACCCACTGAGCTGATTGTCTTTTGGTTTTGGGTTCGTAGCAATATATCCAGCTTTCATCACCTGTGACGATGTCAAATACAGCATTTGAGTCACCGTCGTTGAACTTATCTAACATTTGGCGACACCAGTCCATGCGAAGGTGTTTCTCGTCGTCGGCCGGGAAATCCATCTGGTACAAAGCTTCCTGATGCCTAAATGTTCGTGTAATATTTTTTGAACTTGACTACCAATGCCTAGGCTTGCCCGTATCTGCTGATAGGTCACTCTCTTATCTTCCTCTATCATGCGTCACACAGCACTGATGTTATCTTCAGTAGTCGCTGTTAAAGGTTGTCCCACACGCGGATCATCATTGATATTGCTACGTCCACGCTTAAACTGGTTAAACCAATTGTAAATAGTGGCACGAGATGGGGCTTCATTAAGAAATGCTAATCGCAGCCTATCATAGCTTTGTTGTTGAGTAAGCCCACAACGAAAGTCATAATAAATCATTGACCGAAAATTTACTAGCGTTAGGTTCATTTTCACGTGTAACAAGAGTTTTTAATTTGCCGACAATTCACAAAAACAAATGACGAATGCAATATACTACATTAGGTTACCAAAGAGTTCTAAAATTGAAATTCAAAAAAAGTTTTCATAAGCCATGTTTCTAACTGGTTACTGGTCAGTTCTAAACATTTTCAGTGTTACTCACGTATTATGCCTCATAAGTAATATTCAATTACCAATAACCGTGATTAAAAAATACTATGTGCTAAGCCTATGAACAAGTTCTACAAATATATATTGATTCATCTGCCATTAGATATAAGTAATATTTTAGTTAGCGGTAAATGAGTAATTCATTTGCGTTTTTCCCACATTATTTACTATGTAAAGCAAAATCTTCCTTTGTCTACCACAAGGTTTGCTAATAAGTTTTATGCCTTGCGTTACAGTAATTTTCCATTATTTAATTATGATTGGCGCAATATAACGATTAATGGACTTCTTTTTTTATATTGTGTTATCGCAACTTACGTATAAGTCTACTTATTATAATATTTACACTTCATTGAACTCAATTCAATTTGAAAGGAAATAAAAATTGAATTTATATAGTGTGTAGATAATTATCAAATAGGCGATATTTCAGGCATATTATGTTTAATAAAAACTACATGCCTACTTACTGGACATAATTTAAACGACTTTTGTGAACCAAAACATTGGTTTATTTTTCTTAAGCATTTGTTTTTCTTTTTTCTTTCAAATAAATTATATTTTTTCGTTATTTCAGATAAAATGGCAGCACCCAACCATAATAATAATAGTGTGCGACCGGATAGACTGCGGCAAATGTTTAGTTGGACTGGGTGAGTATCTTTCACCGTCCTTATCCCGTTATACTTTACTACAAGTCAAGAAATAAGCATTTAATATATATTAATATTGTAAATCTGTGTGATAATGATTTGTGGTAGTATTTTAAGGATAGTCGTACGTAGAATAATATACAATTTACCTAAAATGTAATAACCGAAAAAAAGTATAAATCGGAAAAAATAACGGTAAATTTTATATATTGACAACGAAGTCTCTCTATGACATGACATAAATATTATGGCCATAATTTTTAATTATTGTTTTTCTGAATATATAAATAGACACCATTATATACAGTAATTAAACAAGATAGAGTTTTATAAGGTTATTCAAATTATTTTATTTAAATTTCCCTTTTCATTTACCCATAACAGTGGTAAGGTTTTTCGTATCGCACATTTTCTACATTTCTATGCATTTCTGTTATTTTACAATTAGATCATACAAACCATTAACTATTATAAGCACGTGCCAATGCGTATTCTAGCTGAGTAGTCAAATCGGAAGGCATGTATGATGCAAGCAGTTATGAGATGTTGATCTGTCATGACGCAAGATCTACTTTCGCGTGTAGCCGACACATCAACCAGCACGCCTACTAACCCAAATAGTAAAGGCTTGTGCATACAATTATAGACCGAAATGCTTTGAATCTGTTTCTACTGAACAATTGCAGATTGTATTCTAATGCTAAATAGAAAACGCATTTTAATTATAATTATATTGATTAATGTAAGCAATTGTTGTTTTATATTTTTCCTAATAAGCAATTTAAAAATTACTTTTTTATTATATTATTTACAATTAATAAATAATAATCATCACCAGCAAGAAGCATGAACTGTGAAAGATTCATATTTATTAAGATTAGTACCACTAGTAAGGTCTATAATTATACAAAACATTTTATGACTTTTTTTCTACACTTATGAATACATAACACAATAGTTTAAAAATATAAAATGATTGATTGTACTGCCATCTTTTATACTTTTATATTATACGAAGAATAGCGCCATCTAAAGAACCTATATAGAACTAAAAATGTAATTGATTTTTCTAACCGCGTAATGGCTGTATGCGTGAATAGATGACGCTATTCTTGCATTATTATATTATTTATTATTTTATTTGAATAAAATTAAACTAAAACTATAACGCCTTATGTAACTTTTAAATATAATTCAGTTTTAGATCCCAGTTACATTCATAATCATTAATTAATCATATTTTCGACACCTAAGATCACAAGTACCTTAGGAACTCCGTCTCAATTCCATCCTCCTACTTCCATACTACTCCATTCTCGTTCTTCCGGGTTTGTATTTCGATATTCAGTTGTTTTATCAAAAGAAATATACTGACCGCAATTCTACTAACTAAAATGTGTTAAACAGTTCCAGCAATACCTGCTGCTGCTGAAGTATTATGACTTTTGCGAATCGGAGAATATGACTAGTTTTTATACGAGTATTTATATTTTATATGATATGTAACCCAAAGGTTCTGCGTTCGTCTTTTGTCTTGTCTTGTGTATTCTTGTTTCGGGTTGGCATTGAAAAATTATAACCCTCTGATAAATTATCAATAATTCAGAAAAACTTGTAAGCCCCTTTTAGTTTTTGGACACATGTGTTCTTAAATTTGGTTTGGTTAAGAATCGAAAAACGAAATAATAACTTTAGTCAGTTCTTCATCGTTCTGCTGCTAGTTAGTTAAGCAACAGCTTAAGAAACTTTTTCATTTATTAAAAGTTGATTTAGCGAGGCTTTGATATCCTCTCGAAAACGATACAGCTATTCATACCGTCCATGTCATTGATCTTCAAATGTCATGAACCTTTTGTAAATTATGACCTATTCATTTCCCTGTAATTATTTGGTACATCCGGAAAAGAATTTTAAGGACTAATTATGGTACATTTTAAAGCTCACCCGGACCTTCCATAAAAGGCTGTTCATGGTACAGTAAAATATGGGTTGCAGACCTACAAGGGCGTGTTGATTGCCTGTCCCAATTGTTTTGCAAACAATACAAAAAAATAGGTTCAAATTGGAATGCAAGTTTGTTTAATTAAGTTAACTATTAAATTGTTTAGCAAGTAATTGGTATACCCTTAATAGGTTTATAATAAATAGTAGTATATAATAATAGTAATATAATAAATAGGTGAATATTTCACGCAGAAGCCTGGGAAGGCTGTCACGCATCTCGTTTTCATTGGACTATGAACTCTCGAGTCAAGGCTTGTAGTTGCTTAATCTTCCGTGAGACAAAAAAAATACAATTCTGAATTTCGAAGGTATTGTTTCAAATATATTTAAATATTTTCCATGACATGGAAGGACAAATAAGGGGAAACAATTATATTGAAAAATATAAAATATTTAGTAAATAAACTCATAGAAAAAAAAATTACCCATTTGGAAGTAAGTAGGAAACTATGTAATTACAAGACAATGTTCCGCATTCTTATAAATAATTATGGTTTACGTAAGAACCCTCGAGATATCAAAGTAAAAGTCAAATTTAGTATCAAAACATCTGAATAATGTAGTGATTTAACATAATTTAGGAAACAATTGTTTGAATGGAATATTTTTTAAACAAATGAACGACGCTATTACCTTAAATATAGCAGCTAAAAAGGCTTCAGAGGTTTTCGCTTCGACCGTTTGGAGTCGATTCTGGAATGAATCGAAAACATTCTCATATAAAATTAATTAATTAAAATTCTTAATTTGTAAGAACTATTTATATATATATAATAGTTTGGATTTTATAAATGTATTTTATCTCAACGAAGATTGTCCTCTGAGAAAGAAATGTATGTAAGAAATGTTAATTTTAGGTACTTTATTTATTGTTTGTGTAAAAAATTATATAGTTCGATTATGGAATGTCATTTTAGGTCTGAAGGGCTTCTACTTCTATATTGGTAAACATGAATCAGCCTGCATTAAT
The DNA here is from genome assembly GCA_905332375.1 of Pieris macdunnoughi. Classification (NCBI taxonomy): domain Eukaryota; kingdom Metazoa; phylum Arthropoda; class Insecta; order Lepidoptera; family Pieridae; genus Pieris; species Pieris macdunnoughi. Next base: position 5,290,772 of record CAJOBZ010000012.1, on the reverse strand, counting down.
TAAATTTATTCAGATACGCGCTGGTAAAAATATACTAATATAAACCGCTTTTAAAATATCTTAAAGTAACTGGTATTTAAATAATTGTATTTCGATGTTATACAATATAGCTGGAAGGACCTCGAAACATGTGTGTGACTTTCAATATTATTATTCCGTTGGCTTTTTACATTTTGCTTGTACAAACTTGAACGTAAAAACAAAATGTTAAATATCAAAATAATTCATATATAGGTATTTCATATTTCTTATTAAGCCTCAAAACCCAATACAGTATTGAATACACAGGGCATACATTTTTTGAAGTTGTACTTCTTTTGGCGCGTTAGGGAAAAATGATTAGAGTAAATTTTACGATGCGCGCGCACACCGTCACAAAAAACCGACACCCTGAAGTTAGCTACAGTGTACATTTTAGTTTTTTTGAAGTTATACTTCTTTTGGCGCGTTAGGGAAAAATGATGAGAGTAAATTTTTTATATTGTTAGTGCCGTTTTTTCTACAAACATAGAATAAGGCGAAAGATAAAATTTTTGAAAAGATTCTTATCTTCTATCTATCTAAGTACACACACGTTTTTTTTATCACTCACTTAAATTGTCGTCTCTCGCTTTGATGAACAATAAGCCTACAAAGATCCTTTATAAAACTATTTTTATGTACTACTTCGTTATGTGTTCTTTATAATTTACTTAATATAAGGTTAACTAAGTATTATTACTCCAGTAAGCTTCCAGCTTCATGGAAAGAGCCTACCAATTATTAAAAGGCAACGCACTCGCGAGCCCTCTGGCATTGAGAGTTATTTACTGCGTATATACCTATCACTTAAGATCAGGTGCGCCTCCTGATCGTATGTATCTTCTACAAAAAATATGTTATATACTTATTTAAATATGTATGTTACATGACATTATTAATGTTTTTAGTTAAGGCGTGCTCCAGTACATTGTAACTAATTTTGTATTTATAATTGATGTCATAGAAGTTATTAACGTCTCGACTCTTATGACGTATACCCTATTCATCTAATTACTATGGATAAGTACAAATTTTATTTATTCAATACTTCTGTAGAAATATGTATACTTATTTTATACATGTATCAGTTCAATGCCTGACGTCAGAAAACAAGTTTTTCGTTATTGTTTATTGAAATCTAAACGTTTTAGGTAAAACCCGGCCTTACTGACGTATTCAATGCCAATTTATAACCCTAACAATAATTCCAATGTCTCTTGTATTGACCATTGTATTTTTATTATAGATACCTAACCAGTGCTAAAAATGCTAGGCTACTAAAACGCGGATTATTTAGAATGTCTACGACGCAAATCTATGTAGAAATGACGACTAAGAATATATAAGGCTAAACATATAGTATATCTGTAACTGTTTATTAGGTCAAATACGTATAGGGAATGTACTTTTTTGTATGAATAAATTAAACAGCGCTCCGTACGAAGTATTTGGAACTAAGTCTAACACCAACATACGAGTGAAATTCGAGTGAGACTTAGAGCTTCGAGCATTTGTCGGGTCCACACCGGTTTTCTAATGTAACATATTATGATTTTATTATATTATTCTGTAAAATAAATAAATTAAAAATAAAAGAAGCTATGTTTACATTCCGTGTTTCAAATACAATACGTGACTCGTAGAAGTTTAAATATAATTCATGTGTAGATAATTGATATTAATTTATCCCTAATGGAAAAGGCAAAGGACTTTCGTCCATACTGCCAGGTTCTCATGTTCTTGGTAATTATTGGAGAATTTTGGTAGTTTTAAAGGCCAAAGCCACGTCTTACGTAGTTAGGAGTCCATCTTTCTCCCCTGTAGATTAAGAACTAGAACTGTCAAAAACTGACTTTATCGTTTTGACGTATACGAACACTTGACTCACTCTATTTACCACAGAACAATACATAAATAACGAAATATTGAACAGGTTTACAACTAGTACTTGTCAATACATACAAACAACTTGTATTATTCCGAAATTGATAATCAAGAACACTTTATATGTATTTGTGTTTTACTACTCAAAACGCCTTTAAAACACATGTTTGTACATCTTATTAAACAATAAGTTATCTATACACATAATAAAATTGTTACGACTGATGCATTAACACGGACCCTAAAATACGGTAGAATTTTGAAATGTATAACAAATATTGCATTTTATGATGAAAACATCAATTAAGAAAGAGGTTTTGGAAATTCCATTGCTAACTTAACTGCCTTGCGATTCTGTAACTCAATTTGGCATTCTGATAAACAATAAACTACAAGCTCCCTCCTTATCAGAATGTCAAATCGTAAAATGACTGCTTTACGACTGATTTGAGTGAGACCGCCGCTGTGAAAACCGCTGTGTGAGTTCGAAAAGTGAGTTACAGAATCGCAAGGCTGTGATATAATCACTAGCTGTCTTTTAAGATTAACTTAGCTGGGTAAGCAAAGACGCCGTGAAAAGCTGATTGTTCGCATTTAAACCTTCAAAAACCAGAAATCGACAAGGAACTGTACACAACAGGTTATAAAATTTAAATACGCAGATAACTTTTTATTTAGATATTTCAAAGATTTTTTTGTTCTATCTTATTAGTGATAAAATTTATAATATTTCATAATTAATTATTAATTCAATTTATAATTAGAGAACGAAACATTATTTCCTGGTCTAATTTAAGAGATACATAGTTACATTGCATCTCTTGTTTTAATTTGTAATAGACAATTATATTAACTTTTTGCGACGTTCGTATTTTGCCAGGCACACAGAAGGAGCTAAAGAATTATTACTCAATAACTTATTTTAAAAAGGGACATTTAACTGTTCTGTATAAGACTATAATTTTACATTATCGTTAAGTTTACATTTATTTTTAAAGTATCGTTGCACACAATATATTTACTATTCGTTTTAGCAACCAGTATTGGCCTAATGGCTTCAGCGTATTACTCTCCTCCTTGAGGTCGTAGGTTCGATCCCCGGCTATGTACCAATGGAGTTTCTGTCTTAGTGCGCATCTAACAATCGCTCGTACAGTGAAGGAAAATATCGTAAGGAAACCGGCATGTGACAAATCTAAAAATCGATGGCATTTGTCTATGAAATAAAATTATCATAGAAACGGATGCAATCTGAGGCCAAAACCCTATATTGGCACTGGATTATTATTATAATTCACTTTTGGAAACCAAAGAAGGGTTTAATGCTCTACAGCGCTTAGGGTAAGACTTAGAAATAGACTTAAAGTGAACCATGGCTATGTTATAATCCTCCTTATTGATATTTTTCTAGCAGTGAATTGCTTACACCATTTATGATTTAAGGAAAATGTTCTACAATTTAATTCGATGCCATAAAATTAATGACATTTCCTAAGAATTCCTTTAAGGTGAACCACTAAAATAAATTCAATGTAACGCTTTGTGACCAGTGACTAAGTAGCCTTTGTTTTGTGATACTATAATTTTATTGATTTCGATGTTCTTCCTTGTAATTAAACTTTTTAAGGTAGGATTAATAATTGTATGATGATTTTTTGCCAATAACAAAATTAAAAATATTTTCCGCTTAGTCCGCATCTTCCATTAAAACTCTACTGTTCAAGCATTATCTGTCCACATCGTATTCCATAATTTAGAAATTATCGTGATTCCTGTGTCCTTTTCATTGTCTATAAGTATATGTTTTAATTGGTTTGTTTTGTTCTATTCTTTATGTCTTGGTTATTATATATCTTTTGTTTCTTCCTTATTGAATATTATTTTTCCTATAAAATTGGCTAGATCGCGATAAGCCCGTTGCCTTTCTTATTATTCAATTAATCGAATTATACTGATTTATACAACGAAGTATTAAATAAATAAATAAAAAATATTTTTCCTAAATACATACATACTTTAAATTTAATTTATAAAAAAAATTAAATGATAAGTGTTAAAACCATACATACGAATTTTCATTAGCTCTTCATAGTTCATATTCATCAGCTAATCATATTCCTATAGCGTTTTGTAACATAAATTACAAGAAGCATAGATAATGTGATCGATAAATGAAAAACGTAATACAATAAAAAGAAATAAGATAAATTACACCCGGTTTACTCTCTGGTTGACAGCAATGTAATGTTATAGAGATTGAAACCCATAGGTAATCATCATCTACACAGAATATTATAGTTAAAACCACTGAATTAAATGCTTCCAGGGTCATTGTTCTGAGTATTAATCGCTCAGAAACGTTGGGCAGTAAATCACCAACCGAAGTCCGCGCAACTGGTTTAACAAGGACAACCAACGCGACCATCTAAAATTGCTTGAAATACCTCATATTTATAAAATGACAGTTTGGACTGGCTATAAGGAACTTACTTACAAAATATTAATGTTGTGCAGTCCAAAGTCCTAAATGCCCGCTGCATTCTCGACTTATGATTGCAACGTTTTTTTTTATGTTTTATTGTTTGTGCTTTTTTTTTCATCATCGTTTGTTTAATCTGTGTAATGTACTGGACATTACATAGATTCAACTTTTATGGACTGAATATTTAAGAGATAATATTATAATAATAATATAATATTTTAGTTTTATATATGTTTTCCTTTAAAGAAGGAACTTCAAAGAACCAACTATGAATTACACACAATTTAAGACAAATTTACACGCCATTATGTGTGGCAGAATATGCGAACTTTAGATAATACCATTTAATTACCATAATATTTTTGTTCCATATGCAAGTAAATTATTATTATTATTGATTGCAACTGATGCAGTCTGTGGTATAACAACATAATCACGTAACGAATTTCATAGAATTTTTTCTAAGTTTTAACATGCATGCGTGGATAAGCTAAACAACGTTTTGCGCTTTTTAACATTTGATATTTTTATGCTTGATATTAGTTTCCCAAATATCATTTGGGAATTCAATAAATCTCTCAATACCTTAGCTAATTATTTCAGCTAAAATACAGAATAATTTGCTTGTTGATATACGACAGTTAATGTGCTCATAAAACTGTTTTAATTACAAAAGTACCCAAAATTACATTACATTTGAACTAAAACCGAAAAAAGCTTTTGCGTGTATATACTTGATATTTATACTTAATGTTAACAAAAGGTGAACGTACGAATATTACGTGCAAGATCGTGATCTTAATAATCAATAATTCTACACGTAGTTGAATTGTATTTTATTTATGTTATTCATGAACTTGCCTTTTATATTATTTTTTCCATTTTCTATTACACGCGTCAATATTAGATCAAGAACGTTATTCTCTATTTAATTCATCAGAAGGACTTCAGCAAGCAAAAACTAATAAAGACACATTTTCAAATTTACCCAAAAGAAATCATCCTGGTCATCGATTTAGTAACATAACACATTTAATTTTCAATAATCAAAAGTAGCTCTTTGTCAGGCTCTTCGTGGTTGTATTTGAAATTTAACGGAAATGTGATTGATGCAATAAGTTTGGTGTGTTTATATATTACCACAAATTGACGTTTAATGAAAAAGTACTGTGAAATATACATCCATAGATGATTTCTTTTTCTATATCAATTACTATTCAAATATTATTTATCTATATACAAATTACTTATTCCCATATTAATCTTCATTGCTAAGTTAAGAGTAAATAATTTTAGTTTACACTAAAATTATTTACGTACAATTGTTATAGTACAGAAATCATAATATATAAACATGTTTAACATTTAAGTTAAAGTAAGTTAAATTTTATGAAACAAACATTCATAAAATTTAACTTACAAACCACGTCCTAGCATTAAAACCGGCAAAACAAATTATATTTCTTTATCTCTGTAATTTCCTGAATAATATTACCATTTATATATAGCCTGTCTGTCCGTACTCCATAAACAGAGTGGGAAAACCTACTTGCTATTCGAGCATTATAACCAATGTTCTGGTAATTAATTTTGTTTTCATGCCAGTAATTAGAGACACAAAAAATTAATCTGCCATATAAAGAACGGTGTCGGTAATAAATTTTGCAAAAAATAAGCAATATAACGTTAGTAAACGCTTTGTCGTATTCACAAAAACCGCTCTAAAAGATAAGAAAACGTTGAAAAATATTCGTCTCATCTGGCCTTATTTGAGTCGTTTGTGTTCTCGTATCAACAATAGTATATTGTGTGACTAGGGCTGAAACAAGGCTATTTCTGACGAGGGCTGTCATCGCCCTGCCCTGCGATTCTGTAACTCACTTTTCGAACTCACACAGCGGTTTTCGCATCGGCGGTCGCTCTCAAATCAGTCGTGAAGCAGTCATTTTATGATTTGGCATTCTGAAAAGGTGGGAGCTTGTAGTTTATTGTTTATCAGAATGCCAAATCATAAAATGACTGCTTCACGACTGATTTGAGAGCGACCGCCGATGCGAAAACCGCTGTGTGAGTTCGAAAAGTGAGTTACAGAATCGCAAGGCTGGTCTGAAATGGTCTTTGTTTTGTCCCGTGCCACACACTGTAATTTTCATATCACAATTTATGAAATAACGAGTTTTAATTATTTTTTCCTCCTCAAAATAACTCAACACCACATCCTCTGACCACGATGTAGCTTCTTCTGCTTCTTTCTATTTCACAAATTTATCGTAATAAGATAAATATTTTTCCTTAGATTTTGTGGGCAGTAAGTCCAGGGATGCTGCTAGGGCTTTTTCGGTAAGATGTTTTGGGGAACTCATTTCATTTGTAACTTATTAAAATCTTTGACAAAGATTTGACGACAGCTGTCAGACGATTATGGTTTTATTAGCTTTTTTTTAAAATAAACAAATGTGATTCTGACAGACTTGAAATAAAGACATAAATAATAAATAAATGAATGTGCCGGGCAGAAACAAGACTGACACAGACGCATTGGTCTGAAATTGTCTTGTTTCGACTGGCAAAACAGAGATCAAAACTCGCTGTTTCAATGCATGTGATATGAAAATACCTATTATTCCACCACCGTGGTTTAGAGTTAATGATGCAACAATAATGCTTTATCTAATCAATGAAACATATGCAAAAATGTTCGTTTACGCGAGTACAGCAAGAGAGAGTCTCTTCCTGACGATTGCTGCTGTGTTGAGGAAAAAAAATGTATCCTTAATTTTTTTTTATTTAATCGCAGAAATGTTTAACCCCTTGCTTTATTAAGGGGTTACTGACCTTCTAGCACACAACCTGATCACAAAGAACACCTAAATCATGCAACCTTAAACGGCAAATTTATTTAACGTCGTATAATGTGTCAGGATTTGGTTTTGTGAAAATTTTGATTTAAAATTCTTATACCCTTTGTCTGTCTAGAATTCGATACTTTCCTGCAATTATATACAATTCCTGATTTTCTCCTATTATAACAACCTCCATATTTAAGAGTTCCTCAGTGATGAACCGATTGTAATAAATTTTGATGTAGAGTGTAGTGTAGTAAAATAGAAAAAACTTGAAATACTTGATTTGATAAACAAACTTTAAATACTTTTGTCATTGTTCTTAGAAAAAAAACTAAGATATTTAGATATTAGGCCTATATGGGTTACTCAAGGTGGTTTTAGTGGGTATTGCTCACCCAGTTTCTGAATAGCAGAGATTTTGGCGAGGGTCGAGTCCCACAAACCCCTGTTCAGGGGATGCGCAAATGCATTTCCACCTCGGATATCAAAAAAAAAGAAGGCCTATATGGGTATCTTGGTCTTCTATAGAAAACTAGCTGATATATAAAACATATCAATAAGGAAAAACAATCTTTGAGTGGGTTGATATGATAAAATAATTGGTTTTAATTAAAAAAAATTAAAAAACAGGTATTGTTTCGATGCGATTATATACTCATTTTTAAATTAGGAATTCCACGATATGATTATATTACTGAATGAAACTCCTTCCTTTTATTTTTTTTTATCAACGCTGTCGCGCATCAATGATATAAAACCTCTTTCAGTCCTCCATAAGGCTTAATTCCGTATTTAAGTCGAGATTCCAACGCGCTGTGTGTCATTAAGCAATAAAAAACCTGAGTTGCCGAAACAACTTGCGTCACAGCCTTACCGATTGACCGCTCTTAGTCGACAGGTTTTAAGTTAGTTCGCTGCCAGCTGCCGCCCCAGTCGCGCGCTTTATTCACAAGTTCTGTGTCTGTGTCTGTGTTCTGTGTGTGTTGTGTGTATGTATTGACAAGCAATATGCTTATAACGTAAGTGTTTACCGTAACAGGATTCTTGGGTTGAAGTTGGTTGGATTTATGGTTTCGAACTTTATAAGAATTATACAATCGACATTGTGTAAGAGTAATTTAATTCTTAATATTTAATACGTTTAATCATTAGCATATGAGTTTAATTGTTGTCGATTCATTCTTATAGAGTCAAAGCATATATTTTGGCTATTTTTGGAATGTTCAATCGCCTAAAAATTTTTTTGGGTCGACTAAATCCTAATTTAAAAAAAAAAATTTATCGTCTTCAAACTTGTTGATTTAGTATAAGCCTAGCATTTTTTATCTTAATACTATTCAAGATGCGGGAGTTAACGTATGTACGTTATTGTTCAAACTAAGAGAATATATGTTCCAAGATTCACATAATGCACAGAAAAGTTTCACTTTCCAATATTGCGTTGTGAGACTTCTTTTTGAGACTTCCCGCTCAATATCGATTCTTATTCGAATTGTATTAGAGTCACATGATTGTGTAACACTAATATCTAGTCACTTATATATTTGAAACACAAGTATAAATATATCAAAATTTAACCAGTGATTCTCCTTTGAAATTATTTTAAATTCTAGCCTCTCGTATGCAAGAGGATAAAGTTTTCTAACGGTTAAACTGCTCGTGTGTAGAACGCCTTCGTACTAATAACTTGGACAAAAATTATGAAATGTGATGCTATTAAATGGAACTGGTTACCTAACACCGCTCACTCGATATATAAAATTATTAGCCGTCTGTCCGTACGTATACTGGTCATGGTCAAGTGTGAGTTGCATTTTGACATGATCCGTCTCACGCATACTTAATTATATGACACAATTTATTTGCATATAGTCTTAATCTGATCGTTGAATTTGATATTGAGCAATGTTAATTACATTGTAGTAGAGATTTTCATTTAAAACCGCTAGTATACTAGCCACTAAACCGAAAACAAATTGTTTCGGATTATATACTTACTAGCTGACCGGGCAAACGTCGTTTTGCCATATATATCATTTATAATAAAAAAATAGGGGTTGATGGTAGAGGGGAGAAATTTAGGGGTTTGTATGTATTTTTTAATTCTGTATCATAAAAAATTAAAAACCGGAAAACATATCTAAAAATAAAAAATAAAATTTAGGGGTACTACCCTTAACATTTAGGGGATGAAAAAATAGATGTTGTCCGATTCTCAGACATACCCAATATGCACACAAAATTTCATGAGAATCGGTCGAGCCGTTTTGGAGGAGTATGGCAACGAAAACTGTGACACGAGAATTTTATATATTAGATTAATATGTCAAACGGACAAACATGGTTCTGATTTTAAAATCAAAGAAGCCATGTATAACGACAAAAATGACGTAAATCTGGCATAAAATAGAATCAAAACTATTTCGTGAATCGTGAAGCATGGAATTACCAGGATAAATAAACTTTACCTATACCCACTATCACTACAATTTATGTAATTAGGTATAATTTTAGGTTTTATAATTCTTATAAAGGTATTGTAGAAATGGGCAGTATTGGCCTAGTGGCTTCAGCGTGCGACTATCATCCCTGAGGTCGTAGGTTCGATCCCCGGCTGTGCACCAATGCACTTTCTTTCGATGTGCGCATCTACCATTCGTCGAACGGTGAAAGAAAACATCGTAAGGAAACCAACATGTCTTAGACCCAAAAAGTCGACGGCGTGTGTCAGGCACTGGAGGCTGATCACCTACTTGCCTATTAGATTTAAAAATGATCATGAAACAGATTCAGAAATCTGAGGCTGTCGGAGCACTGATTTATTTTATTTTTTATTGTAGAAAATTGTGGTTTGGTAAGTTTTTGTAACTAAATTAATATTGTAGTAGCCTAGTAAAAATGGAATGGTATAAATACGGAAAAATAATGTGATATAATAATACTGTGTTCCGTATTAAGGTAACGTTAAAGGTTAATGGGCTTGTAATTATTATAACTTAAGTTGTTTTGTGACTTTTAATTATTATAATAACTAGTCGTTTCTTAAAGCGGCTGGACACTTTTTAAATTTTTGTAAATAAAGCCTTTATTTAGGTATATACAATAATGCTAAAATAATTATTATAATTGGCCCAGTAGTTTTTAAATTATTTGTTACAACTATACCATATATATATATCCTCTTTATAATAAGTAGATAAGTGCATTTTTTTTTGTATGATGAACGCTATGGTAACGAGTTGAGTTAAATAAATTAATATTAATTCGTTATAAGGCGTATATTAAATGCTATTTGGATAAATCATTAATTATTCGTATAGTCTTATTAAGTATAAATTATATTTGCATATTAAGATTATTTATTTAATTACAAAAAAAATTGCTCTGTTGAAACTCAAATACCGAAACCGGATGCTTATTCAAACTTTGATCTCAATGAAGGAATGTTTTATTTAACTTAGGTTTGTGAATATTAATGTAATAATTATAAAATCATTTTTAAGTTAGTTTCTTACTTAGATAAATTGCCTGTGAGTATTTATATAACATGAGCTTTAAAATTCGAGTCCCATAAAAAAATCTAACACTAAGAGCGAAACTTGTATTAGTAAAAGAATTTTCACTAACTGGTTTAAAAAGCTCCTAAATACTTTTTCATAATATTTTTTAGTATTGACTCCTTCCCCTAGTCTCGAATATCTGTAACAATATTTATCAGTGTATGAGACAGTTCATACAGTTACTTTACATATATATCCATTCGCCCGCAATCATGTGACGTTGACAATATCGCCATTTTCTTATATCAGAAGTCATTCATAGAGACATAAGAACTTAGAAGCTCAAGTTCAGTCTGTGGCCGTCCTATCAGTATACAGATTAGTAAAAAATTAAATGAATATTTTCATCGTTGTGTAGCAATAAATGGCTCATAAAATCGAAGAGAAACGGCAAAATCGAAAGGAAATTATTAAAATTGAATGCGGACTCGTTAATTTTTAATCAGTTTTTTTTTACTAATGCACGGTATAACTTTAGACAATAAACTCTTTGATAAAATGGTGCTTTATAATGCTGGCACGTTAAAGACGATGACTAACAAGGTTAATATAAAAATTAATCCTAACGTAACAAAAAACAGCGACTAAAAACGTATTTAACTCGTTAATTAGTTGATTTCCTTGGATTCTTCATTTATATGAGTATTATTTAGTATAGAACCTAGGTATAAAGATTCATATTTATCTAAAAAGAAAGCAAAGAGGTCTTTTGTTTTAATTATTTCCATTTTCTTGTTATTTTAAAGAATACAAATACAAAAGTAAAATTCCATAGTTAATATGCTTATGAATCTTTTTTTAATGTAAAATTAACTGATTCTTTGATGACTTTACTTTGAATTATAATTCCAATTTATGCTATGTTAGAATCATATAATTACTTACATTTCTATATAGTTTAAAATTTTAGAGGAAGAAGAAGTCAGTTAATATATTCACTTCTTAATTAATCATGACTAAAAGGAAACAAAAAATATACTGAACTTAAATAAATTATGTATACAATTTGTCAACTATTGTAAAGTTAATATAAACCTATTTGAAATTATGATTAATCGTCTAAAATAACCGAGTTGAGGTTAACGGTAACGCGGTTAGTCCATTAGATTATTCTGGAACCTAGTTGTTCATTGCGTGAGTTAATCTTAATAGAAGTTTCCAGTGAATGAGTTAGATTCACTGGAAACTTCTATCAATTTTAGAATGGGCCTGAACCCAATTACTAATTTGTATTAAGATTGAATTATAATCAAATAAGTCTACATTTATTTTAACGTTTCAATTATTTTTAGCTTGTTGTAATAGAAACAAGAATATAAGCAGTCTTAACTTGCACCTGATATTTGATGTCCAACATAATTTTCTTTTATATATCCAAAATACGTCCTCATTAAGGCATGTAGCAATTAAAAAAGGCAAATGGGCTTTGATTTGAATTTGATAGACTTCTCTCTGGATCTCTTTATTTATCAGTTTAATGAGTACATACAATAACTTTTGATATTGCAGCTGTTTTGCAAACAACTACGGCCTTGCGTGGGCATGCGCGTGCGCTGAACGTGTCTTTATACAAAGCCACACATATACACTTACCTACATACTGTTACCGAGAGGATGCATTCTACTTTTTAATTGAATTTCAATACATATATATATTAACGTACGTAAGCCAAGTAGGCTTTTAGACAGTATTTCTCTAATTAGCCTAAAACTTATCTTTTAGGCCAGCCTAAGCTTTTACTTACAATATGAAAAAAACTTTTTATATATTTTTTACAGTGCATACTATGATCTAGTTCATAGAAGCTCTACACAGTTCTATTATACCGGTATTATTCTATATGAAAATTTATTGCTAGTTAAATAGTATACAAGGGACTCAAATTCTTGCATTAATCTCAATGTGTATACTTCATTTCTACCAAAAAATTTGATTGGATTGGATTAGACATTGTCTTAAAGTATGATTAAATTAATTAGAATTATAAAATTCTGGTATAAATAAAACGAACACAAAAGTGTGATCTATACTATGGTATGCGCTTCAGATTAACATAAAAATCAACTTCCATCCGTTCATCGTTGGCCCGATCACGTAATAAGTGAATGTTCAATTACATAATGAGGACATGTTCTGATTAGGTGCACTTTTCTAGTTTCAACACTACTTATTTTATAAGATTTAAGAAATTTATTCTACTTTCATTATAATAAAAGACAAGAATCTAAAAAAAACATGCAATATATTTCAAACACAGTTTTAACAGAAAATATGTTATATCTAATATGAACAATGACGTATAATGTTTTACTCATGACGTATCAGTTAACCGTGTAAAAAAACATACTCGTTTTGAAATATACACTTAAATAAAATAAATGCTTTTGTAATAAATGTTGGCTTACGTCAATAAAATACGTCATTGCATGGCATATAACAAAAAATATTTAAATAAAAACTTAAGTTTATATCTAGAAAGCAGTCTGATTTTACCGCTACGCTTCAAGGATTTCACGATTTCGGGAGTCCATACAAAAGACATCAACGCGTACCATGCGTGCTCTTTACGATGTTTATTTTTAAAAGTTATTATTTTTAAAACTTCCTCACTATTGCTTGTAGTTTTCAATGTTTTCGTAGTAAATGTACATTTGTAAAATGGAAAAAATTCAGGCATGTTTTTTAAATAACGTTTAGTTATTATTAATATTACAGATTAATATTTGAGCCCCTTAATTGATGTGACTGACATAATTGAATTTATATGAACTTGTTTATTTACTTGCTTCTATTAATTGCCTGTATTGGAAATTATGACAATAAATATATCCGTTTCTTGGTTAATAACCTATTTAATGCCGTATAAAAGAACATAACATAATTCTTGGTGTTGATAGAACAAAGCTTTATAATAAGGCTATTATGCTACTTGAATTTAAGACCTATGGTCATAATATTACAGCTCATTTTAATTATTTCTTTGTACTTAAGTAAAGTGTCGCAACATCACCATTTTGAACTTGCTCAATGGAACTGGTTTATTTGCCCGCATGTTTGGTGCCGGGAAACCCCAAGTGAAAGTCATTCTTACAACATCATTGAGATCTTTACAATCTTGGAAAATATGTTAACTGGTAATTGAAGTTACGATATTTGGAACAAAGAAAAGATTAAATTCGTAGCGCAACAGACTTAAAAATAAATTATGGATGCATAAAGTTGCGTTACCATTTGGTTATTTCAATTTAGAATAATATACAGCTAAAGAAGAATTAGTGTATAAAAAACATCTCTTGTCTAATTATTATTTAAGAGGTCTGTCTTTGTTTAACAAAGAAACGCAAGTATGATAAAATCAATCAAATAATTGAAATTTATACTAAAAGCATTTTGTCTATTTCAGAGTCAACAATAATAACGACAAAATTAGCAAAAGATTTTAAAGATAAAAATATATTGTTAATTTAATAATATAACAAACGTTTCCCTTATGTAACTCACAATACATCACCAAGTAAGAGCCTTGACAAGTCGTATTGTCAGTCGTTCCCAGGGTTCACGCTGACACACATAAAACAATGCTATTGTGGATCGTTTCACATGTGAATCCACTCTTCCTTGTGACGTAAATTGCTATTGTACAAAGAAAGCATCAATGCTAATAAGTATCTTATACACACAATCATTAATTAACTTATGTCTAATGTTAGATTGAGCAGTGTTGGCCTAGTGGCTTCAGCGTGCGACTCTCATCCCTGAGGTCGTAGGGTAGATACGGGGTGTGCGCCAATGGACTTTCTTTCTATGTGCGCATTTAACATTCGCTCGAACGGTGAAGTGAAAACATCGTGAGGAAACCTATAGGACCCAAAAAGTCGACGGCGTATGTCAGCCACTGGAGGCTAGTCACCTACTTGCCTATTAGATTGAAAAATTATCATGAATCAGATTCAGAAATCTGAGGCCCAGACCGAAAGAGGTTGTCGGAGCACTGATTTTTTTATATTTTTTATTGTAGAAAATAGTGGTTTTGTAAGTTTTTGTAACTAAAATAATTTTATTTTAAATAAAACAGGTTAATCTTACAGCATCCAGCAAACTAAAAACAATATAAAATTTATTATTTCAACTTGAAATTAAAACTTTAACAAGTATACGGAATATTAAATTAATATAATATAAACATTTTTTTAATTAAAAATTTACGTCAGAGAACAAAAACTAATATAAAAACTAACCTTTAACACAGGCCATTGCGATTATACTAGCTACGTTTTTCTATGCAATCATATTTGCGAATGAATATAAACTGTTTTGAGTAATAAGATGCAGTACTCTTGATATAATGTACTTGTTCTTATATACGTTTAGCTACTTAACTATTAAAAAAGTACTTTTATATTATTTATATACATATGAATATATTTATAAGTTAATGACAAAAGTTATTCTGAAGGAAATAAACTAGAGAAGCTTTTAAATATGTATAACATCTGCTAACAATAAAGTTTGACGATCATTTACTTACTGATATATATTGTGAAGTCAAAGGCGTATAACAAGGTTGACAGCGTTAAGTTTCATTTGGTGCCTTGAAGATCCACAAAATAGTATCAAACAGGAAGCATTTTCAATATATGGCATTTTGACGAAAACCTCAAAGAGGCCTTGGGCACTTGTAAGGTCGTTACAAGGTTCAAATAGTGTGCAAATATACCAAATTTAGACATAGCTTTAGTTAAATTCAATATTTAATGAATACTATTTTGTTAAAGAACATCCGTAAAAATATATTTTAAGCCATATTAAAGAGTAAAATTAATATTTTACTTAACTTACTGCCTGTTTCGAATATCGTTACAAAAATTTTCCAGTATAAGAAGCACCTAGTGCTTTGTGTCAATTGATTATTATTTATTTTCATTTTGTAAACCGTACTTTTAGACATATTTAAGAAGAATTTCATATTCCATATTGAAGTCTGAAAAACCTAGTTAAGGATAAGGAAAAATGTATAGAGGTGCATTATCAAGACCAGTGACAGTAATCAATATTACCTACTGACATCGTGTACTATAAGCACGTGTTGCAAGAGGTGTCTCGTGACGCATACAGATTGACACGATACCAAGGTCACCGTAGGTTAGGAAAATCTTCGACTCACTATCACACATTTAGCCTTATCCATAGATTAGCATCTCACGTACGAGTTCTTATATGAATAATGAATCAGTACAAGGCAGCTAACAGTAACGTATTCATGGAAACATTTGTTTAGCAACAGTTGCTAAACATTGTTGGTGAGCGGCGAGAATGTTGCTAGCAACTATGTTTAAATCAATACAGGTTGCCACACGCCAGTCTGCGAAAATGTTGCCCGAGGAGGTAGTGTTGTTGTGTTCTCTGTATCAGATGTATAGAATCTCTAATAAAAAAAGAGAAAAAGATGGTGGATTCGAAATTATCTTTTGCAAAGAGAAAATTTGATGAGTGACCTCAGAATGACAGATGGATCATTTGTAACTTTACGAGAATGTCGAAAAGTGATTTCGAACATCTTCTAGAAATGATTGGTCCATCAATAGCCAAAAGGGAAACAAATATTCGTCAGCCAGTTTCACCTCAAACGAGGCTGGCTATTACATTACGGTATCTTGCAACTGGAGATCATACAGTTCTCTTTCATACACATTCAAAGTACAAAACAATTGATTAGCAAAATTATACCAGATGTATGTCAAGAACTAATTAACTCACTAGCAGGATATGCAAGGTACAAGAACACTATTTGTGTAATCAAGTATTTTATTAATTAAAAAACACAAAAAAAAAACAGTGTATGCTATTGCGTTGATTCATCACTGAGATAGTTAACTAAGTTTAGTATAGCCGAATCTTCTGTTTCGTCTCGTAATGCATCTAGTCTATTTGTTTCGTGTCTCTCAATTTCCCTTATTTCAGTTTCCTGAACATTATTTGGTGTTGATGATGGATGAGAAGATGCCGTTTGATATCCATATGTATTATATCGTCCCATTTTTAATTCATACAGTATATTATTAATATGGTACTTTGCCTGTGTCACGGCTTGGTCATCTTTAACACTTCTTAATTCAGCAGCAATATATTCACCATATATATCAAATGGATCCTTCTTCTCCCTTTCATCCATCTTTTTTCTAGCACTTTTCAAAACCTCTAATATTTCATTTGATTCATCTGTCTTATTTCTTTCCTCGAAGATGTAGATGTTGTAGCATTCGGCCTTGGTGATTGAGATGGCTCTGACTCCATACCACTTTCAAGTGCATTGTTTTCATCTACCTGTAAATTATTATCTTATTATATATTTATTTATTTTTTAGGTTCCAAGTTCGGAACAAGAATGGAAACAAATAAGCGTGAATTCGAAATACGATGGAATTTTCCACATTGCATTGGGGCCATTGATGGGAAACACGTTATGATTGTGGCGCCAAATAATTCTGGAAGTGAATACTACAATTATAAAAATCAGTTCAGCATGGTACTTATGGCAATTGCAGATGGCAATTACAACTTTATTTACGCAAATTATGGAGCTAAGGGCGGCGCCGACAGTGGAATATTTCAAGAAACACCGTTTTATAATGCATTGTTAGAAAACTCACTTAAATGCCACGGCCTGAACCAATAACACAAGGCGGAACAGAAATGCCGTATGTAATTGTAGGTGACAGTGCTTTCGCGCTAACGGAGAACATCATGAAACCATATCCTGGCATTCATGAACGTGGGAACAAAAAGCGATATTCAATTACAGACTATCAAGAGCTAGGAGGATTATAGAAAATGTTTTTGGCATTTTATGTGTGGTGTTCCGTGTATTCACTAAACCTATTCCGTTAAAACCAGCCAATTGTGAACTCGTGGTAATTGCTTGTGTATATTTACATAACTTCTTAAGAGTAACTCAGTTTCCAGATCCATATATACACCTCCACAAACTTTTGATTTTGAAGACTCTGAAGGTAACCTATTAGAAGGTTCTTGGCGAAGGGAACTAAGTTCGTTTCCTATGATTGATTTGCAAAGACGGGGCAGGCCTGCATCACAATCAGCTCTTTGTATTAGAGAACAGTTTGCCGATTACTTTATAACTCCAGAGGAAGAGTCCATGGCAAAATAATGTAGCGTAATTGTAATAATTTTACAGACAATAGATAAAACAATTATATACAAAAACAACTTACTGTTTTATTCATAGTATCCGTTTCACCAGAAGTAGTTGCACCACATAACAAAAATTCCAATGGCTCGAATAAATCCATTTACATTTTTCTATTGCGCCGCTGCCTGTAGTTTTTTTTGCCGACATCTTTTTTTCTCTCTAGTAAATTGAGTACGCAGTACATGTATTTTAGTTTCTACGTCTTTTTTGGGTATATTTAGGACTTGAGAAATTTCTTCGAATGCATCGTTCTTTTTGTTTCTATCTTTGTATTGTTTTATAGAACAATCCCATAATAATGGTTTTGATTGAAATAATTCTATTAATTGCATTATTTTATCATTGCTCCACACTACTGCCATGTTTATAAACTGTTGCAAACTCGTCCACACACGTCAACAATTTCGCTAAACTGATGTTTACGCTTGTCGGGCGAGAGCTTGTCAACATGATGCTGTCAACTCTGCAACACGCAGTGTTGCCAGCAACATGTTGAACAACTCCGCAACACGTTGATTCAACTTTGTTGCTCAACAAATGTTTCCCATGAATACGGGCTTTACAGTAACGTATTCATTTAATTGAATTTTAGTATTACGATAAGAAAACTATTAAGTTTACGCGTTATTAATAAATGTTATTGATATTACCTACTCTTTTGTTAAAGCAGCTATTCTGAATAACATATTTCTACGAGTGTCTTCGCACTCTGTTTACTAAATGCATTAACCCTTTTTTTTAAAAACATTTATGTAATATTATTTTAAATGCATCAAATATTCCTAAATATTTTTCATGTAAATACACCACGCCACACGGCCTACATATAACGAGTACAATGAATCAAGTATAACTTGTTATTTTGCTCCAAATATGCAATAATTAATCGCAAAGGCAACGGATGTCCAACATTTGCTTCAATGTTGGTGGTATTTGCCAGAGTTGGCCCAAAGGTTACCTTACATAATATGACATACTTACCTACTTTCTGATTATGACTGAGTTTTTGTGAGACAAGTTTTACTGTATGGAAATAGTTAAGAAACAATAATAAATGTAGTTATTGTTTTTTTATGAGTTTTATAATTATCCATATATCTTTATATTAGAAATATTCATATAGTAATTACATAACTAAATACATACTATCTGAACTAAAATTGTGTAGATTACATAATTGTTATGTTACGTGAATTGTTACTAAAAATTCAGATTATAATATGTAACTTTATAGTTACATTGCTGAACAAGGAACAGAGAGTAGGTTGAGGCATTGCCTAATGTAGATCTTACGATATTTTACAAACGGATTATTATAGTCTGAAGTAAAAAGCTAGTCATAACACAAAAAATAATTAAAAAACTAAATAAAAACAAACTTGAATGATATTTAAATTTCATACAAAGTCCATATTAATATCGCACCACTAGTAGAAATGATCCGCCAGATAGCTACTTGAAGTAAAACTGTAAGCTATAGATTGATTATACTTTCTAGCGGAAGCCGAGATCATGACCCAGATTCCCCAACCGGTCAGTTGATGTAACTTGTTGCGTCAGTCCACGACGGGAATCGAACCGAATGACCTCTGAACGACCTCGCGGACCATAGCTACCAAATTATAAAATCTACCCTAAAAGCGTAAAATGATATGGTTCAACTGGGTTCAAAGAACAAATTAATAAACGGACCATGTTATATGCTACATTACAATGAATACATTTTAGAAATTTTTATAACTTAGATATTTTCAGGAGTCACATTGCTTGGTATAATATAGTGTATAAAACAATAGTCAGTGATAGGATTAATTAAATATTTAAGTTGCTGCCTGGTAGACAGTACCGGTGACCCCAGAGCTGGTGCTTTCCTCGCTTAACGAATAAATATCGCAATACAGCGAGGAAATGCTGCCAGCGTTAAAGGTGCACTGCCACAGGGACCAAACTTGTAAAATTTGTTTTAATTTTCTATTTATAAATTTTTAACTACAAATAATTACATATTTTGATTATTATTATACTATGTAGCTTAAGATGACTAACTAATTGATAAACATCGATGTGATGAGCATTTGGTGTTGTGCTTAGGTCTTGGGTGTTTAAATATGTATTTATATGTCTATCTATCTATAATATGTTGTATATATATGCGTTGCCTAGTACCCATAACATAAGCTTCACCAACTTAGCATGGGACTAAGTCAATTGGTGTGAATGTCCAATCAAAAAAAAAAAAAAAATTACATATGGTCAACATACGATCTGAAATAAAATGTTTTATACAGAATGTTTCTTTCGTGCCTTATTGAGGGAGTTCTGCGAGTAAACTGATTTTTAAATCAAACCATTAACATCCCTCCACCTTAAATACAAGCTATTTTAAACAGAATTTTCTTAAACATAATTCATTTAATGTAGCTATTTCAATGGATGTATTAAACATAGAGTCCGGGATTACTTGAAAAATATACTTTTTTATTTCCTTGGAAGTATAAGGTTAATGTTAATTTTAACCAAGTAATTAAATCGTAATTGCGGTTATATTATGTTATTAAGGTAAACTATGTAAGTCAATATACAAAGAATTGCAAGTACTAAACGTCCTTACATCTGCGATTAGCGAGTCAAGTCGGTCAAAGGATAATGTGTTTGCAGCAATTACGTGCTTAATTTTATTATTCAACTATAACAAACCAACTTTGATGCGAATTTAAATAAAATAATTTAATGAGAATATTTTATAAAAGAAAAGCACAACTTTCTTAAAAAACAAATAAAGTTACTAAAACATGCAAGTGTAAGTAAGAAAGAGACCTTTACGGTTTTAATTTTGAAAATACAATTATTTTCAATACAGTATATAATATAAAACTAAACCTTATTATACAATTCCATGTAATTTGTTTATAATAAGTGCAATTTTATAATATCATTGAAATGTCATGTTTAATACCTGTAGTTATGCCAATTGTCATGATGACAGTGACAAGAACTTGATACTTTGTACCTATTAAATATAAATTATAGTAAAAACATATTATAAATGCAAATGTAATATTCATAATTATAGTTTAAAGTCCAACTGAAATATAATACAAAAAAAACGTAAGTTTAACTTTACTAACTTTAAATTATAACGAAAAGTAACTTTGATGTTTTAGATTTCATAGGCCGCTAAGGTGTCATATGCACATTTTAGTACCACACAAAGAAAGTAATCTAAATCTATTCAGTAAAAATCCTTAACCCTTTATGTAGGACCGACACTTTTGTGAGTCTACAATATCATAGTTAATTTTTCATCAATTTGTTGTTCAGTTGCTTGCATTTTATTATTTTATTTAAGTTTGAATTATTTAATTATTTCGTTATATTATGTCCTAATAAAATACTTGTTTGTTGTATTCTTATTAATATACGATTCTTTTGATATACTAATTTAAAAAGAGATTATAAACCTGAATCTAGTAGATATAAAACAGAGCCTTGATCTGGTCCATTACACTGCGAGGAAGTATCGAGGTTATTGGAAAAACGTATGTTAATGAGTTAATAGTATTGAAATCGATGTGACAAGACCTTCGGGTGAGGTGAGGTAAAAACTTGTTTATGATTAGAATTGATACAAAACTATTTTATCTTTTAACCGATCCTAGCAAAGGAGGTTTTATTCGGTGAATTATGGATGTTTATTATAATTTTAGGGGCTTTTTCTTTATTTATACTATTAACTTTAAAGCATACATAACGAGCTTAGGAACCAAGCTAAAAAAGAAAAAAATACCTGAATTTCTTTATCTTAGAAATATTACAGTAACATATAGACCGTAATTACAATTCGCTTAAGATATTTCAAGTATAGCCAGTTACAGCATAAAACTTCGTACACAAAAAACACTCTATAGGCGGAGTTTCCATAGAAAATATTGTGTATTAGATTTAAGATTATTAACTGAAAATTTGTATGTACGTTGTAATACTATATATTGTATAAAATTCAACCTAAATTAGTATAAAACACTTATTTTGCTTTAATCTGGTAAAAGCGTAGTTTATTTTAATTAAAATATATAGCCACTGATTGCAACGCAATATTAAAGACACGTAGACAATACGTTCTTCCTCCTTCCTAGTAAGTTTTACGCAATAATCGATTTTCTCACTAAATGTCAGCTTTACGTAAGCGACGAGCTTATAACATCTTTTTAAGTATTTACAGAAAGATTGCATTTTGCATAATTCCACTTTTTGCTGGGCATTATGTGACTCTAACTAAAATAACCAGTTTCTTCATACCATTTCAGCTATATGTAAATATTCTATGTTACTCCTATAAATAGCTTGATTGTGAAAGACATTATTAAAGCCGCTTGATTTTCATTATAATTTCTGCTTTAGGATGTCTTGTTCCATTAAGCGTAAAGAACAAAACGATTACTTTGATCTTTTTCAGTAATATTTAGTTGTTAATAATGATTTTAATTTTGAAAATGATGATATTAAATATAATATAAGATAGAGAGATAATTATAATATTTTAAAATACTATGAGGTAACAATTATATATTTTTGTATAGATGATATAAAGATATGACACATTTTTGTGTCGTTCTACAATAAAGAAAAAAAAAAAAATTGTATTTATCAGCTTCCTGACCAATAATTAAAAAAGGCTGACTATACAACGGACTCCACTCATTGTAAACGAATATTTCTCTAAAATATTGAGTGTACCAATGACACAAATAACAAAATAAATTTTAATTTATATAGAGAGAATAAATTTCAATGTACACTGATTTTAGTACGATTAGGAGAGACATATTTTATCTACAGACGTACACGTTTTGACATTATATTTAAGCACTAGTTGAAAACTTTAAAATATGTCCTTATTTAATTTTTTGTATATTTTTACTTATAAACATAATAAAGATTGAATATGCATTCTTAAGCATACGTGTAAACACTATGTAGGTTTATTATTATTATTACATTTAACACTGTTATTACGAGACAATGATTATCTCGCCCAGAGGTTGGGGTCGTGTCAGCCTTATTGTTCCTCTGAGATTTTCCATATAGTTTTTGTGATCATTTGCATTTTTTTTGTTAATATACGTAAATTGTTATTTGAATATAAATACTTTTCAAGGACGGTATTGTAATGACGTCGGTGCATGTCTTGGGAAATGCGTAATGTGCTAGTTTAGTTTTCAAATTAGCTTTACTGAAAATTCAAAGTTAC
Source organism: Pieris macdunnoughi (assembly GCA_905332375.1). Taxonomy (NCBI): domain Eukaryota; kingdom Metazoa; phylum Arthropoda; class Insecta; order Lepidoptera; family Pieridae; genus Pieris; species Pieris macdunnoughi. Next base: position 5,267,517 of record CAJOBZ010000012.1, on the reverse strand, counting down.
CTAAGTAGCGTAAAAAAAATTATTAATTTTTCAATAAACCAAATTACAAAACAGAATTACTGGATATGCTTCGAGCCGTGCTTTTAAATAGAATGGGTATCTTACAAATAAACTCCGTTTCTAATAGGGCGTGTCTATTAGGAATACCTACTAACGAGTGAAGTAGTGTTCTATCAATGTTCAAGATTTATTACAAAAAGTTTGTACCCGCCCAAGTAATGGACACTCATCACTTTAACGCAAATCTTAATGATGATCATTACTGACAGCGTCAAATTGCTCACGCTAAAACGGAATAGCAGTACGTAACTGCACTCACCAAGGTCGGAGTAAGCGGGACAGCTATACGTCTGAGAGTTTTGTAGCGTAATTTATCGTAATTGTTTCGCCACGCGACCGTGAGCGATATGTCAAAACTTATACGTCTGATGAATGCTTAATCTATGGTAAAGATTCATCAGATGAAAAACTAAATCATACTGTTAATTTACATTTTATGTAGGGTTGCATCGGTAGAACAGGATATTTAACTAGTACCTCAAGTAACAAGTTTATCAGTATTTCTATAGTTTTATTTATCTCAGAACTTAAGATATCTAGAACTGATGCGATTTCTCGTAATTGCTACACGACTGTTATTATTTATTCATTATTTCGACATAGGGAACAAATAATAATAGAACAAAATAATATAATTTTAATTTTAATGTTTTAAAAATTCAAAAGTACATTTTCATAATCAATAAATATGGCAAGTAATTTCTAGACTAAAGTATAGATTATATTACTCGTGGTTTGAGACTGAAATATATATTTGTGAACATGGCATGAACGGCGAATACAGTATTACAAAATATACTAAACATTATCTTAATATATTTTCAAGCTTAAATACGTAATTAGAGTCAACAGTGAGACATGCAATAAAGCAAAAGGAGTGATAGATATTTTAAAATTTAAGGTTTCTATTTTATTATATTTATTAAATACTAAACTGAATTTTTTTCCAAAGTTTGGGCATCCTATTATTCCTATCCTAGATATTTTTTATATGATAATAAGGCAATGCGTAAATTCAATAATAACAAAAATGTTTTATTACAGAGAGACCTCGCCTCCGTCGCCGCTGGGCGATGAGAAGGAGTCGAAGATGAGCCAGATACAATTTTCCTCGCCAAGCGATAAACAAAATACACTGGTGAGTAATGTAAAATCAGAAATAATTGCAACCGACACTTTGTTATTCTATGACAAAATTATTACTTCAGTGCAGAATATAAACCATCAGATTGGAACTCACAAGGCCTCTAAAGAGTTATTTGACTTTCTTTATTAAATAAAAGCAATATCTTTTAATCTTTGAGAATTGTTCATTAATTCAATCATCGTACATGAGTTCCTTACGGTTCAAGTAAAATGTTTCTTTATTTCATAAGTACATACTAACCATTCTATTGGTCTCGCGATTTTGTATGTATATATATAATACTAGTAGACTCGGCCAAGTGTTGCTCTGGCTAAGATTTTTGTTATATTACATAGTAGTAAACTATTCAAGGGAAACGGTAGGAGAACTTATGTGAAAGGTAGATGACAGCTTATGTGAAACGTTGATAATTTTAACACAGCGCCATCTGTTAGAATTGTATCAAATAATAAACAAATATTTTGCAATAAATTAAAATTGCGACTATAATTTGAGATTTAAACTATCCTATCTCTCAAGTTGGATCGAACTGCACATGGTGTGCAAATTTGTTTGATATCGGTTCGGTAGTTTAGGAGTCCATTGAGGACAAACATTGTGACACGAGATTTATATATATTAAGATATATTCTTAAACTAAAACGCTTCTAAAGCATTTTCCTTGTTTCTAGGCGTTACAAAAGCGGGCGGAGGCGGTGTGCGTGCAGAATGCATACAAACACTATGGATCCAACAAACGACCGAACCATGTTCTTAGTAAACTAAACATGACCGTCAAAAAGGGGACAATGTAAGTATATTTAGTTATTAGTTTTTGTTCAAAAATTTGGAGTGATATAGTATGTGACTCCGCTACGCCGTAGCAAGTACTACGAAGCAGAACATATACCAAAATGTATTATATTGATTTTAAGCTTAGACTCAAAAAGAAAACACGTTATAAAACCTAGATTAAGTAAACTAGATTATGTAGGTATTGAGTCATTATATTCAATAACTTAATTAATAATTAAACTAAACTTAATTGATTTCAACATGCATAGTGTAGTAGTTTATACTGTGAAACTAGAACAATAGAAATCTTTTAATAACAAAGTTAGTACATACTTAATTGTCACAAAATTTACGCAGAAAATCCAATTTATTACTATACTTTTGCTTTAGAATATAGGTATATGTTGTTACAAATAAATTATTTTATTTACATTTCCTTAATTCGTTCAAATTCCTTGTGAAAAATTTCAAAGTAAACTGGCGAGACGCGATTAAGTATTCTCCAATTCCTAATGCATTATTCAACAATACTTTGTTCATTGGTTTCTCACACAAATCAAACAAAATACAAAGCTTAGTGATGCGATCCGTCACATTCTTGGCAATGTTTGTTTTCATTGTAAATACAATGAGTAAAATGTTTGCATTGCCTTCAAGTTGTACTTCATTGCTAAATACCATTATAAATACTACTGATTAAGTCGTTTGTGTCGTATTTTTCCAATAATTAGTTATATTACTTACACGTGTATAAATTTGTCTGAAGTTTTAATTTGATCTATGCTTAAATATAAAGAAATAAGCAAGATAAAGAACAGTTTTCAGGATACGTAATGTTATAACTGCATCTGTCTAATTTATCTCTATGTTTTCTTCTCTCTCTAAGGAATTCTGATTGTATTTTACTAAAATTAAACTTTTGTTAAACATAGCTTGTGTTATTTTCCGAAAAGTATTTTAAAATCACTTGAGTATGTTTTACAATATTCAAGTACACGCGGGCATCCGACAAGGCTGCTTACTCTCGCCACCACTTTTCCTGGTTGTTCTCGACGGGATTATGCATCGCACACATCGCAACAAGCGCCACGAAATAGAGTGGGGATTAACCAACATCTTGGAAGATTTGGATTATGCCGATGACCTATGTCTGCTAAGTCACAAGCACCGCGATCTAAGTTGGACGACCTGGAACGCGAGGCGGGATTTGCGGGACTCAAAATCAACACCCGGAAAACGAAAGAAATGCGTGATGGAGTTGAGAACCGCACCCCATTGCGGATGGGTGTAGAGGACGTAGATAGCGTTCAAAAATTTGTTTACCTCGGAAGCGTCGTGTCTGAAACTGGATAACAGAAGAGATGTCCTCTTCCGTACCTCCAGTTTCACTTCACGCATTGCCATGGCCCGAGCAACCTTTGCACAACTTCGGCCTGTATGGCAGTCACGGACGTTGACGCGTCGAATCAAGGTTAAATATTCGGATCCAACGTCAAGGCTATGGGTGTGAAATGTGGAAGGTCACCAAAGACATCTCGGACCGACTCCAAGTTTTCGTCAAGCGCTGTCTTCACCGCTGTATTCTGAGCATCTGCTGGCCTGAAAAAATTTATATCGAGCAACTTTGGGAGCGCTGCCGAGAAACCCCGATCAGCCAGCAGATCAAGCAACGCAAGTGGATAGGTCATACACTTAGAAGGGATCCCAATCATAATCCCAAGCAGGCGATTGATTGGAACCCGCAAAGAAATCGGAAGTGTGGCGTTCCCAAGCAAACCTGGCGCCGTACAGTCGCAGACGAATGTTATACAATAAGTAAGTTTGAATGAGCACTAGTATGGATCTAGTGGCTTCAGCGTACGATTCAAATCCCTAAGGTCGAAGGTTCAATCCCCGGTTGTTCACCAATGGAATTTCTGTCTATATGCTCATTTAACACTCGCTTGTACGGTGAAAGAAACGCATCGCAAAGAAACCGATATGCCTTAGATCCATAAAACATTGACAAATAATTATTATCTCGTGATAATATCTATAACATATGTATAGAACTCAATTGGACATATCATCACGAATAATTTCCATCGCTAATTATTATGAAATATTAATAGACTGTTAATCGATAAATCAATTAACCTATGTCATTGATGAATGAATATTAAGTTCAATCGCCTTAAGTGCCTAAACCTATAGGTGCAATAATATATTATTGCATTTTTCGTTATTAAGTTTATGGGCTAGAAGTTTGTATATTTTATTAGTAATTATAGATATTTAAATCACTCTTTACTTTAATTCCAAAATTTGTGTCCATAAATGCGTAAGTTATAGAATCAAAGACGGAGGCGTGAAAAGGAACGTGATTATTTAAATATTTAATTAGAACTTCTTTACCGATGTCTCTTGCTAACCGTAATAGTTGTAAGGCGAAAAGAGCGCATATTCGTTTATATCCGTTACAAATGTTTCATTGCGTATTACTCACACTACCAAAGACTATAGTAAAACTAATATAAACTTGTGATTTTAAGCTGAAACAATATTTTCAATAATTGACAACTAACCCCATGTAGACGCAACAAAATCCATTCGTTTCCATACGTAGGGTGGATGGCACCAAGCCAAGTGCGAACAAACGAACATTAACCTCTACAAGTAATTATACTTAGCAAATACGGTTTGATGACAAATTTGACCCTTACTACGTAGGTAATAAGCATGATTGATTTCCTAGTTATAAACAATAGAGTGTGACGTAGAATGGTGTGATGTTTGTATTATTGGAAGGATAAAGATACTTAGGATTGCTTCTTCGAAGATAGTATGGTTTGTAAATACTATCTTCGAAGTGACTGTACAATGGGGTACAAAGACCTTTATGCGTCCGTTTCATTGATCATTTTTCAGAAATTCTGCGTGCACACAAATTCTCTGAACTCTCGTAATGGTAAATTTATAATTTTTCCGTCAATAGTGTAACACAAAAAATTAAGGATCAGAAAACTGTGCTATTCCTATAATACTTATGAACGAGACACCTAAAATTTCGATACAATGATATAAATCTCATAATCTATCAATGTATTTGTTTAGTTTAATATAAATGATCAAACAACACACAATTCGACAATTACCGAGGCTGCCTTGGCGCACAAATTTCTAGTCTGGTTACGACAGACGGGATGTTTCAACATTGCATCGTATTTAATATAATATGTTGAACGGAACGCACTTAAACTCCTTGGTTTGATGTCGTCATGTACTGCACAAAAATACTGAGTCAAGAATCCTTTAATTTTGATCCTTGAAGAATTATATTTTTAGCTTTTATAATATAAAAGTGCTAATAGTAGCTTCCTAATTAACTGCTTTTCGATAGATTTTTAGACTCCATTTATGAGCGTAGTTTTGCAATGAATATTGGCGTAATTTTGCAAGTTTAAAACCTTTGATATAGATTTCTACGGCATTTTCTTAGAAAATTGTTTAAAAAAAACTTTAAAAAAATTAAATATATTATAGAATAGGAAGAGGAGGATATTCGCTTTAAAGGTTCTTTGAAATGACTTCTGTAAACTAAATCCTAGCGCCGTGTTGGCCTAGCGGCTTCAGCGTGTGACTCTCATCCCTGAGGTCGTAGGTTAGATCCCCTGGCTGTGCACCATTGGAATTTCTTTCTATGTGTGAACGTCAGGAAACCGGCTTGCCTTAGATCCAAAAATGGCGAGTGTCAAGCATAGAAGGCTGATCACCTACTCAGAGACTGATCAAGAGTTCTGACCGCTCTAGGCTATTTGTCAGGATGCGCTCCCGCCAGGTGACAGATGTGTTACGGTCCGTCTAAAAAGTAGTTTTGACTTTGTTTTCTAATGTGAAAATTTTAACATGGTTCATACTATCTATAAAAGATTTCAGATCGATCTGCCAGCTAAACTAACGCTGTCCTTCAATTTGAAACCATTTTTTAGCTGACTTAAAGTCTACTAATACTTACTTACTGTCTTAAAGTGCTCTTTAAGACAGTAAATAGCTGCATAATAATTATTAACGATGTAAGATCGCCACCCTTATAACTCAATTTGGCCCGTTTTTACTTAGTATTTACTTTACTTAGAAAAAATAAATTTTGATTTCGCGCCCCCCTAGATCATCGCGCCCTAGGCTGCAGCCTAATTAGCCTAAGGGTTAATCAGGCCCTGCACCTACTTGCCTATTAGATTAACAAATTATCATACAACAGATATTTTGTATTGCCTAAATAGATTGTAGCGCCAATTGTTTATTTTGATTTATTTATACTAAATCCTACCACGCCGTACTTCTATAAAATGTTTATTTAATTTATATCAATTACACAAAGAATACTAGCTAGCACAAATTTTTGTATTTTTTCCTAATCAAACAATAAATACAATTCTACATCTTTAGTACGAGTATGTACAAAAAAGTATATAAGTATGGGTAGATAGTAAATTTAAACGGGTATTTTTACAGATATGGTCTACTAGGCGCGTCAGGGTGCGGCAAAACGACTCTTCTCTCCTGCATTGTGGGCAGACGGAAGCTGAATAGCGGAGATATTTGGGTGCTCGGTGGAAAGCCAGGCACAAAAGGTAATTTTTTATGAGAGACTTTTTAGAGTAATTGAATGTTGGCTTATATAATAATAAAGTATGAAAAGCTTTAAAGTAATAATATAAATTATTAAAAATTATTAAAAAGAAAATCAAAACAAATTTAAAAAGTTTGGTCACTGTGGCAGTGTACCTTTAATGCTGTATTGCGATACTTATTCTATGAGCCAGGAAAGTGCCAGCTCTGGGGTATAGAAAAAACTATAAAAGGTTTACAGTTTCAGTATATTTTAGTTTATATGTAGTTTGATACCTGAAAGTACTGGATTTAATGTGACTCAATTGATATGGATAAAATAATAAAGAATAGACTTATGTATATATTAAAGGATTAAACTCGATAAATAAGGATAACTACTTTATAGAAATTGATAGATTTTTGTTATCAAATCTCAGGAAATGGCATAGTAATTTTCAACAATGTACTCTGTTTTAAGAAGAATAATAACCTAACCTTTAATTCTAGAATAAAATGATACCTTCTATAGTGCAATAATTATCATATAAACAGATTTCAATGTCTGTTTAAATGTGCTTCAATTCACGTCGTACTACTTCACGTTCTACGATATGGTTGGTCAAATATCAGAGCGACACAACAACAAAGAATTCAAAGGCTTATGTATAAAGAGAGTACCTATGCTACAAAATAAATTGGTATGTACGTATAGAAATCTCTAAGCAAGCTTTATTTTTTACTAGGTTCCGGTGTTCCCGGAAAACGAGTAGGGTACATGCCCCAAGAAATAGCTCTTTATGGAGAATTCACCATCAAAGAAACGATGATGTATTTCGGTTGGATCTTCGGTATGGAGACCAGGGAGATCGTGGAGCGACTGCGGTTTCTTCTGGACTTCCTTGACCTACCCAGTGAGAATAGAATGGTTAAGAACTTGAGGTATGTTTATTTTGCTAAAACCCTCAACAATCAATGGAGATTCTGTATAATTGTGTTGAATAACTATTTTTATAGAGATAGAGATAAATTTTACTACTAAATTCTGCCACATTATACTTGCTATAAAAATATTAGTATGACGCTATAAAAAACGTAACTTTCCGTGTCCTTTGCGAGTTAATAGTTTAGTTAATTCTTACAATTATGACTAAAGTATGAATTAAAGTATCATTAAGGCCGTTTTAAATATTTTTAGGTAAAATGTTAGGTTCTTTACCGTGTGACAGATGATATTTAAATATTATTCCGTTTTTTAATTTTAATTTTATTTTACTAGCAATTTTTGTTACATTATTTCTTGCCAAAACATCATGAATATGTAATGTTATCATCGTAAATAAGGATAATATTTCAAAGAAACATCTCGTGTCAGTAAGGAAGTTGACATTGGTCATGTACGTTATGCGAATACATATTAATATTTTAATTTTTCTCTCTGTAAATTGGAGATCATAAAAAGGCATCAAAATTAAACGGCCAGCCAAAATTTTAAAAATATAACAATATGTAATGGACAGGCAAATTTAACCCCAAACTTCAATGTATCATTCCCTTAAACCTCGACGAAATCTGGTGTGATTATGACTTAATTATATAAACTATAAGTTTAAACCTCTTTAGAGTCAAGGATAATTTAAACCTATGACGGTTTAAATTTAGCGACGAAGACACTATAGTGACTGCTTTACTAAAAATGGCTTTAAAATTATTATCTCTTTCCTTTAGTATACTTTAAATAGGGACAGCTACTTCACCATTCAGCCTACAGGCTAATAGCGAGATTTAAAAAAATCCGAAGGAATTTTGAAAATAGAACAAAAATAGATTCTCCGAAGGTCAACCCCTCTCTTTATTCTAAAAGTCGTTAAACATGTTACACTTGTTAAAAATGATTTCACCTATTTTCCTTAAATCTCAAATTAAAATACTGTGCATGCACCAGGAAAACTTATACTGTTAAATATTAACATGCCATTTCCAAACACTATGCGGCAATTAATTTTAATTTTCGCATTGTTATAAAATTTTATTGCTTGTGTCGGATGACATCAGCTAGTTTTTGTCTTTGTTAATCAATGTTAAAATAAGTCTTAAAAATAATGATGAATAATAAGATAAATGACTACGAATTACTCATTAAAATGTAAGTATTTTTACTTTTTATTTGCTGAAACTAGTTTCAGCTTGTTTATGACACATCAATAATTATTCTTTATTTGAAATTACTAAGTCTTCGTGTCTTCTGAAAGAGCTAGTTGAACATTATGATATTCAAACAAAAATTTTAAGTTCTAATTTTAAATAATCTCGAAATACTCTCCAATCGTATGAAATGTTAAAACATCTAATTTTACGAGAATACTTGAAGTAGAACGTGTGAACATAGTAATTACCAATTCTAAACATTAAATTGGAATAGCCAGCCAAAAACTCATGACCATTTTGTATGAAACAATTGTTTTCTTGCATAATTTATCGTATTATCATTAACTAGGTTTTATAGTTGCAGATGGTCAAAGACCTTAACGTTACAAAGCTAGTCAGTAACCAGAGACAATTTAAATTTTGTTTAGGTAGCTTTTTCATTGTTTAGTTAAAGTTCCGTAAACTCTTCGGCTTATAACGGTGTATATTCATTAATTTGTTTTATTTATATTCTCAAATTTTTACGTTAGTAGGTAATAAAACTCTTGAGACTTTTTAGTCGAAACAGGACCTTTCGAATCCGCTATATGCCTTAATTCTACTCATACAATAATATTCACTCGTAATGACAGATTTAAAAAACACCTCATACAACACATTTAATATTTTAATCAATTCTAAACATTCTGAATTGAAACAAAGCTAAGATGCGTCAAAACAGTTTTTACATGACTTGAGAAACATATATTTACCAGTCAAGCTGCGTAAACAGTTAAAGAAATATTTATTTAAAAATAATATAAATAATCAAATCAAAATTTTAAGGCTCACTAGTAATATGTATACGAATGTATTGCACAAAATTTCATAAAATACTGTATAAAAATACGGATTTAGTACGTTGAGCCTAAGTACCACAGATTTTGACAACAAAGCCACAGATTATTAAAAACGTTAATTAAATTTTAACATCGACAATGTTGTTAGTATTAATTATTTAATTTATGTTTCACGTGGATATATCACCATTATGTGGTACTCACTCCTGTCACACAAGTTTTAAGTTAAGGAAGTTCCGCACGAATAATTGCTCGTATTATAAACTGGTTATGAATAATATCTAGGTTTTAAAGTCTGATAAATAATTATAAGACCCATAAACAATGTTTAATAAAAATTGCTTAATTCATTAATTTTACTGATTTTGTTGAAGTTACATGGCTTATTACATGAAATATAAAGGTGTGCAAGTGTGAACCTCATAATCGATTTGATTGACGATAAATTACCAATTAATATTATAGAACCAGATATCTAGAAATCACAGGTTTGTTACTGTAATAATATTCTTGTTCTGAAAATAATTATTGTTTTCGTAATAAGGGTCATAACTGGGTTTATTTAAGTCGTTAAGTAATTATATAATATAATTTGTTTAAGCGGTTTTGCCAGATTATCACAATCGATCACGGATAATTAGCAACAAAGGCGGCGTAATAGCCGGCAATCTCAAACAATGCCTAATGCCTGTCAGAAATTAGTGCGTGTCACAATGTGTCACGCTTGTTACATTACAATTGGTGTCAATTTGTCACACCTCTACACAATACATCGTTTACGTGTTTGCATACCGCTTTATTACCATTATTAGTAATGTAACAAAACATGCTATTACCATTAGATATAAAGCGTTAGAGCGGTTACGTTTGTTAGTTCGACTGCGCATGAGGGCAGTCGCTCGTGTTGGACGTACGGATTACGGGAAACTGTTACCCTGCCTCCTGTCCATGCAGATGGGCCCGTTGGGTTTTAGTGCATAGGCGTGCATCACATATCCCGGACCGACCCTAACACTCTACACTCAATACGTCACTTTAATAGGTTATCCCGGGGTTCTGTAAATGGATTACAACAATAAAAATGAGTATGTTTGTTAAACGTTTTAAACAAAACTTTGTATCTGAAAGAAAGATACACAACTAGAACGTATAGTATTGTCTTTTATTGACATAACTTTTACACATTTAAAGTAAACAATTTTTTACCGGATTTAAGTTATGTATTTATGTATTATAAATTGACAATTATTTTACATAATTTTAATCTAGAACGTAATAATTTAATTCAATGAATCAAGTTATCACTCACTATATACAATGATTGATCATATAACTATTGTGTAAATGCTGCTGTGCTTAATACATTATATACATTCATGAATGAATTTGCTGATTCTTATGTATTGATGAATCATGCGTTTCTCTTTTAAATCTGTGTCATACTTTCAAGCAAAATAACTTATTATCAGTTGATTTTATACTTTCTATAATACACTGAATACAATAGCAAATGAGTTAATTAAAAGAGCATAGATTTAGCATCAAGTTGGTCCTACTATAATTGATCCTAGACGGATTTTTAGACAGTAAACAGAAAAGGCTTTAGTATATTGTGGTAGTAAATGATTTTTGGGGTAATATTTAAAAAATCTATTCAAACATATTAGCAGTGTTGGCCTAGTGGCTTCAGCGTGCGACTCTCATACCTGAGGTCGTAGGTTCGATCCCCGGCTGTGCACCAATGGCATTTCTTTCTATGTGCGCATTTAACATTTGTTCGAACGGTGAAGGAAAACATCGTGAGTGAAAAGTTGACGGCGTGTGTCAGGCACTGGGGGCTGATCACCTACTTGCCTATTAGATTTAAAAATGATCATGAAACAGTTTCAGAAATCTGAGGCCAAGACCTAAAGAGGTTGTAGCGCCACTGATTATTTATTTATTTTTTATTCAAATATATTAAAACTGAGAATGCCTGATAAGCTTGACATTGATATAAATCGCATTCCTTATTGAAAACTTAGCGAAAAGTAGCTAGAATCAAGTTGTTAAAATTTGTTTGGTGGGAAAAAAATAAACAGCGTTCAACAGTTTAAAATCAAAATAGATTGGTATTGTATATTAGACGCTTCGCTGTAAATATTCTTCTTCTTCTAATATGACACATAATACTAATATTTAATAAAGCTGATCTTCTCAGCTTTATTAAAGATAAAAAATAAATAGATATTAAAGAGATATGACATAAATATATCAAACTGTGGTGATTTATTTATTATTCTCGGTAGAAGTAAAATCTCGACGCTTATTTGAAGTGGATGTTGGAATGATGTAACTGTTAAGTAATAAGTATTTACTTTCATATTAAGTAGAACGAGATGTGTTTTGTTTGTCATGGAAACATTAAGGCAATTATATTTAATAACCTCTTCGGATTTATGACGGCTTAGTTTCAGGTTGGATTTTGTCAATCCAAAAATTTGTTTTAACCTATTGTCACGAAGGCGTATGTTAAAAAGGGGAAATTGATCAAGGATGTCCTTATTCAAGAATATCTGGTCGTGGTCTGATCTTTCCCTTAAATATTTAAAATATTATGTATAACAGTGGTGGACAACAGCGGCGTGTCTCCTTCGCCGTGGCACTGATGCACGATCCTGAACTGCTGATCCTTGATGAACCCACCGTGGGGGTCGATCCTCTTCTTAGACAGTCCATCTGGACCCATCTGGTGCGAATCACCAGCTCCGGTGATAAGACTGTTATCATCACAACCCATTATATTGAAGAGGCCAGGCAGGCGCATTGTGTAAGTTATTTCATTTATTATTATACTAAAAATTTAATTGAATGTGGCCAAGTTTTTTGGTAAAAAAACGTGACTTATTTGCTAAATGCTAATATACAGATTTTATTTTATAAAATATTTGATATTTATACTCATACTGACTAACCTTTACATAATTTTCCTTTTATTTGGAATCCTAGTGTTACTAGAAAAGTCTTCTTAACGTACCTACGGTTCGCTTTTCTGCAATTTTTGCTGTAATAGCCTATCTCGCTCTGCCAATTTAATTACTAACATTAATGAATATATTAATATATTTTACAACAATCTTCCTTCTTGCCGTAATTTTGTGCATAACGTTCTTAATGAGGTTTAAGTGTATATTGAGTTTTTTTACTGTTTGCTTGTTTTTTTTCCTTGCTAGTTTGTTATTAGTTCTAATTGTGTTTACGTTCTAATACAATTGATGTGTGTGTACAATTTGTGACGTCATATTTTCTTGTATTTTTTTAGGCATGCATGTTTTTTTAGGAGTTATAAATAAATTTGGAAGTATGTGACTCCTATAAATGTATCATATTAGAAAATATTTCGTTATATATAATAAATATTCACTTTTTGCAAAAGTGCAAATTATGTATAATATAATTATTATACTCTCCTACACAATGTTCTTTTACTTAGAACAGTCAATGAACTTGTGAAAACAAACAATTTGAAAATATGTAGTTTTTATCATACCAAAAATTATAACATAATGGTTTTTAAAGATAACAAATACATATTAAGAAGAAGATTGATAAATTACCTCATTTTAACTAAGGAAATACAAGGCTTTTTATACAAAAGCCTATTAATTAAAAGTAATTTCAATATCACTTTTAAAAGGCATCGAGCCTCGTCCAAAATAGACATCTCACGGTCGAAATATTAATTACCTACTTTGCCCACGCAATGGAAATTTCCAAACATCAATTTTGAGTACTTGCAAAAATTTTAATTTTATATGTGTTATTTATTTTAACACAGTGAGGCAAGATTGAAGAAACAGTTACTTAAATAACATTAAAAAATATTTTTCTGTCGCTTTATAATTTATTTAACCTTGATTTTACAGTAAATTACAAAATTTACACAAATAATAATTAACAGAAATTCACACATGAATACATAAAATATCTTAAAACTTTTAATTAAATTTACCTACAAAACACTACAATGTAATGTACCTACAAAATTCTACCCACCGATCACCCAAGTGAATCCTTTCTTTATCTAGTAGTAGTAACTTTAACGATTACGAAGGAATCTTATTAACAAGAACGAACTTACATGTGTCGAACGAACGCACACAAAATATTAGGAGAATATATTTAGGAAAGTTCTGCAAAAAACAAATTAAAAGCATTTCTCATAGAATTTCATCCTTAGATTTCTTAAGGGTGTTTATAATTGTAAAGACATTAGCAGTAAATCTAATATTCGGTCCGTAGGTCGTCTAAGTCCGGCGACTGTTTTGTGAGTAGCTAGCGCGCACAACGTTTGAACAGATCATTATGGCTGCGTACCCCTTGACCTTTGACCTTTAACTCATTATTAACATAATTTAAACTTAACAAGTTTTTGAATAACTATTATTCCTCAATTCTAAAAGCAATTATTGATTGAAAATTAATAAAAGGATTTGTTTTAGTCGGGAATCAAAGAAACGGTGTTTCAGATTTTGTATTAATGGACTGATATTATAAAAAGGACTTTAAAAATAGCCCCGCATACATCCCGCAATAACATATTTGTATATTTACTTAATTGAGAGTAGTTGAAATATACATAGTAATCTTAAAAGGCCAGCTCGCGAGCCTCCTGGCTCCATCGCTAAACATTGGGTGAGCCCCGAAAAATAGAAAATATTATATAAATAATTTAGAATATAATAATCTAAAGGTTTTTTTTCCGGAATCAATACATTCCATTTACTAATTCAAAATGAATTTTTATGAAATAAACCTCACATAACGTGTTAAAACACTATAAAAATATCTACTATTACTTTCTAAAGCTCTATCAAATCAAATTATTCACGCTTAGAAAGACTTTCTTAATAACGCAATTATTATATACACGTACACGCAACCTTATCGTATAATAATTACTTTAATAAATTAAGGTTTCAAGTTGGAATGTGACTCAAGGTCAGAAGGTATCTCTTATGTCACGTTTAACATCATCGTGTTTTAATCAGTATCGGGTTTGACTACTTATAAATTATCTACGAAAATTTAGCGATTTTTTTGGATTAATAGAGTGGGTTTTTAACTTATTAACTTACATTTGTCTAATGACTTAATTACAATATATATTAGTACTAGTAGACTCGGCCAAGCGTTGCTGTGGCTAAGGTTTTTGTTACAGATGTTAAATAGTATCTTATGTGAAACGTTGGTACTTTCAACACAGCGCGGCGCCATCTGTTAGAATTGTGATTTGTGACTGTCAAATAATAACAGACAAATAATTAGCAATAAATTAAAATTGCGACTATAATTTGAGATTTAAACTATCCTATCTCTCAAGTTGGATCGAACTGCACATGGTGTGCAAATTTGATTGATATCGGTTCGGTAGTTTAGGAGTCCATTGAGGACAAACATTGTGACACGAGATTTATATAATATATATTAAGATTTCATATAGAACATAATAAATTCTAAACTAGTTACAAAACTGACATTGAAACCGGCCTCCTGTTAAGACAGATTATTTCTATCACGAAAAAATAAGTGTAGTTTTAAAATTTCAAGAGGATATTTAAAATCACTGTTGCTTATGATGCCTTTTATGATGAATCAAAAGAAATTATTTCATAAGACGTATAAATTTTTCAGATTGGTTTGATGCGCAGTGGCCGCTTGCTGGCAGAGGATCCACCGCAGGCACTCCTCAGAATGTACAACTGCATATCCCTTGAAGACGTCTTCCTCAAATTATCTAGGAAACAAGGTATGTCGAGGTATTCAATGCTAGGTTCGTCTAAATCTCTCATCGTAATAAGGTGTTCTCAATAATAGGAATAAAAGTATTAAGTACCTAAGTAAGATTTTAAACGCAGCAATGGGATAGTGAAACTTGCGCTAAGAAGCTATAAGCTATAATATGTAAATTGTTTAAAATGTATAACGTTATGTATAAATTAACTGGCTGATAAAAAAAAATAATCTTAAGCGTGACTTACGATTTTTATCACAGTATTAAAAAATCTGTCATGCATTCCGCTGTTTAATTTTCACATTACGTATTTAACAACTTAATGTTAAACGATTTATCAAATATTTATTTTTTACATTATCTAACGCTCACATTTGCATATTAACACAAAAAAAACGCAAGTATTTTTATTATTTGGCGAAAACTTCCAACTAAAACTTTATTGCAATATTTTATTGTCGTGCTATATCTTTGGTGTACGTATTCTTTTTAGCACTTAGTAAAATTACCTATTCATATAATTTAAGACGTAACACGAGTAACTATGATAAATGTTGTACGATAGCTATATAAGTCGTTATATAAGTGTTTGCGCAATGACATCTTATGAGTTCCGTGATTAATTGACGGAAATCCATACGTTACTAATAAATGAGAAATTATTTATTGATACTTCAATACGGAGAATTTCAAAGTATGATTGCAAAAGCCCCATGCGCTTCACAAATGTGCGTTTTGTCTTGCCTTACTACGCAAAAAAAAAGTAGAAAACGTACAATGTTTTTTTAACTAGAGCCTTGGTGACCAGACTTATACGAAAACCTACAGAAATTTATTGTGATTTAATTGTAATTTAAGTAAAATAATAATGTAATGTACACCATTCACTGTTCACTGTTCACTGTCCAATGCATCACACTCAGGTAACAATTAAAAAGAGGTAACTTATAAAACCAGGAATGGAGTGGAACCTGCAGTAATGTACTTGTTATGTTTACTGTCTTTGGAGTTTAGTGATTTTATTTGAAATAATTATACTTAGGTATGATATGCGGATACAATCATTGTTTCTGATTGGTAACGCAAAAAAATTATAGGAACGTTTATCACCATGCCTTAAAATAATGATCAATTTTACGATGTGTTCAATTAAACAGAACATATCGACTTACTTGTCTGCCCTGTCTGAATGGTATACCATTGAGACGAAAAGTAGTCTTCTAAATAGTTTATAAATTTAAAGGTTATAAAGCCATTTAAAAAAAACAACAGAAGGTGTAGTAAAAATATTATCATCAATTATATACATCTTCTTAATCAATAAAATAAAATATTAATGTTTAAACGCGTGAATTTATCATTGTAATTTTTTTCAATTAGCAGAGACAAAGAATGTCAATTAGCACATTTGGAAGTCATCTCAAGTTCAGTTATGCTTTACAAAGTTTTATATTATTATACCAAAAATGATTAAAGATTTAAAAAAAAAAAATTAAATTTAAAAAATATATTTTGATGAACACATAAGAAGAAGACACTGAAGTTTAATTTTACACTTCGAAATCCCAAACTAACTTTGCCGTTTTTCTTTCAATATTTTCAAAATTAAAAGTCAATTTATACTAAAACCATTAAATATCATGTTTTTAAAGCAAATTCAAATTCTTGTTTATATACTTCGTGCTTATGCATAAATATATGATTAAAATTAATAATGTAATAGAAAACCATATTTTCATATTATACAAAATTTTACATATTTTGTAGTTTTTAATTATTCCGTGCCATTCAAGCATTTATAGAATTATCTTATTCATGCTTCAAGACCTTGCAAAGGTTGCACGCGATCTTCAATAACATAGACATTCTAGACTTCCTATTTAAATGATATTTTAAAGTGATGTATTTCTCGTTGCGACTTGTTATTTCGAATAAATAGGCCATTATCAAGGGCTGAATAACTTCAATATCTCATTAGCAAGTTTTTTGCCATAGTCTAAATTGGATAACTTAATGATAAATAAAACTTTAAAAACATTATATAGTAAAAAGTAAGAGCCCATATTCAATTCAAAAATTATTGATCATATAACTCCGAAGCTTTTTGTGCCTTCCAATTTCTTACTGGGACCAAGGATTTTCGGAATAAACGCATTAAAACTAACAAAATGACGGAGCCTAGGAGGCGGTAAAATACCTTTAAATATAATTACTTATTAATATTTGCTAAACAGTTTTCATGTAATGTCAGACTTAAAACATGTTTATGGCTAAAGTAACCTACAGTCAGTTCTCTAATAACTCTTATAATTACTAAATAATTTCAGGACAAGGCAACCAGGTACCAGAAATAACTGTATCGGGCGGAGGCCTAGGACTCAACAAGATGTCTAAACGGGAAGAAGCTCCCTACGCCAATGAAGACGCGCAAGTCATCGGGCTAAACTTCCACCAGAGCAAGGAGGTGCTAATTGTTGATAACGGAGTTGGTTCAAATGGAGATGTGAGTTTTAAAAATATTCTTATTTACGTATACCTATACGTATAAGAAAGCAAGTGTCTATTTCCACATTAAAAGGCATTAGTACTGGTATTTTTTATAAATTTGGAGATAAAAGTTGTGTCACTAAGGTAAGTGACATAAATCTCCCCACAATGAGTAAGATTTTACTTTACATTATAAATAACACAGGCTAAATGTACACAACAATATTACATCAAATATTGAAATTTTTTAGTATGTACTATCTATTAATAATATTGAGTTATGGCAATACGTTACTTTTTTTGGAAGTTGTTAATACTTTTGAACTAAAGTAGTAACTAATATACGTAAATTGCCTACTAATATATATATAATCTCTGTATACGTATATGTACTGTATATGTGTGAATTGCATATATGGGATACCATACAACGATCCATAGTTTTATCTGTATGACAGAAAAGCTGCCGAATTTCTATCGATATTTTGTAAAAATAATTTTTGTTTCATTAAACTTTCAGTTACCAGGAAAGAAATCGGAGGCTGCAACAGATTGTACCGATTGCGCTGGTAGATTTAGTGTGAGTATATTTTAAATATTATGTACTAACATATTCAACGTACTACAAATATAGCTATTTAATGTTGTTTGTATTACTCTTGGGGCAAATTGAGAAATCTAAAAGAGGCAAGACATCGGTTAAGTAGGGCTTTAAGTACTTATTACATCATTAAATAAGAAATTTAAATTTTCTTCTGAAAACGTCTCTTTATTTTGACATTTTAATTAAATTAAGAAATAAGTTATATTTTCTTAGATAATTAAAAGTTTGCGTATGATAACAGTAGATGTTGTAATCATAATAATCCATTTATATTATAATTTCCAGTTCACATCCCGAGGTAAAATTAAGGCGTTGATTCAAAAGAACTTCTTGCGGATGTGGAGAAATATCGGTGTGATGCTATTCATCTTTGCCTTACCCGTGATGCAGGTCATTCTCTTCTGTTTGGCAATTGGACGAGACCCAAGTGGACTTAAAATGGTAAGACTTATAAAATAAGATATTGGGATGAAACCTTTATTATCACAATTATTTCATTAAACAAAAACAATATTTCTTTATATGTATACTAATTCTTTCTTACAAACCACAGGCTATAGTAAACCACGACGTTAATGTGTTCGACGGCTACTGTCCATACAACTCTTCCTGCTCTATGAAGAATCTGTCTTGCCGGTATTTGGACAATTTGAAAAATGAGTCAATTATCAAGAATTATTATGCTGACCTAGATGATGCAAAAGAAGCAGTTCGGCAAGGAGAGGCCTGGGGAGTCATCTATTTCAACGAGAATTATACCGATTCCTTGGTCGCGAGACTGGCTTTGGGTGAGAAACTTGTTATTACTTTTTATTATGTATATTTTTTATAAATATTTATTTGGACTAAGTTACAGTTATAAATATGTTCAAATTCTTTGAATATGGATTTTCGCTGTAATATATCATCTGAATAAATAATATTAAACAAAAATAGCTTTGAGCTTAATTTTCATGGTGTAATGTTTAAAATAATGAAAATAATGTCAGAAAAAAATAATTTTCAATTTTCTTTTTAATGGTTTTCAGGTGACACGGCTGACAATGAGACAATACTATCATCAGAGGTGGAAGTATGGCTGGACATGTCCAATCAGCAAATTGGTTTGATGCTGAGTAGAGACATACAATTCTCTTACAGGGACTTCGCTAAGGTAATTCTCGCATAATTTTTTAAAATATACTAGCAAGTCACTTCGGTCGCGTAAGTCCCGACTCTAATCTTACCTTTAAGCATTCCTCGACTAGTTATTAACTAGTTTCAAATTCTGGTTTTGTATTTAATCATATGTATATTTTGTCAAGTCTTTTAAACAGGTCTGATAAATAATTCGATCTATTTCAGGGTCTTTTATCGTCATGTAACTACAATCCTAAAGTAGGCGACATTCCTATCGACTTCAAGGATCCTATTTACGGTGATACCAATCCTTCCTTCACTGATTTCGTCGCGCCGGGGGTTATTCTAACGTAAGTACATATCCACAACATGAAAAAGAGCTTTTATTTGTATAGATGTGAGATAAACTTATATTAAGTAGAAAAACGACGTTACTTATATTGTTAAATGTCGACATAAGTAAGTATTCAATTGTTTTACTGCAACAAGGTGATACTTCTTAATGAATTTTTTCCTAAAATTTTACAAAAAGATTTTTACACTAGATACTAAAATTCGTTTGGCAAGAATTAGAACTTCGGTATGTAATAGAGGATACCAAAAACTTTCTTTTCCAGAATCGTGTTCTTCTTGGCCGTAGCTCTCACTTCGTCTGCTCTCATAGTAGAACGTACTGAGGGTCTATTGGATCGATCCTGGGTGGCTGGTGTTTCCCCAGGGGAGATTTTATTCTCTCATGTGGTGACTCAGTTTGTTGTGATGTGTGGACAGACAGCGTTGGTGCTCATTTTCATGATACTCGTCTTTGGAGTGAAGAGTAATGGAAACATCGCGTATGTCGTCATGCTGACGATTTTGCAAGGTAAAAACTGCGTTAACTGTAATTTACTGTTACCCTTCTTAGTAAACTTGTTCCGCCTTTTCTACCCATGTATAAATATAAATGATTCAAGAAAAATTAAAGTTTATACTTCCAAGTAACAACCGTGCAATCTCTTTGGTATTGTTATTTTAAATATTTTACTTTAATATAGATAATAATCGGCTGTAGGTTTTCCACTCATAAAGAAGGTCCCCTTCGGCCTTAGCATCAAAACCTACCTCTGCACCCTCATTGCAGATGTAAAGTATTGGGTCATATAATATCGAATAATACCTTCTTTCAGGACTTTGTGGAATGTGCTTCGGCTTCGTGATATCAGCTGCCTGCGAGCTCGAACGAAACGCCATCCAGCTTGCCCTAGGTTCATTCTACCCTACTCTCCTTCTCAGTGGGGTAATTTGGCCCATCGAGGGCATGCCATGGATACTACGATACGTGTCTACTTGTTTACCCTTGACCCTCGCTACCTCGTCACTAAGATCCATATTGACCCGCGGTTGGCCCATAACTGACCCCGATGTCTATATGGGCTTTGTTTCGACTATACTGTGGATTACTTTATTCTTAGTCCTTACTATAACGATTTTGAGGTTCAAACGGGGTTAAATTAGTTTTTGTTTTATTTATAAGTGTTGCTTTGTAAAAACCCAGTACCATTTATTTAGCTATGGACTTTGTGCCTAGATTGATATTTTAATCCAGTTGTATCATATGAAATGTTGTAATAGTAACGCAGTGATAAAATATTTAAAATTCAACCATATATGATCCAAAAACGTAGTTCTGACTATTGGGTTTTTACATAACAACGGTGATTATTTATTTTTTCTGGGTTTTGTATGCAAGTTCTTTTTTATCTGCTGTATATGGCAACCCTTATTATATTGCTCATTGCTGTATCGTGAAAATAATTTGCTCAAACTGCTATGAACAATGTGTGAAATCGTTATAACCAAGAGTAAAATATTTACCATTAAAAACCATTTAAAATGACCAGGATAACATAATATGGATACTTATTCCAAAAATTTTCGGATACTCTATGTGGATATTTTTCTACAAACAAAATCGGTTAAAATTGATTTCACACCTGCCTGGATTATATTGATGAAATTAGATTATATTGTGTGCTAATCCCGCCAAAATAAGCCAGGCCTTAGAGTAAATGACTGTTAGTCAATGTAAATAGTAGAATAATACTATAAGGTTTTAGGGATGTTAGCAATTATGATTTGTCGAACGTTTTTCTTAGGGTTTTTTTTCTTACAAAGGAGGATTAAGACCTAAAAATATTCTTTTAGTATTACCAGAGATATAATTCCCATTAAAAATTATATAAGAAAGAAATGCCTGAATTTTCATGTGCATCTGAAAGTTTGTCGTCGTAACTTCAAAAAAATCTTATAGCTAATTTCACCTTCATTATACAATGCTAGTTTCTTCCCGGATGATTTTTTTATCCCCGGTATAGGACTACGTTAAGTGTCTATGACTCGAAGTTACCATAGATTTAGATGGTGCCATAATGGTGATTTTTTTATCGAACTCTGCGACAAAATTTTAATGTAATCGTTGATTACAACCTAAGATTTTGACACTACGCGCCATCTTCAATCGAATTATGTTCCGTAGATTATAAATATACACCAACTTGTCAATGGCAATAAGATAATCTATAATGTATAGTTTGAAATAATTTAGGCTTCATAGAAATAAGGTTGTATTTTAGACATGGCATATATAGTAAATGTTGCCAGGTATTTCATAAAATTTTGTATTTTTTTTACAGAAAATATAATAAATTCGGTTAAATTTGAACGGGCAATACTTAAATGTAATTCAATAGGAGCTAGATTAGGCTAGAAGTGTCAGACTGTGATTATTTTTGCTAACATTGACATTTTGTTATGACAATTATACAATATTGTACCAAATAAGATATTGTGTTTATTAATGTAGACCTTTTTATTTAAATAAAAGTCCGTACAATCTGTCATAGCGATGTTTTTCTTTCCTCCTTAGTTCTCTTGGTAAACAATCTTGAACATTTTAGGCATATGGCAAACATATTTTACTATCTTTTATCAATGATCTATCTTCGTTAGTCCGTTTCAGCAATAAGCAGTTGTCGTGATTCGAAATAGTTAAAACGCTATTATTGTTTCAAATAAATGAAGCAATCTATAAATATAACAGTTAGTATATTTCATAAAAATACTTCACCAAATTACATAATTAAAATTTATTGAAGTGACGACAAGTTACAGCTCATTGAATTACTTAGTTAAAATCTCACTAAGCGCTTTCTTCTTCTTTTGACCTTTGTTGAATTTTCCTTTCTGTAAAAAAAATATTTTATATCTCATTATTTTTTTTAATTTTCAAACATGGTCGTATGGATTTAGTATTAAACTGCACATGACCTCCTATAGGTACCTACACCTTTGTGAAAAATGTATCCTAACTTATAAATAAAAAACAAGTTTGTACAGAATAAACAAAAGCTCAAAATGACGTAACATTTATAAATACAAACGCGCATAGCGGGCGCGCCCACACATGTAAATAATTAGTAGTTTGCCATGGACTATAGAAATTGTGCACCTTAAGCCAAAAATAAAAATGAAAAGTTCTTGGCAATACAAACTTCTAGAATTTGGTTTTAATCTGCATCGTAATGAGTATTAAAACATTGTATGCTATAAATACAACATATTTAATAATGACTTGATATTTTTTCCGTTATGTTTTAAAAATTTGATAATGATTACCTTCTTCTTTTCTGCAGTTCTTCCAACAAATTCCTTCCTCTCTTTCTTACCGAGCTTATTAGCTGGTCCTTCACTTTCATCCTGTAAGATATTAAATATTAACATTGTATTAAAAAAGTCAAGTACGTAAAACGTAAGTTTCGGAACGAGTAGGATATGCCATACAACGAGTTGTTTTCAATATTGACATAACCCGCGTAATTCAGAATCACAGATACCGCAGCATCAACAAATAATAATCATTAATCATTAAAAAACCATATCAATTATCAACCCACATTACTACTTTTCATAATCAACGCATACATACAGAAATCATTCTTAACATTTAATTGTGACTTCTTCTTTAACTAAAATGAACATCACAAAAAATTAGCAGTAAAAATTAAAAATTACACCAACCTGATTCTTTCTTTTATTTGCTAATCTTCTAAAAGCACCATCTTGTTCCTGGCCATTATTTCTGTCAAACTTGCCCGGTGCGTTTCTGTTAAACCCTCGATTTCCATTATCAAAATTTCTATTTCCAAAGTTTCTGTTACCGCCATTTCTATCAAACCCACTGTTTCTATTATTACCAGCAATCCTGTTATTTCCACCATTTCTGTAGTTGCCATCATTTCGGTTGTATCCACCATTTCTGTTATTTCCAACGTTTCGGTTTCCACTGTTTCTGTTGTCCCTGTTATTTTTGTTTGCACTTTTCTTGCTATGTATTTGAAGGCACCTATTTACTCTGAGGATTCTATTTTTTATAGTAAGATCTTCTTCGGAGAGAGCTAACGCTAACTCTACTGCATCCTTTGATTTAAAATTAACATAGCCAAATCCTGAAAGGAAATATTACCATTAGATTAACTATTTAAGTAGTCTAGTAAAAAAACAGTATGCACTACAACAATAAAATAAATTTTGCAATTTTTGAAAAATTACTGGTTGAATTTGAGCTTGGAACAATGTCACAATGAGCTATATACAGTTATCAACTTAATATTCTTAAAGTAAATAACTGTGCATTATCGGGGCACTAAGTATATTTTGCGACTGGCCTTCTATTGTAATATGAAATAGTATGGGATTGGCATGTTTGGTCATACACATCGAAATCTGATTGGCGGTAGAGCGCCAAATGAAGCTATTGCTGAAGGTTGAGTATTTGGCAGGAATATTTCGAATTTAAATATTTTACTTCTTTATTTTAACTTTATTATTATTGTCTTTGGTTACTACAGAACTACATAATTAAATAAAACTTAAAACTTATGAATGTAACTTAACGCGAATTTATAACATTATTTGACAATAACATTTTAAGTTCTGTATATAATCTTGGTAAATCATAGAGTTACATATTACATAATTCGTAGAATACCTTTTCCAGCACCAGTCTTCTCATCCCTCACAATCCGAACTGATTCTATTTCTCCACACTTCTCAAACTTGGCTCTTAACGTTTCATCTTCTATAGCAAAAGGCAAATTACCAATGAATATAGAACACTTGGTATCCAATGTACCAGTTATATCACTTCGAGTCACTCGTAGGTGGTGACCATCTAGTACAGTGTTGTTTGCAGACAAAGCCTAAAAGGAAAAGCACATAATATATAAGTGGCTGACGGAGTTGGTAGCTGTTTTTAAATTGTAGGTAGTGATTCAAACTATCAAAAGACTTTATTGTATAAAATATATTTTCATCATCTATATAGTAAATTTTTAAAACTATATCTGATTTTTATGTGGTTAGCATTAATAGACAATGATTCAAGAATAAGATTTAAAAGTATAATAATAGTTTACATTGCACTACATTAAAAAAAAATCTGGTGCCATCTTCTGTATCATAGATCTTATAAATTATGCTTTCCTATTTACACACAGACAAAGTAACAGTAACTTAAAATGGCTATAATTCATCAACATGGAATATAGTATATGTAATATGGACTCAATTTCCACACTTAGATGCTTCATTTGTGCGTACAATTCATCAACAAACTATGATTATTAATATGGAACCAAATCAAACTAACCTTTTCAACAGACTCAGGCTTCTGATATTTGACATAGACATTAACGGTTGTCCTTTCAGGGTGCAATTCATTCTTGATAATTGCAAGTTTTGGAGTCATAGTTGCATCCTTTACTGGCACAGCACGAATTCTGGAAACACATGTTTGTTCACATGATAAAAAAAAGCTGGAATTAAAAACAGACAGGGAGCAGATCTCGAATTGACTTGGCAAAGGATAAAGAAAAATTAAATTATGCCTATATTTATAATAGTTTTTAAGGGAATAAATAGGCTTTTTTACATATAAATTCTTTTTACAAAAAATTACTACATATAAAACAGTAGTAATAGTAATAATATATATATTTCCAGTAATAATGGCCCATATGAAGAAATATCTTACCTTACAGTGTCAATATCTCCATACTGACTAAATAATTTTTTAATATCCTTTTAGTCTTAGGCTTGTAAAGCACATTCCCAATAAACAGGGTTCTCTTTACTTCATCTTCACTCTCTTCTTGAGGTATGTTTGCTTTATCTGTCTTAGTTTCTTTTGCCTTCTTATTTTTCCCCTTTTTTTCTGGCGCTTTTTCTTCATCATCAGAACTGTCAGCTGGCCCTATTAAATAAAATTGAGTTCAGAATAAAAAACAATTATTGCTATTAAATTTATTGTACTAATAAGGACGAACCTGTGACTAACATTAGATTTGGCTTTAAAATAGTGAAAACAATATCATGACTACATGCAGAATACCCATGGAAAATCACAAAGTGTCACACTGACTCCTATTGTGTAAACTATGACATGGCTTACTATACATACTAAATATGACTTCCACAGGTTTTCTAAGAATTCAAGCCCTCCATTATTCACTTTACCTTACATAAAAGAGAAGTTATCTTATTACCTGTGTCAAGTGATTCTTTATGTTCATCCTCTGATTGTATTTCATGATCTGATTCATGCTCAGAATCTGTATCTTGGGCAGTAATTGCATTTGGATTAACTATCATTTCATCATTGGCCGCAGGCATATTTATTTCTGATTTCCTTTTTTCTATTTGTATTTCTCTATCTACATGTTCTGTATTCTCACTTCCCAATTCTACCTTTGCCTTATTTTTTTTCTTTTTGTGTTTTTTATTATTTTTAGTTTTTATGATTTCTGTAACATTTTCTTTGGAGTCAGTTTCAATAACTTCTAATTTATTAGTACTCTCTTTGTCATTAGATGTTGCCTTCTTTGAAGATATGTTCATTGGATCATCTTTTGATCCTTTATCTTCACTTGTTACAAGGGTTTCCGTACTACTTTCTTGAGCTTTGGACTGTCGTCTTTTCTTCTTTTTTAAAGGTTTATTACTATTTTGTATATTTTCTGAGATTGCGTTAGCATCTGGTGTTTCCTTAGGAGATTTGGGACTCTTCATTTTCATAGTGTGTTGACCATCAGTTTCTAGCTGTTCTTTTAAATGTTTCTTTGCTTTATCAACAACTAGGTTGGCTAAATTGCTATTACCTTCTTCAACTGTCGTATCTAAGTCTGGATTCTGAAATATTCGTTTTGGCGATTTCTTTACTATCGCTTTCTTTTTCTGTAAAGTTGGAGACAAGAATATGGAACGGTCATCAACGTATTCACTCCTTGGGGTGACGTTAGGTGATGGCTGGTGTTTGGTAGGAGTTAATGCTCTTTTTAATAATTTTGGCCTACTTGGCGTCACATTACCAGATACTAAAGCTGCAACACTTCCAACTACGTAATCCATGTTAATTATTTAAACATTGAAAAGCAATATTATACCGTTACAGGTAATTGATAACTAATTTCGCAATTCCAAGTTTAAAGTAAACGCGAGCACCACATGGCACATGGTGCTTTCATTGACAATCGATTGACAAATCTGAAGTCTCTGACAATTAACAAATGACATGGATACATTTCGTCAAAAAATTTAAAAAAAGGGTGCGTGTACTTATGTACGCGCGAAGAAGTTATACTTCTTTGGCATTATTAAAAATAGTTTTTGATTGCATGCAAATAATTAATTACAATTAAATAATCAAAGACTGGAAAAGGAGTCATTATAGTCAATTAAGTTCAGTTTACATTTGAAAAAATTAAATAAATAATTATTTATTATTATTCTCTTACATTAAGTGTAACATAAATTCTATTTAGTTAAAAGTATATATTATTATATATTTAGAACATCTCTACCAAACACTAAGAAGTATGTTGTAGCTTTGGCAGTATTGCACAATATAAAATTAATAAATTTCTTTGAAAAAATAATCAAAACTCCTTTATTTGTTTAAAAGGTAAATGACAAATGTCATTATGGTCATTCAAAATTCTTGGCATACGAACTTCACGCATATTCTATTTCTTTTAACTTGTAGATTGTCTTATTCCTATCTCGCTCGCGCACGCTATAATCACACTCCCAATTTTGTGTCACAGGTCGCGCGCATCGTAAAATTTCACTCTCATAAATTTTTCATAACGCGCCTAAAGTATAACTTCAACAATCATATTTAATTTTTTTTTGTAAAGGGGATTATATTGATATCATAATTTCAAACGCGCTTCTATTGCGTAAAATCACAAATCATTTTTTATTGAGTCTTTAGTTACCTAGAGACAAAGCTGCTGCCAGTGTTGTTTTGAGCGAATAAGATATTTTCTTGTCGATAGAAATAAATAATCACGTATTATGGTTAATGTTAAGTAATTTTTAAATTGTTAAATGACATTTACAATAGCCTACTAAGACACAACTTACAGCTTTACATCTTATTATTAAAATATATTCCGTAGTTGATACCATTTGTCAAAAGTTCACCCCCCATATAACATTATTTCTTTATTAACGTTTCCTTAGATAATACTTGCCAAATGCCAACCGATCTTTTGTTTAAATTTATTGATTATTTATCGCTGATACTTACATAAATTACAGCATCCTTTAATAACCAAAGATATTTTCTATGAGAACTGTGTACAAAGCACAAATCTAGCCCGGAAGAAGCCAACATTATGATTTAATCTTCTTTTTCCTAGGATGGCTTTAGAATTAAAGGACAAACATATCCCTTCATACGCTATTTCGTTCTTTTTCTTCGTTTTAGTTCTTTTTAATAGCTATGCACTTGCTACTTCATAATTAAAATTTAGAGCCAGAGGTTACGACCATAGATGTGCGTAGTCTGTCAGGTGTCATGGTGTAATGTAGTTTTACTTTGTAGTTTGTTATTTATGGAGCATTTTTATTTTGTGTGATTTAGTGAGTGACGCTTTCTCATTAAATTAAATAATCGTGTTTTAATTTACTATCAAGTTTATGTTAAAATATTGTGTGGATTTCGCTGAGGTTTTAAATAAAAGGAAGGATCTATTCGTATGTATTATTTGTATTTAACAGTAATTAAGTTACTTCGCCATGTTATGCCGCCCGCCATTCCCTTATCGTGTTTTTTTGTGTTTAGATACATAAGGGTCCTATTTGAATTGAAAGATCATAATATTTAAAAGACAGTTTTTGTAAGTTTTGATTATTAATTTGCATTTATTGAAACAATTTTTTGTGAATTGTAAGGTTATAAAGTTATAAAATTAAGTGTAAACTCCACAAAATGTCCGGTTCTTTATTATTAATTGTATCACACAGTAGATTAGTTGTATTAAGTTCATTAAAAATGGTGCACAATCCGTAAAAAATAAAGAATTGCCTATTTCTATCTTAATTTTAAAACCGTGAGCTCACTACTCACAATAAAACTAATATAATGTTATGTATTAACTATTTAATGCATATGTAAATTATGTCAAGCAGCTTAGGGATTTTACCTCGGGGAGTAAATAGGAGAAGATATCCCCATCTCCTACCTCCTATGCAGTGTATACTGCACCGGAGGTTTTTTAGTGTAACATGCCGTTGAGGTCCAGGTAGAATGCGACAGCGACCCTGGAGCCTCTGTAACGCGGCTTTGTAGGAAGTACTCGTGGTGGTTTAAGTGGGTCTTGCTCACCCAGTCTCTGAATAGCAGAATGCATTTCCACAAAAAAGGGATTTTACCTAGATTTAACTTTTATGGGTTATATGATTTATTTTTAACATGGGCGCATGCTTCACAGAATTTCATATATACAATACTGCCTTAATTACTCCAAGCCCTTAATAACTGAGGCGTAACAATCACTCAACCATAGTTAATAGGATGTCCCACACATTCAGAAAAAGATAATAATTTTACCAGTTTAATAAATAAAGTACTAAAATATACTAGCAATCTTAATCCAATATTTAATAATTTATCCATGGACAAGTTATAAACATTCATAAACTAAGTATTTTTAATCTTTGGCAGTGTGACTATAATAGACCTAAGGTAGATCCGTATATTGTATTAGTAATTTATGCAAATTGAATTAATTATGTTCCTCATAGAAACTTAATTGGTTGATAATATGAACATGGAATTCTATATATAATTGATAATGTTAACACTTGTATGTATGGGACAAACTGGATTAATACAGTAGTCATTTTTAATTATTTTTATTAACTTGATTTTTAATTTCAATTTGTTACGATAAATTAACTATTATTTTTGTCTTAAATTGAGCAACTATATCTTGTTTGATATTTAGAACATCACACCCAATTTCATAAAAAGTTGTAATAACTAAATAAAATCAGTTTCAAAACGTATTCAAGTAAGCCAATATACATACATTATCTTTCTGTTAAATATTCCTAGCACAATGTTTTGTTTAGCTTAGGTTTCTCTTTGAGGCCTAAGGTCAACCCATTCAATTGGTAGAACATAATTTAAATTGCAAATATCTTTTCACTTGGCTTAAACTGTGTTTAAAGATCCCATATTATGAAGACATCCTTTTGTTTGTATATATGAAGATAATATTCTACATAACATTCTAGATTCTGGATTGATCAATGAGAAATGAAATTAATAGTTGAAAGTTACCTCCAGTTAAATGAATTAACAAGTATATATAATCATGTCTTATGAGATGATGTTTATAAACATATTATACTAAAATAACTCTAAAGGCTCTATTTTCTTTTTAGGCTGTTTTTAGTATGTTACACTGTGTATGTCCTGTGTTTACAACTTTTTGATCTTTACAGCCATGTGTTGTCTTTCATAAATAGAGACTTATAAGTATCTCAAGAACTAAATACACATTTGAAGTGGGTATACCTGCACCATCTTTTTTCAATTTAGTTACAAGTCCGTAAAGTTTTTCTACATTTTCATTTTAGAACTATAATTGAATAACTTCAAAAAAACATGTTACACAGTTTTTTAAGTAAAGTCAGTAAGACATAGCAAAAAAAAGGGTGCGTGTACTTATGTACGCGTGTAAGAAGTTATACTTCTTTGGCTTTCTTTATTTATTTAAAATATTAAATAATTAATAACAAATATTTAACGTATATAATTTAATAATATTTAATATTTAGTATATTATTCAATTATTAATTAATATTAATTATTGTTATTATTTATTATATTATTCATTCAATTTAATAACTACGTATGTTTCATAACCTTTTAACTAAGTAACAATAGGTCTTTGTGAAAAAGCATTGCTAAATTTCTTTGAAAAAATAATTAAAACTCCTTTATTTCGTTTAAAAGGTAAATGTCTATTATGGTAGGGGAGCCCACGATGCTAAATGGGGATTTACTCGAGCGTCGTAGAGACCTATTGGAATGCAAAGCTTAGATAAAAAGAAGAAAAAAATGTTATATGATAAATTCCTTTTCATCGGTGGGGGGAAGCGGCTATAGATAGTTAAATATGTAAAAAAAAATTGTTGCATGGACATCCTCGAGCGCGTCAGATATTAATAGCATCTATGCCCTACGTATTTTTAATAATGTACGTATGTTAATCTGATCGTTTGCATGATGCGGGTGGTTGTATTTAAGTGTTGAAAATTTAAAAAAAAAAAATTTATCGAGCGCGTCAGATTTTCTAAGGGAGTGTTAAGTGCACCAAAAAAAAGCTCTCATTCACTAATCTGACGATTTCGATGGGACGCAAACCCACAGCCATTTTCTTAATTTGCAAAAAAAAATCGCAATTTTGAAATACTCAAGCGCGTCAGATTAAGATATATGTGGTTCATCTTTATGTTCTAAACGTACTGTCTCATAATCTGACGATTATCTAGAGGGATTCGCCTGATCTGACAAAAAAAAAATAGAAAAACGGTTCACCTAAAGGGCCATCCCTGCAACTTCCCGCTAATTCCATTCCTGGGCGCTTAAAATTGATATTTTGAGCTCGCTGAGTTCAAAGAAATAACATTTCTATGCATTTGAGCTCTCCCAGCTCGAAAGTCTGATAGAAGTTTCATAGAACACTATTTTTGGAATTTTCAAACCTCAATAACTTTTGAATGGATCAAGCAATTTTCACGCAGTTGGCGGCATTCGACGCAGTTTTATCATTCTCATAAGTGATTTTGCAATTTTAATTGATCGAACCACAAATTTCGGAGTAATCTCGAAAAAACACTTTTTCGGGTTTCTTTCGTGTACGATATCTCTCGAACGAATCAACCGCTTTTGACCAGCTTGGTGGCGATCGACGTGGTTTTTTAAGCTCAAAGGCGGATTAGTTTTTGAAGTTGATCGATAAAGAAACCACTTTAAAAAAAAATATTTCTTATTTTTTTAAGATTTTTCAAAATTTCTCAAAATCTATCGGTCCGAATCGGTTCAAATTCACAGGAAATGTAATTTTGAGGGAAATATTTAGAACGCCGTTTAGTAGATTCCGATCGGTTTAAGGAAATGTAGGCATCACGCAGCTGAACGCATTTAACTTTATCGACGAATTTTTGTTATTTCGGCTTGCGGAAATCGTCAGATTATATATTTTTCATTATTCTTGAATTATTTCCTTCAAAATAAAAAAAAATTAGCTACGCTCGAGAATGTCGAGATGACGTTTTTTTTTTACAACTTTGTTGCCCTCCCCTTTTTTTCCGTCACTCTCAAATTGTCAGATTAGTGGAATATACACTTTTTAGGATGTAATTAACTCACCCTACCTTAATCTGACGCGCTCGGGAATTTCTGATGGTCAATTTTTTTTTACTAAACTGATCCTGTCTCCTTCACGTGCGGCCTTATATATGGGCCTCATATTTTGTGGAGGTACTTAACCGGGTACAAGGTATCCCCCTATATATTAATCTGCCGCGCTTTAGTAAATCCCGAAATCCCCTCTTGGGCTCCCCTACCATTATGTTCATTCAAAATTCTTGGCATAGCTGCTAACTTCACACATATTCTATTTCTTTTTACTTGTAGATTGTCTTATTCCCATCTCGCTCGCGCACGCTATAATCACACTGACAACTTTGTGTCTCAGGTGCGCGCGCATCGTAAAATTTCACTCTCATCAATTTTTTATAACGCGCCTAAAGAAGTATAACTTCAAAAACTTTTATCAGTAAATTAAGCTAGATTGTTATGTCCAACAATGTCTCAATGAATTGATAATTTATAAAAAGAATGGTTTAACTGTTAGTAAACCTACCTAACTAGCAAGTTTAACTAAACTAAAGTTTTATACTATAAACTTGTAATCTATAATTTACACTGTTCTGTTGGAAATATAATTTTTATTGTATTAAATATACAACCAAAAATATTGATTTAACAAAATAACAGATTCAAAAATAACATTCCTACATAATTAACATAATATCACCTTGAGGTAATGATATTATGCCAATATTATCTGAAACTTGCTTGACCTTGCAAAGTAACTGGATCTATTTTCAAAACAAACTGAGATATTAAATAAGTCCCACTCAGTCTAATTTAACATTAATAGTTTTCTCTCTTAAATTGTATGATATTATCCCATCATAAGACCTACAGTGTCTGTTGTATCAAAATCCTTTATAATCACTGGTGGATCTCTGTTGTCATGCTAAATACTAATCATTCTTGACATTGTGTATTGTAGATAGTTTAGTTTCCCATGCTCATATGTAGATGAATATATTTTACCAATCCTATTAAAATAATGTATGTTTTCATTGTACCGACACAAGTGACCTTGTCTTCTTTGTTAATCTAATAAATAGGTTTGGAATATATATACTAGGTTTCACATTTTATTAGAATTGTATCATTGATATGGATGGAATATGAAGCGGTACACGCCGTATTTTCAGAATTGGGATTAGAATTGGCTCTGGGGTGACTTGGTGATTTAAATATTACGGAAACGGAATATGATTTGATTTGATCTGACGGTGTTTAATTTAAAACAAGACACGTAGTATGGTAATAATAATATCTATACATGTTTCCTGTGTTGAATTAAATGTTGGGATTTGATTGTCTAAACAATAACTGAGTAATGTAGATTTTGACGATAAATATAGTTATACGTGTATCGGCATTATTTAACCCTTTAAATCGTAATATGATAGATTAGAATAAAAATACTGATTCTAGGAAATAATACAATCTGTAATAATATTTTTTGATTAGTCTTCTAAAAGACTGTGATCTAATTTAATTGTACAACATGCTGACTTCTCATGTTTGTGCAATTATAATCATATAAGCATATAGTTCAATGAACTTGTGAGTTATGGCGTGTCGCCAGACTTTATAATGAAAACTCGCTAAAGGGCGCGTTTTTGCGCTGTATATTAAAAAAATTACGTAATAATTGAATTTTCAAAATTTTCAGTTTTACTTTTAATGCGATTTTTATTTATTAAATATAAATAAATATGTACATACTTATGTTTATACAATTACGTAGAACGAGTAATTATAAGTAATTCACCTTTAAATATAAAAAAAGGTAACTTTATTTTTGAGAAATGCAATTATACTGAAACTAAATTTATAGTAAATATTGTTGTCCAGTGCCCTAGGTCATTGAGCTATACTTTTTGTAAAGTATTATGTGTGTTAATTTGACGTATTTTGGAACTATATCATGCAATGTTTGTAAACGATAAGATTTTCGGTCAGACCACACCTGTTGATAAGAATATGAAGAAATAATCCACCGCCAAAGTCTTGTTCGCATAACCTGAGATCATTTAGTATGTGGCACCGTATTATATAAATGAGTTTATTTATCAGAGCAAGAGCAACAGGGGAATACCAAATGACGTCTTTGATTAAGGTATAAAATGTTTTAAATTTGAGACATAGAGCAAAAAGCGGCAAAGTAAGAGGCCGTTCTAAACGGTGTCTATCAAAAAGCCACTAAACTAGACTACATTTCTAATGTTTGTCAAAAATAAACGTCTCGCCAGGAATAGAACAGCCATTGTTTTTCTGAATAACATATGTGGAAAGAAATCTCTAAACATTTTTTATGCCTTTGTAACTATGTAATTAGTATTTAGTGTAAAAAACAAATTTTGATAACCGATAAATTTCGTTATTAACTAGTGTTTCTTTAATTTTATGCATTGTTTTAAAACATTATCGTAATATATAAGGCAGAAACGAAACAAAATGGCGGCAATACTCTTTAGTATCCTCAATAAGTATCTAAATTCTAAATTAACACTTGGTGCGTTCATCTACTCATAAAACTAATAGGTTCAGCCCTTCTTGGCCTAAGTACCGCGTGAGTGGAACCCATATGGTACAAATAAAGGCTCACTGCGATTTTGCGTGCTATTATGTTCGTAATAATACTTGCACATATTATGTAGGTTAAAACTTTAATACAATAGGGAAATAATAAAACTAATACAACTTTTGGTTAGTGGTAATGGCGTAGTTTTAGGTCGTATGACTAACCTCTGTATTTATAAAAACTTAATGACTGTTTCAACTAGTAGGTACTTTAGTATTTTTGTAAAAAGAAGAATAAAGTAACAAGAACAATGAGTGTACTACAATGAATTTAGTTTTTACAAATAACGCGCGTGGGACACTGTAGTTGATATAAATTTAATATCGTATGATATGATATGTGCGATACAAATAATATAAGAACTGACCAATTCATATGACTAATAATGTAAAATTTAAGATTCCTTTAAACACAAATTTGCGCGCCATTGTGTGTGGGCTGTGGCAGAATATGCGAACTTACGATTGTACCGCCTTACACATTTTTATACCATATTCTTGCAATAAGTAAATTATTATTATTATAGGAAATTGATTATAATATTTATCATAATACTAAGGGTTAGTTAAGTATTATATTTTTATTACCTATAAGTTACAATTATCGTTAAATCATCGAATATACGAAGAATGCATGTGAATATGTATATGAAAACTTTTAAAAATTTTGACATGAAAAGTATCTTGTTACCTGCACCACAAGCTATTTGTTTAAGTGTGCGTAAGTTAGTTCGTTGAACCCGCGTCATTACTTTGCTAAGATTGGTAGAGCGTTTTTTACATTTCAATATCAAGGTGAAATCTATGGAGACTGGTTTTTGATTATTTAATAAACACTGGTTTCCTGGGCTCGGTAGGTAATATTGCGAGTTGGGAGGTTTTGGGTTATAGGTTATATTTTATAAAGTAGATATACGATTACGATTACCTTATTTGTCTTTTAAATTCCACCTAAACTGTAGGCTAATTGATTAAAAAATCAATTCTGGTAAACTATGAAATAATAACTGCTTTTTTTTATATTCTGCGGTGTTTAGGTTAGCCCCGGCACCAAGTGTAGGGAAATTTGTATGTCACTGTATTTTAAATTAATTGAAATGAGTTAATTACTAATAGTTAGAAAATTCTCTACTCAAAATCTAAACTTTCTGTCTATAAGCGCATTTAACACTACTTCGTACGGTGAAGGAAGCCGTCATGCCTTAAACAGCGTGTTTTAGGCATATAAGACTGATGACCTAATTGCTATTTAGAAAAACAAATGATCACAAAACAGATATAGAAATCTGAGGCCCAGACCTAAAACGTAAAAACAGACCTAAAAGCGCCAAAATTTAGATATAGGATCTTATTAAATCTAACATTGGCTCGAAAGAATTCAGTATTGTAAATTTAGTAATAGCTTTTAAAGCTTTTAAAAGGGATTTGTAGCATGTTCTTTATGTATATGTGTATACAGAAGCTTTAAATTAAATTTATATAAAAAATATGTTCATCTGACAAAACAGGATGCTCGAATTGTAATTCAAGTAGGCCGTTGTTTTAATAGCAGCTGCGGTTTCAATTTGTGAACAAATAATCTGGTTAGACATTGGTAGTTCGTGTAGAAAGGTATTATTTTATTATCGTAGAAGGCCGGGAGTCGGGAAAACACTTGAACTATTTAATTTTTTTCTTACATGTTGTGGTGTTGGGCAGGGCATAGTTCTAGTTACTTTATTTTTTTTAGCTACGCAATACTAAATTTTCTTTGTTAATAGTTTTACAATCCCATGATAACGAAATCTCGATAAATCATGATTCAAGTTATCTTTACGCATATCTCATAATCACGAATAATTCTAATCTACTATCGAAATCTCATTAATATTCATATCTATAAACCCCCTACTATTTTGTAATCAATACGTAGAAGACTATTTTGTTTAAATAAATAATAATAAACTAAAAACAATGTAAATTTTTAGGTGAAAAAAAGAACAAAACTCACGATATTAAAAAAAAAATCATTCGAAAACTTCTTCATTTATAAATGGTTTTTGTTCTTTTACAGGTAAACCATGAGTAATATTGTAACGCGGAAAGGGCCCATAGGGGACGATAGTAAGGTAAATGTTATTTTAGTTTCATACAATATTTACCTTTTAAACGAAGGTTTAAACGTTTTCAATTGTCCTGTCTTACGTGGACTAGATGCCTTTAATTGTACAAAGATAAGAGAAACCTAATTTGATTACGTTATTATCTGAGAGTATCTTCTAACTGCATCTATTCACAATATAGTCTTATTATGATATTTCTTCTTATTGTTCTAATTATTGATGAAACATTTATCACCATACATAATCACATTTTCTCAAAAAAACTAATAAAATATATCTTTAAATGCTGAAGATGAATATGCTATGTAAAAGAAATAATATAAAATGAAAAATTTTCAACACAAATAATAAACATTGTTTCATTTCAGAAGCACGCAGATAGTCCTGTAAAAGATATGAAAAAGAAAATGGCTGTTAATGCTGAAAAAGAAAAACTGGCAGCTGAAAAAAGCGCAGAAAAGAATACGAAAGCAGCAGAGAAATCCAGCCAAAGTGACAAAGAGAAAGTTAGCAAAAGGATAAAAGTGTAGACAAAATAGTGGACAAAGCAGACGCAAAAGATAAATCTACAGATAAAATTGTAGAGAAGAAAGAAAAACCTACAGAGAAACCTGTAGACAAAAAGGATAAACCTACTGAGAAAAGTACCGAGAAAGTTGCAGAAAAGAAGGCGGATAAAGTAGAGAAGAAAGAGGAATCAGTAGAAAAAACTGACAAGAAGGAGCCTGTTGAAAAGAAAGAAGCCCCGGTGGCTCAGGTTGAGAAAACGAAAGAAGATGCTAAAGAGAATGGAAAGGTGGGCTATATACTATTTCTATACTTCCATTTTGCATTACATTAGTTAAATTACACTTTCTTTTAACTATACCTTATCTTGCATTTATCCATTTTAATAAAATTTAGTAATTGCTAGTTAATTCCAACTATAAGAGATTACCAATGGTAAAGTTTTATAAATTCTTCTTTTAAAATCTTTTCTTGATCCATTTTAATAAAATTTAGTAATTGCTAGTTAATTCCAACTATAAGAGATTACCAATGGTAAAGTTTTATAAATTCTTCTTTTAAAATCTTTTCTTGATCCATTTTAATAAAATTTAGAATTGCTAGTTAATTCCAACTATAAGTGATTACCAATGGTAAAGTTTATAAATTCTTCTTTTAAAATCTTTTCTTGATCCATTTTAATAAAATTTAGTAATTGCTAGTTAATTCCAACTATAAGAGATACCAATGGTAAAGTTTTATAAATTCTTCTTTTAAAATCTTTTCTTGATCCATTTTAATAAAATTTAGTAATTGCTAGTTATTTCCAACTATAAGAGATTACCAATGGAAAGTTTATAAATTCTTCTTTTAAAATCTTTTCTTGATCCATTTTAATAAAATTTAGTAATTGCTTGTTAATTCCAACTATAAGAGATTACCAATGGTAAAGTTTTATAAATTCTTCTTTTAAAATCTTTTCTTGATCCATTTTAATAAAATTTAGTAATTGCTAGTTAATTCCAACTATAAGAGATTACCAATTGAAGTTTTATAAATTCTTCTTTTAAAATCTTTTCTTGACCATTTAATAAAATTAGTAATTGCTCGTTAATTCCAACTATAAGTGATACCAATGGTAAAGTTTATAAATTCTTCTTTTAAAATCTTTTCTTGATCCATTTTAATAAAATTTAGTAATTGCTAGTTAATTCCAACTATAAGGATTACCAATGGTAAAGTTTATAAATTCTTCTTTTAAAATCTTTTCTTGATCCATTTTAATAAAATTTAGTAATTGCTTGTTAATTCCAACTATAAGTGATTACCAATGGTAAAGTTTTATAAATTCTTCTTTTAAAATCTTTTCTTGATCCATTTTAATAAAATTTAGTAATTGCTAGTTAATTCCAACTATAAGTGATTACCAATGGTAAAGTTTTATAAATTCTTCTTTTAAAATCTTCCATTTATCCATATTAATAAAATTTAGTAATCGCTAGTTAATTCCAATTATAAGAGATTACCAATGGTAAAGTTTTATAAATTCTTCTTTATATCTTTCAGGCGGAGACCCCAGACAAAAAGAAGGATTCCAAAGCTAAACAGAACGGTGCACGAGTTAACGGGGAACCGGTTGATGGTGTTAGTTCCGAGGAAGAAGATGACCAGATGTTCCCAGAACTGGCATATGAGGACTCTGATATTGAGTGCTTCGAACCTCCGACTCCTGAGGGACCCAGTCGAAGCTATACCCGCAGATCACAGGTTGAGTCATTAATATGAATTATTTTTTTGCCCACCAGCATGTACCACGTAACTTAAATAGTGTATGATATAATATATAACCCACTTACTACTTTTCAAAGATACCTAATAACGTCGATAAAGAAACCCTATATCTATAATTCTTTTTATAAAAAGATAATTAAAGCGGGCCATAGGCGGGCCGCGTGTTTCGGTTTTTTCCGCGTGCAAAGTGGGGTTTTTTCAAAGAGTGGTGGGGGGGTTGGGGTTTTGGGGTTTTTTTTTTTTGTGGGGGGCGGGGGGGGGCGGGGGGGGGTTTTTGTTTTTTTTTATTTCATATAAGTAACGTCATCATATGAATTGGTAAGATTGCAAAACCAAATCTAAAAAAATGTTAAAGTCTTGGTACACATATGGGAAAAAATTATCATTTATAGATAATTTGTTTTATTTTTTATTGGAAGGATCAATCTTATAATTTAGTTTCCGGAAAGAGATCACTTATTAGCGATAAAGCCGCCCGTTGACTCCCTTTAATGTTTCTTGATTGTATATACAATATTATTGCAAAAAAATACGATAAATAAATACTAAATCTTATACCAATCACATTTTATTACCATTTTTAATATCAAATTTGGCATATTTTAAAATGTGATAGTAAAGTGTATAAATAAAAAAAAGGTTTTGTTGTATGTGTGTTTGTAACTAACCACCATTTCACATGTGATTTGCACTAACATATGTCTTGGGTGAAGGTGAAAACAAGTCGTACGCCTGAAACGCCGCGCCCCGCGTCCGTGAAACAAGGGGACAAGGATTACGTGCCTGAAGACGTGAGTAGCATTTGTAATCGAAGTATCAAACTTAGGCCCGTATTCCAAAAGGTATCTCAAGTCACAATCTCCACTTGTGCACCGTCAAATATGTCGAAGTTTAAATAGAAAAAGTCATTTAACTGCTCTTGAAAGCTAATTCAAGTTTGAGTGACGTTCTAGAATAGTTCTAATTCTTTATTAAACCAATAGCAGTGTACTGTATATGCATTTTGTGGTTTTTAGTCAAAGGAGACGAAATTGCTAAAACTCAAAGATGACGTCTCTGATCGTAAACTGCGTTCGTCGGATTCTCCAAAAAGACAAGACAAAACAGAGAAGGCAGAACCTAAACAAGACAAAAATGACAGTGTGTGCGACAAGGATGACAAGAATGACAATAAGATTGATGAAAAAATTGAAATCTCTATCGAGGTGGAAAGTGAGGGTTAGTATTATTTATTTAGCCTCATGTCCGTTTGTTGGTTGTATGAAAAATAAATATTTTTTGTCCTTGATTGAAGTTCTAACACTGCCTTCGTTTATTTTTCTCAGGCATACGATATTTTTTTATTAATTTACTTATTTTATGATATGACGTAATAAGCTTTCTATACTCTCGTATAGTAACTATTGTTATGCCGGGAATTGAATCCAAGATATCTAAGCATAACTATGGCTATGGTGGTCCTACCCACAAATGTTGACAAATACTATTTTCGCTGCTATAACATCAGTAGATTTCAATAGCCTTTTGCTTGTAAAGAAGATATCTGTGTATAAAATGAGGTCTTTAGTGCTATAGCTCTAATGTAATTTTAATCGATGGACACAGGTAAAACGTAAAGATGAAGGTAGTTTTAAGTATGTGTGTGAATTGTTTTGCGTCAGTATTTGTGCGAGTGTGTGTAATACACGTAGAAGAGCAGCGTAACGATGTGTGTAGTGTGACAATGTGTGTGCGCAGAGAGCGCGCGCAAGCCGGACACGAATTACTCCAAGTCGCGCGTCAAGGTGTCGCCCTATCGCCGTAGCATGCGTCTCACCACTCCCGCTGACGTCACGCAGACTTCGCTGCTCGCCAACTATACTGGTGAGGAAGTGTACGAATAATCTAACTTAAATAAATAAGTTTAATAAAACAGTGTAATTGCACTTATATTTTATGAAAAAAGCGTAAATAAAGCCTTTTAAAGTTTAGACTTGGTTCAGCAGTAACTTACAAGCTTTGAAGAATTTGGTGTACTATTGAAAAAGCTGCAGGATTCAATTGTACTTTTTATCATTCAAACCTAAACATATTACAAAGTTTCATCAAATAATAACATTATCTTCTGTACAAGTCTTGTTTTTATTTCAGTTGAAATACTATGATTTGCATATTGTACTTAAAAATTTGCCAAGATTTGTAACCTCAATTTGTCAAAATCGGACTTAAGTATTCAATATTTCCTGTAGTTTACAATTTTGCACCGTTTGCGATTAAATGCAACTATAAATATAAAAATATCTTCAGGTAACAACACAACGATGGAAATGGACATAACAGAGCCGTCTCTAATGATTGAGGAGCCCTCGACATCTGAGAGTCCGTACTTGAGTGGTCTACGCAACATTCGCGGGAGGAGGTCATACAAACCACTCAAGGAGATGACTCTGAGGAACATAGGAGTTAATACCAGCATCCGGTCTACTAGTAGTGCTTCAGGTAAACGCCCTGAGATCATCAGGAAAACTTAATAAAAAATTAAAACAAATAATCGTCATTAATAAATATTTAGTTATTCTATGGTAATATAGATAATCTAGTCTAGCTTTATTTGAATATACAAAGCTGAATAAGAATATACAGCAAAAAAATACGTGTGGCACTCGGGGACTGCCGCGGTAAAGCTATTGCATAGCATTTTTTATGCAATATAATTATTTATTTATTTTTTGCAGTATTTTTTTTTCTTTGATATTAATTCAATCTACCACTCAGACTAACACGCCTATCCGATCACGCTAAACCGATGTGAGACGCAGTATGCGTTCTGTCCCGCTCTAATGCGTATTGGCTGCACCTATATTACGTCATCGTGTGTTAGGGTTATTTCGTTACGGAATTTCTTGATTCGGTCGCCGCGCTCAAAGCCCGCGATAAAATCTATGCAATAGATTTACATAATAATAATATAATAAAAAAATATAATATTGGTAATATAAATAATAAAGAAACGCGAATTTATTTTATTTAGTTTCAGAAACTCGTCCCACAGGTACTGTGGTAGGTCGTAAGAGGAAGCCGGATGCGGAAGAAGCGCAAGAGGCCCACGAGGCTAGGGGCAAACGTGCCAGAATTCTGGAACGTTTGGGAGGGTTCACTAGACCTTTCCGCTTTACGACGTCCGCTTCAGAAAGGCTTTGCGTTGAGAGTACCGCAGAGGTATGTCAATTTTCATATATACAGGGTTTTTGGTAAGGGAGCGTTCAAGTATTACGTCACGCAATTTTTGGAGATTATTTACACTATTAATATGTTTATTGTTCTATTATTTTTGTCGGAGACAGAATTCAATAGGCGCAACTTCTTTGTTAACTGGGAGAAAACGGGTGCAACAGACTGGTTCTGGTCCTTGGTATCGCAAACAACCTTGGCCATAGCAGTTGCACATATCCCCTAGGTACAAAGAAACCGAGTTCTTGAAGAACACTTGGGTTGCTTAACCTTAAAATGTTTAAGAACAAGATTATATTTCATTAACAGAAATAACGTGTGATCGGGTCCTGTGAATCTGTGACATTGTTAAATTCTTAATTACTTGGGATTGTTATCATCAAGTTTTATAACTTGAATGTGAAATACTTTGTGGGAAAAGTACTATTTTTTGGGCTTTAATCGGATTTCAGATAGTTGGTATAAACACGGATCTGCCACTGTCAGCGCCGGTGATAGCGGCCGAGACTTTCGATCCTGAGTCCCTCAAACACTCCACTTCGCTCCCGGCTGCGCCTGCGCCTGCACAAGCGCACAGGGACAAACGATGTGCTATTATGTAAGTTAAAAACTCAATAAAAATGTTTCATATTGATAATCTATAAAATAATAAATTTTGAGTTTATTTCCACATATTAAGGGTATGAGTGAAGAGATTTATCGCTAAGTATAATAATGATTAATTAATGAAAATTTCTTTAATTCAGGTAACAACTATCGCCTGCGCAGGTTAAAAGGAGATTGTTTAATGATTAATGATAAAAAATTTGCCTTTAATATTAGAATAATATGGACTTTGGTAAATCGGTTATAAATCGAATTGATTACATTTTGACGGGTTTGATTCTCGAAATATACTTTCAATATTTTTTATATGTCTAAAGTGTCCCATGTCCTACATATGAAGGCTTTGTAATAATAGTCTTATGTCCGGGTTATTTCCAAAATGCATTTACATTACACTCAAAGAAAAAGTAAACCAGAAATGTCGGTTCACAAACTAGCAACTCCTTTGGTTTATCTGTACATTCTTAACCTTACGTTATATTCTTTATTGCAACCCGGGCATTGTATTTAGTAATGATGTGGTTGTGGTGAAATCCGTTAAAATTGTTTGTATTAAAAAAATGC
This sequence comes from Pieris macdunnoughi, assembly GCA_905332375.1. Lineage (NCBI taxonomy): Eukaryota > Metazoa > Arthropoda > Insecta > Lepidoptera > Pieridae > Pieris > Pieris macdunnoughi. The sequence goes on along the minus strand of CAJOBZ010000012.1, from coordinate 5,223,874 downwards.
AATTTGTGTGTTTCAAATATTGTGTGTCGTGTGCCGTCTTTATGTAATAAGTAGCAGTCACATGTATGTTGAACTAATTTGTGTCTGTAAAATTATTTTTTTATAATATCTCAAATTATTTCCCATTATAATCCCACCTGTCATTTATTATACATTTGGCTGCTACGAAGCTTGTTGCTGCTATTGGTATGTATTGCCTAGCAACTAAGATTTATGTGCAAAGTTTATGGCCTACCTTATTATATTTCTTTTAATCAAAGATTGTACTTCGAAATGGATAAAGGTTTTTGGGAGAAATTAAATAAGATCCGATCCTTATCCAAGCTCTTACTTTTGTCACAATCTTGTCTCAATTTTATTATGTTAACAGCACACGTACCACAAACAACTATACTACCAAATTTTTGTTTGTTCTTCATCAATTTTTGTATAGACAGGTCTTTGGTACCACTATGGTACAAAGTTTTAGATTTCGACGTTCTACGTAAGTTTTATTGATCGACCATTGATTGAGAATCAATTTTAGTTATTATTAAAATTGATTCCCAACGCACTATAGGATAAGGTTCAAAATTATTTGTTGCCGCCATTTGGAGGAACACGATAGTTAATATAGAAGCGGCAATATTTAATTTTCAACATAACAAACCCAAACCCAAAGCTGATAGCAATCATGTACAAAATATCTAATGTGCATTTTATATAAATAAAAATTAATATAGATTTTTTTCTTATTTTTACTAACGTAGATTAGTTTTCTTAGGAAACATTTCATCTTACGTGATTGGAGATTTTCCATACTTAATAAGCGAGCTTCCATTGTCTGATCAAGCTAAATTGAGGTATTATCATCGAGATAGGTTAGGTTTGCCATATACATGACAATAGAACCACCGCAATAGCCTCCACCGAATTAGGTTTTTGCCATATTGCAACATTTAAAAATTTCGCACATCATTCATCAGTAACATATTGATAAGTTTAAATTTACCTGTTGGTATCCTAAAGGACTTCATGATTCTTTTTGTTATTTCGTTTAGATTCTAACGTACTATGAACAGTTTACTTATTACTAGGTATTCACGGTCGCATAGATCTTGAATATATCCGTACCGGCGTGGATAAGTTAATAAGTCGACTTTAAATGAACATCGTATTGTGTATAAACATCTGAAGACATCGAATTGTTGTTTTTCATAAGACTGTTATAAAAACTCGGGTATGTGCGGTAAAAAAATGCATGTATAAATGATACAAAAGACTCTTTGTTATTTCTGTAATGAAATTAACATACAAATCGACTTAATGATCTAATCACGTCAGTTTCTAAAATATTTGTGTATAGTGTCGTTGAACAAATACACCAGCTTAGAACGATCCGTAGCAATCTAATGAGGATTTTCTATTAAAATAGGTTTAACAATCATGAACTGATTTCCTTGTAGAGAAGTTTTATAGTATTGTGATACACATTTTAGATTGAATAGGATTTGTCGCAATATGTTTATTCTATTTCGTAAAACTTATTAAAATTATTGTAAGGGAGATACAGATTGGCGACTGAAACTTGGGTTACTTAGTTCAAAGGTTTAAATGTTTTAAAGTAAATTAAACTGAATCTGAAAGATCGCCATTAATCAAGGAATAAAACACTTAATCTTCATAATTTCTTGTCTCGTTACTAAATTTAGAAAACAATATATTCGAGACGCGGTATAAAAGCTAACAATTATAAAACTCTAGTTATTAGATAAGACACGCAACTACCTTACTAATACCCATAACGTTAAAAACCTTTCTTGCTAAAACGAAACTTAGATTTAGAGACAAGTGAATAATTTTGTCATTTTTGTAACATTCTGTAGCGATTGCCACCATCAATTGATTCTTGAGTTTTGTATTACACAAACAAACGGTTGCGACGACAGCACTACGGATATTGAGAAGTACTACATCAAAATTCCGCTACAAAAACACCGCTATCGCTATTGCAAGTTACAGAGTACCGGCGCAGTTCACACTTGAACTTGTCTCTAAATTATAGTGGTCGCCAGTCTGCTGCCCTTATTATTCTTTAGTATTATTGGGTCGTCCATTTTTTTCTTAGAATCAAAACTAATTACGTCTTTAGCGCTAGTATAAGTCTGTAGTGTAGTATAGAACTATTATGATTGAATTGAAATTATAATTTTTGTTAATAAATTTATAAATCTAATCATGTTTTTTATTATGTATTGCCTATTATTACTCCTTGCCTCCTTCAATCTTTCTTTGGCAGCCTCTGGGAGAGACGTGCTCTCGAAAAGGCCGCATCTAACCCCAGGTGGACTTATTGTAAAAACAAAACAACATCACGTTAATAAAACTTATACAATTTATTAAAATAAAATCATTATAAAAACTATTGTCAGTTGGTGTTGTCGTCTCCGAGATTGCAAGGCCAGGTACATACATTGATTACTTGAGCTAAAATTTAAAATTATTTAGAGACGAGGAGTTTTACTAGGTTTTATTACTTATGAAGTATGGTAATAGTATATTCAGAAATTCCATAAATTATCCAATTTCGTATATTTTGTCGTAAGTGATATTACACACACACCCCCCCCCCCCCTTCCTCTTGTCAGCTCTCAATAATAGGAAAAAAGGAAATAATTACTGTTGACGTAATCACCAAATAAGAAAATCAAAGATCCCCCCCTATAGTCCTTACGTAATACTTGAACGGCCCCTTATATATTTCACTTATTTTGTTATTACTTATTATTAACTTAGCGCCAGGATTTTATAGGTCAGTTTTGTGTCTGACATGTCTCCGATATTTGGGTTTGAAACAAGGGTGAGGCAGTGCCATTGGTGCACAGCCGTGATTCGAATGCACGACCTGGGATGAGGCTCGCACGCATACAATATTAGGCCAAGGCCAACACTGCTTAGTGAACTATTTATAAATTGAGTTGCTGCTTTGTTCAAATTAGGATCATTAATATGGCTAAGGTAAAAAATTTAAGGACCATTACCTTTTTTCTTCTCTGAATCAGTTTCCTTCAATTGCATTGGATGCTGACCATACCCCAACTGACCCCGTAAACCCCATAGAAAGACCTCATTGGGATTCGTATTGACCCCACAATCTTGTTTTGTTTGAAGGCACTTATGTCGTGGTTCCACTGTCTGACAGTGGATTTCAGATCTCATGTGACTATAGTTTGTTTGAGTTGAATGTGTTTGACATTTTACTATGTTAGCCTGAAATAAAATGAAATCAACATAAAAATAATTAGATTAAACGTATGCATTAATTATTATATAGGTATATTAATAATACAGCCTAATTTTATTTCATAAAGTACAAACACATTTCTCACCCATTGACAGGCTCGTCGCTTCCATTCCCAGAGGTCCCAAGTATAGTTCTTTTCGATGTAACTGTCTACAGGGTGGGTCTCTGTCTGTATATCCTTGTCTGACACTTTCGCTGTAATATATTACGTGAAATAAAATAAAATATTATAAATTTTATTAAGTAGCTTAAATTAAAAAAAATAACCAATAATTTTACCAAAAACTTAAGCCCGTATCTTGTTTTTTGTAAGTTTCCTCTATCGTTTTTTATAATTAAGTGAACAGCCTTCTGTGCCTGACACTCGTTGTCGATTTTTGGGTCTTAGGATAAAATTTAGAGTCGAGACTATGCTACTCTTTTACCTGCCGTTTCTTTACAATGCTTACCTTCACGAATCACGATGTGAACTTCACCTATTGCTGAAAATCTAGAATAATCCATTGCTGTAGAGCCATTAAATTTACGATCTAGGACTAGGGCATAAAACTTACTTTTAGGTTCCACTCTGGTAACTAGTCGATCGACATCTCTCACTTTATGAACAGCGGGTGCAATACTCAGCAAGTTTATAAGGTGAGGGTTATTACGGGCATATTCCAATACTTCGTTTATATATCTGTTGGCGAATTATAGTACGCGTTTACTCAAAAGATACAATTCAAAACCTCCAAATGCCAAAAATCTCCTTTAAAAAACGTATCATGCCGTAAAGACATGTGGAGGAAGTTTCGAGCGAGACCTAAGTAATACGTAAGCAGATTTACTGCAATCAACCCCCCATTTTCACTGTCAGCAAAAGTAAACAAATCTCTCAAAAATATTAGTACATTAATTTTTTGTAGGAATCTTCGCAAATGCATTTCGTTTTCAAGCATAGACAATGTGTAGGTAATATGTGTACAAAAGTAAATAATTACTGTTGACGTAATCACCAAATAAGAAAATAAAAAACACCCTTCCCCTATAGCGCTTACGTAATACTTGAACGGCTACTGTACTGTTCCTCCAACCTAAAGGTAGGAACCTCGATCAGTCTAACCACTGACTGGCCGCTCCAGTGGCTCAACTCGAGAAGTTCTATAATATACGCTAAGCGGCCGGAATAACTTCGTTAATGCGTTTCAGGCTATGACGTCATCGCAGTGATTTGTATGTCACCGTAAAATTATAAACACCGTTAGATTGTTATGTAATCTATCTCGCGAGATTGTGAACTGTCGAAAGATTGTGAACTCAACGTACTGCTTACAATTTAACGTATTAGAACGTTTAGAACGTATTATATAGATTGCTGAAGATTATTCTAATTAAACTTAGACAAATAGTAATATTATGTAGTACTGTTTTAAATCGTTTGTCACCTGCGTGGATCCCTACTGAATCTGGCAGCCATTTTGACCGTGCAAAACCCGTAACGCCCTCCTTCACATCTAATAAGTCCCAACTTCATATTACTGGGAACCAAAGCGCCAACACTTAGGCATACAGCGCAGAAACCTAAAAACTATAATAACAATGAAAATGTAAATATTGATTTACGTATAATATTCTAAAAGTAATATTAACCTTTCTAATTTAGTTAAAGACATACAGTTATTTTAAAGGTGTCTTGTTATAGAATGTTTTTATTGGGACTAGACAATTCTTCTATTTTTTCTATAGGTACCTACTTAATATCATATTTGACTTTATAACACATGCTTAAATTTTACTAAAGAAACCCGATCCTATAGGCAGCGGCGGGGAAGGTTGGGGGGGGCGGGAAGGGGGGGGGGGGGGGGGGGGGGGGGGGTGTTGGGGGGGGGGGGGGGGGGGGGGGGGAGCTCGAAACTTTTACTTTCGCAATAACGGACAGCGCTAGAGTTTCGTGCCGCTACTTGTACTCATCGTGTTCATGTTATTTTAATATTTTTACAATACGACAGCAGCAGTGGTAAGTAAACACTTGAACGATAAATGAATTCTTGAAAAATGTTTTATTTGATTCTTGTAGACTATTTTACAAGACAATTTTTAAATTAATTAGTGCTTATGTAAAGAAATAAATTCTTACCTGTATATGTTTATCCTTGATGGAGGACATACTATCAGAATAAGCCACATAGTTTTTTATAGAACCCAAAGACAGCCTTTCTTCTACACTAAGCCGGCTAGCTCTATCTTGGTCTGTGACAACACTTCTCCCTCGGAGCATATTTTGGAGTATGGGGTATGGAAGCTTCATTTGGTCTGAGAATTATATGTTATCTATTTATTGGAACCGAATTATTTTATTTGTACTAAAGCAGTCTCAGCCAAGCAGCAAAATTAGTACCAAACTAGTGAAGCGTGACCCTTGGTTTAAGATTTCGCTTTTCTACATTTTCTTAATATTTTTGGTCCATCTGTAGATTTAAGGCATACCGGTTTCCTCACGATGTTTTGCTTACCGTACGAGCGACTGTTAAATGCGCACATAGAATGAAACGTGCATTGATGCAAAGCCGTGGTTCTAACGCAAGTGCTCAGAATTAAGAGTTACACTGAAGCCACTAGGCCATTCCTACTCAGCATAATTTCGATTAATTCGCCACATAATATTAATTTTAACACCCTGTTATGGTGTACGATCACGCAGCAGCTGAATAGTTGATTTATTAAATGCATTAAGCGCTTGTGAATTAAACTACTTTACCTTGTATAACTGCCAGAGCACCCATTAGCCGATTGACAGTCGCCACCAAGTACATAATGTTCTGCATACATCGCCAAACTTGCCATACCTTCGAGAATAGCGGCTGGAAGGTTTTTTGTTCTTAGGAAATTTTAAAAATTAATTTAGAATAATCAATCAGTGATTGCGTGATAGGATAAGTAGTAGTGAAATACGTGAGCAGTGTGGCTTAAAAGAGTATGTAGTGACTTGGATACGAAAGGGAAAACTTACGTGGGTTGGCCACCTAGAAATAATGAATAAGCAGCGGCTTACGAATAGGATATACAAGGCAACCGTGGGTGATGAAATCTAGTTTGGTAGACCTTGTTGTATATCTCTGCCTACCATTGGAAAAATGGAGTGAATGTATAAATAATTCAATCTTTAAATACGTCTAGATTGAGCCTCCCTGGCTGAGTTGGTAGCGCGTAGTTAGTAGGTATGACAGATCAAAAAATACTTCAGTTTCACAAAGTAATATTTAGAACCATTTCTAAGCCAAAAGGTCAAGCGGCAATGATCTTGTCCATTGTAGACTTGGCCCTCTGAGGTAGAACGCCTAAAGCGAGCCCCGAGGGCCCTTTAATATAGGCTTGAGTGGGCAAAAACTTCTTAGAAACCATCCCTAAATTGTTTAATACTTACAAATACGGTAACAATGGGCACAGCAGCTTTATACTTGACAGCAGAGTGTAGTTCCTCCAATGCGACCCGGAACCGTTCAACCTGCTGCGAACCACCTTCAACGAGGGTCTCCACATCGTTTAAAAGTTTACGGATGTATACCTCATATTGCCGGTTGAAAGATAGCAGTTCGAATATTTGCTTGTAATCCGCCCTGCACGGGAATAAATAAGAATTGCACTTATAAATCTCAAGGCGCTTAATTGAAGTAGGCTGATATAAAAACAGTAGGTATATGGGTAGGTTTGAGCGTTAAAAGAAATGACTCATAATTACTTCACAATGTAATAAGAGTAATAAACTGTCATATACCTTGCAAACTAATACTCCTGTAGTTTTACTGAGGCATTCTAAACAGTATGACTGACAGAGTCAGTATCACTAAAAGTAACTGATAACGTAAGAAAAGTGTTTTGGGGTAAGATTTATAAAGTTTGTGGAACTAATATAAAGAAGATGCAAAAACATTTAACACTTACTCGGTAAGCGAGTTTGGAGGTAGATCTATGATGACATTGCCAGTCTCATCTTGAATCGAAATAGTATCAGATATTGCTGTGGTGAGCGTGTTAACTCGCTGCATGACGGCGATTAAAGAGTTGGAAAGTGAGGAGAGACATGCTTTACCGGCGTCAACTAAATTGAACGGCACTGAAACATTGAATTTATGGATGAAAATAAAAAGGTCATATATTTCAGCAAGTTTTAAAATTTACAAAAATATATTTTGTCTGAAGAGCAGAGAGTCAAAAAGTAGGAGATTAGGCATTATTATTATTCAAATCAGTTGTTTGTATAAAATGGTATGATACTAAATTTTAATTAAGCTGAATTTTGGGAATCGATTTTGCGTAACGCAATAAATAGGAAGCTCTCAATATTTGTTCAAAATGTGAAAAGATATGGATGAAATCATATAAAATAATATCAAAACAAAATTAACGACTTTTTTTACATCCCCATTAACAAATTAAAAAATAAAACATACTTACAGTCAGGAATGCCTTCGCCACCTTTCTTGCAGTCTCTATTAAACAGTCTCACGCCTGATGCCACTTGCATCAGCTCATTGAGCTGGACCAACTTCTCGCTCCTAGGTAATGAGATGAACACCTTAAGATCATCGAGAGAAAACACGCTTTCTAATGCCGCCATGCCTTCTTTTAATGTCTAAAATTATACAATGTTCAATTAGTTAGGTACATAACCAGTTCTTAAGACCGAATCGGGTATAACGGCTTACCGCAGAAACTAGTAATGGGACATGGGAAATATTATAGTGCCTTCGCTATTCCATAGCTCAAATAGTCCTGTGGAACGTATCTGGCAAGATCTTGGGTAAGATCCAGAGAAGAGATTAACATTCAATGTGATCCAATGAGACCTTTTTTCTCCGCAATTATTATAGTAACGTCACAAAAGTTTACGAAACGGTATGTCAAACATGTATGCCATATCGTATTAAAAATATTATCTCTATTAAAACTCTTACCCCAATATTTCCTGGGTTACCAAGACCACTGGAAAGAATAACATAAATCGACATCTTTCTAAATAGTTTCTTAAACGCGGCGTCATCTTCCGGATCCTCGTCTACAATCTCCGCTACCAGAGGTCGTAGGCAATTGTTAATTGAATCCAAATGTTTATCAATCAAACTCTGCAGTTTGTCATAGTTTGTTTGCATCGTAAACTGCATTTTTAGGGTATTTATAGATGTTTCGCATTCTGTAATCATCTCAACATTCAGACTTGGTTGAAATATTGCAGGACCATATACATTTCTAATAATTAGGTATATATAAATACTACGATGCTAGTTTTTACTTTTGAAATGTTGGCACTGCGTTATCTCTGATGATTTATATGATAAAATGCTTCATATTCAGTAGGGTTCATTTAAGTGAGCTACATAGGTGGAGAAACATATGAACTGTGCCGTTAACTACTACAAATATTAATTTTTGTGTATTTGCTTTCTTTTATAACAACTACTTTTATTAATTAAATGCTCTGTATATAGTTAATTCTTCAGTCATACTTACTTGTAAGTAAAGAAATGCACTCCGATACGAAAAACTCCAAGTTATTGCGGCGAATCGTTTTCGAAAACAGTTTCCCATACTTCGGGTTAAGAAGTAAAAGATCTATTAAGTATATTACAAATTCTGTATCAACAGATATGTTATTTTGTGCGTGACAATTACGTGCTATTTCATTGGCTATATTTTTTATAACATTTTCGTTACAAGCCATATTTGTAAAATTACATAAAAACTATATTTTGAAAATAATTCCGTGGCCATGGGAACCATTTCACAGGATTTGTCATAACGCTCGCTCTTGGCAACCACAGACATCAGATGACACCTTATGTAAGATAAATAACTACTTTAAATAACAAACCATGTTAGTTTTAGAATATTTTATTGAATAATTCATCCCTCGGCGATATTAATACAACCTCCATTTTAATTTTCATACCACTGCATTTCTATATTGAAGTAAGGTATATATAGGTAATAACTTGTATGTATCATATCTATTATATTAAATAATTGATTATGGTTCAGAATGTAGAAATGCAGCAATATATTGACTTACTTATATTACAATTACAACTTATATCTTTTACCGGAAAACTATTTTTATAAGATTTTATTGTTCTTTCGTAGAGCAATAAAATTTACAAATACAGATATTAGCAATTATTTTAAGTTTTCCATTCCTTTATATGCAATTTCGAAACCACAGCAACAAACACAAACTTAATCCACGTTTTATAATAATTCAAAAGACTTTTAATGAGGAATTTAGAACAAACATTTTACGCCTATATTCGGTTCAACACTCATTTCTAGGATTTTCTATGAAACGCGAATTCGACAATTAATGCTTCTCATCATAACTAAAAAATTTACGTCTCGTACCAAATACCACTGGTACTCTTGAATCTCGGGCATTATGATAAATGAAACAAGGGCGTTTGCACAATAATAAACCTTTGATGTTCAAATATAAGGTCTACTATTGCTTTGTCAAATTTTATATGATATAATTAGAAATTAATTAATAATGATTTAAAATGATCTAAATTAATAGTAACCCCTTCGATTTTATGCCAAAAATTTTAATTGTTGTTAAATCTCTATGATAGACAAAATAGTTTCAAATATACATTAATTTTTCTTAATTTTATGAACACTATCAATTTAAACTGATAATTTATACATCTTAGATATACATCACCGATTGTTTGGGAGGGATCGCATACATTTCGCAAAAAAAAAACTATAAATTTATATTATTTTAGTAAGAAAATTATGATATAAAATTATAAAAGGAACAATATAGGAACAAAAGTAAAAGTAATCTTTACAATTAAAAAAAAATCGGTTCTTGATAAATGAATTATTTTGTAAGTTTTGTGGTATAAACGTAATTCTTAGATATATTATGATGAATGCAAATTATATAGATGGTACCTAAAGTACAAATTACATAATAATAAAAATCTTCTATTAATACCTAAGTGTCGATCAAAAACTTATACACGATATTTAGTAAATTGCATGTAAAACATACATTAATGTTTGACCAATAATCTGCAATTTCTTAGGTGTCTTATGTCCAGCGCGGCGACTCCTATAACTTTTAATAGTAAATAGCAATCGATATACTTTCAGTATTCGTAGCTCTAGTGTCGCAACCTTAAAATCGCGCGGGACAAAACCTCATCATGAATAGCTGGATTGCCATCAAAAATTACAGAGAACTGATGAAAGTCACATTAAAAGTAACTATTTCTCACACAAGAATGTTAACGAAAGACAGTCTAGCGTTTATACTTTGATGGCTTAGCCACGGCTCATAGAAGCTACTTAATTAATTGTGAATTAATCTAAGAAATGAGTTTTCAAATATTTCATCATACCGAACGTTCGGAATCGCTTAGTGCCTATAACCTTGTAGAGGGCCTCGTCGCATATGGCATATTGTTTGTTAGACTGGTCATATAAGTTTTTCTCTTTGATGATGGTCCAAACACGTTTCACCACTTCGTGTCGTGGCATCTCTTCCTGTCCCATTAATTCAGCTAAGGCTGGGGATAGTTTGTATGCCCGAGTGTAACCGCTGCCTTTGCCACGTCCGGCCCCTGCTGCTGCCTGCTGAAATAAAATTAAATATTTTTTATATAAAACTGAACATATTTTGGCCACAATCCCACCTGTGTTAAGCCATATTCTAATAATGCCACTACCACCAACACCAAATTGAGTGTCATTTTTGACTGTACATAAATTACTAAATATCAGTAATACATTATTTTTACTTGTATTACATGAATCATTTTTGTTTAAGCAATATACCCCTTGTATATGCATACCAGAAAAAAAAAAACAATTTTTGGCTCTAAAAATACATAGTTATACATTTATGGGCCTCAATAAGCCACTTCTAGACTAGGCTGTATGTATCTAAAAACACTATGGCAGATATACTGTATAATTAATGATTTAAAGCAATTTTAACATAATCCGAAGCAAATAATAATTGCTTGTAAATTAGCATAGCAATAGAAGAGCAACATGTCTAATTTTCTTACAGGGTGACTTCAATCAGTAACAATACTTTGTTTCTTATTTATGAAACCAACCTATAATATATTCCATCAGTTTGATCTATTGACACACATAAGTATAATTTTAAAAATAATAATATAAACTTTGGTATAGTAATGGTGTCTGACTAATTTTTTTAAATTGATTAAAGTGAAATATTTTTGTATGAGGTAACGAAGTGTGAATAAGTAAATAAATATTTGTGAGGTATCAACTATCAATGTTTCCTAATACATTAATTAATGAACCAAGCAACTGAAAAACCATTTATAAAATTAAGTACCTTTTTAGGTTTTTTCTTCACCCAATCACTGTCTGAATCTGATCCCTTCCTCTTCTTTCTTTTCTTGGGTTCAGGCTTTTTCTTTTCCTGTAATAATATAATTTTCAACTATTTTATTTATGCAAATATTACTTAGTTTTCTTGCTAGTCTTGGATTTAGGTGTGCCTTGAGAAGTTTGTTTTGACTTTATTATTACTGTAGAAATATACATTACAAACAACTTACATCAGATTCTTCTTCAGCACTATCTGAATTCTCAGATTCCATTTTATTGACATAGTCCATAACATATTGGTCGATCAACTCTTTCTTATCAGTCAGGTCAGTATCAAATACCTCCTCCAACTTCTGTCTCACTTTCTTGGTTGAAGTTTTTGCTAAGTTTGCCTTTTCAAGAATCTCTATAAAAAAATGTGTTGAATGAACATGAAATAAGTTAATAAAACTTAAGTAAATAAAAAATCCAGGTAATTTAGCTGACTCAAGAATCACCGATTAACACTACAACATTATGGCGCCCACAACAAAATTGCTAAACATACAATTTCAGTGTAAAAAAATACGAATCTATCGAAATGCTTCGGATAAAAACTATTTATTAATGACATGCGCAACTGCAAATAACCTTTAATTATATTAAGTCTTTGTCATTAATGTGCACTATACGTGGAGCTTCTGATATTATGATCTACGCGTTGCATAAAAATAAACCACCAGTAGAGAGACCTAAATAGGAAGTGTAAAATAAACCTTTTCATACCAAAAAATCCGCATAATTGAACCAAACAACTTTCACATGAAACATTTTTGCTCTGATTTTATAATAACAGAGATATTTAAAATCCCACATATGAAATATTAACTTCTTTTGAACATAAAATGGAAGCCATTACATGGTAAAGTAATTATATTCTAAGACTCATTAAACAGCTAGAAAGTTGATAAAACCTTGCAAAAGAAGACAAAATCTTGTGTATTTAAAAAATAGAACAACTTACTTAGAATTTCTTTTTGAAGGTTTTCGTCAGATACGTCTGCCATTTTCCTAAGATTCCGGCGGCCACACAATATGACAAAAAGTAGCCGCTAGCCACACAATAATATACCTACGCGTTAGATGCTACACGGCAGCGTCGCGACATGAAGCAAACTCAAAGGCGCAGCCGTCAAAAGTCGGCGGCATTTTAATAACCAATCAGTAGAAAGCATTTTTCGGTTTTCCTAAAGAGATGCGATTCATTTTGTTTAAACCAAAATAACTGGGAGCACAAACTACGTAGTAGATAAAAATTAAGTTAATGTAAAAAAAAAATTAAATTTAAATAATGTAGAAAAAAGTGCATATAATTTGGAAGGATCTTTCAATAAAGTCTAAATGAAATGAATAAAAATGTTATTGATAAACGTATACCAAATATATTTATGAACGCATTGATTGTTCGACCTTTGTCAATTGCCAAAAAGTTATTCAAAGTTTAGTTGTCAAAACCATGTGTTTACAAATGATATTTTATTTTCGAACTTCTGTAACCTTAAACTTAGCATTTTAAGTCAAGCTTTTAACTCTAGTTTGTTTTAGTTATACATTTTTTCTTGTGAATAATGGCCAAAGTTAAAAATAAACGCAATGCTGGCTTAGCTGATAAGGTTCATAGGAAGAAATCAGAAGGGGTTAAAAAAAAGTTAAATCCATTTGAAGTACATATAAATAAAGAAAAACTTAAAGTTTTAGGAAAGAAATCTAAACATGATCGTGGTTTACCAGGCGTTTCACGAGCTAAAGCTATCCAAAAGGTGAGTTACTTTGCTTGTGGTATTTTTTGTTATCTAAACACTACAAAAATTATTAGTCAATATAAAACCATGAAAAATACCGGCTTCGTTCATAATCATAAGATTAACCAAAATTCAACATTTATATAGCGCAAAGAAACAATTGGAACAGAAATGAAATTGTTAAACAAGACAAATACTTTTATTGACCGTCGTATTGGTGAAAAAAGTAACAATCTCTCTGCCGAAGATCGCATGATTGCGAGATTTGCAGCAGAAAGAGCAAAGCAACACAACAAAAAGAGTATTTATAACTTAGCTGATGATGAAATACTTACACACAGGTATTCCAATTCATATTTGTTATATGTTTTAAAAGAACATAATTTGTACCTGAACAATCTTTAGCATTGGCATTTCCGGCCTTTATATTATCATATTTATTAGCTTCAGTAAAATGTTCATGTTTATAACTACTTTTATTTTTGCTCCAGCTACTTTAGATTTTGAAAATAATTTGCTGCTTAAAAATTTAGTTTTGGTTGTGGTTAGTAAAGAAAACACAACAGACAAAAGAAAGGTTTTCATTTCAGGTGTATGCCCAACTAGGGTTTCTACTTATTTATAATTAATATAAATAGTAAAATGATTATATGTAACTTATTTATGTTATAGGGGACAAACATTAGAGCAAATTGAGAAGTTTGATGACCCACGATCTGATGATGAAGATGAGGATAAGCCTTTTGGTGGTTTGGATGGTTAGTTACCCTTGTATACCAAAGTAAATATTTTCTCATGACATATTTTTATTAGGTTTATACCAATTAATTTTGTAAAATTATATATTTGTTAAAGATAAAAAATATTACACAAATAACTTTTTCAGATGATTTTGTATCAGAAGGCCATTTTGGTGGTGGCATTCTCTCAAAAACAGAATCAAAAGATGGGGCAAAATCACATAAAGATTTAATAGAACAACTTATAGCCGAATCAAAAAAACGCAAGGCTGAAAAACAAAAAGAAAAAGAACAAACATTGGATTTGACAGAGAAATTAGATAGTGAATGGAAAGATTTACAGCCAGTTGTGTTTAAGAAGCAGAGTGAATCCTTGATTGATAAGCTCTTGGCCGATGCTGAAAAAGGACAGGATTATGATAAAATGATGAGAGAGCTTAAGTTTGATAGGAGAGGGACTGTGAGTAACAGATTTTTATAGACTAAATATGGCATGTACAAAAAAATGTATGCCAACAATTTAATTTAAAATTGGATAACTAAAATCTAAACAATAGTTTTTAATTGTTTAGATTAGTTATTATTATTTAATGTTTTATTAGTTACTATTTTATAACAAAAATTAACATAATTTCTTCAAAAAAATATTCTTATCTTATTAAGATTTTGTCATATAATAATATTAGATTGGAAAGAAATAATGTATATATATAGCAATATAATATTAACCTAACATTGTGCACTTAATGTTGTTACAGCCATCAGATGCATTAAAAAGCACAGAAAAGCAGCAAGAAGAAGAGAGGAAGAAGTTAGAAGAGATGGAGAAACAAAGACAACAGAGGATGATGCCAGAAGAAGAAATGCCTAAAACCGCCAAACCCACAGTTAAACATAGGTTAGTATTTTCATGTGTGTAGCACATATTTATATATTTATTTAATTAAAAAAGACATTTCATAACATCAACGTTTTTAGGTCTGCAGATGACTTGGATGACAACTTTGCTTTTGACGACGAGAAAGAGATAATGCTAGCATATGACAAGGATGGCAAACCATTATTACCCGACCATATATTGAAAGATTATAATGGTGATTATTTTTGACACTATTATTTACAATGTATAGCAAAGTATTAGTTAAGAAATATATAAAAATGTATTAGATAAAGACTGATAGTAATAACTGTGTGTATGATAATAGTGTGTTACTCTAATATTCAACATGTTTGAATACTGTACCTAAGAGATTTAATCGTATACTAATTAAAACAATATTTACAACACTTCTTACCCTATCAACGTCGCTTCTGTTTGCAAACGAAACTTATATAGTAAAAAAGTTATAATAATAAAAACAAATTTTACAGTGCCTAATGCAAAAAAGAAATTTGATGATGGGGTATCTGACACATCTTCAGAGGAAGGTGATGAAATTAATGACGAATCGGGCAGCGATAATGAAGTAAATGGTGAAGCTGACAGCGAAGATAATGACGAAGATGAACAAAAATTTGAAGAAAGCAAAGAAATAGATGAAAATAGCAATAATGGGAGTGACCTAAAAGTGTTT
The DNA here is from genome assembly GCA_905332375.1 of Pieris macdunnoughi. Lineage (NCBI taxonomy): Eukaryota > Metazoa > Arthropoda > Insecta > Lepidoptera > Pieridae > Pieris > Pieris macdunnoughi. Next base: position 5,208,153 of record CAJOBZ010000012.1, on the reverse strand, counting down.
GAAAGTGATGGCGATGACGACAAAAGCAACTCCAACAGTGAAGAGAATGAGAAACTTGAAAGTTCCAGTGAAAATAAGCGTAAACGCAAAATATCGTATAGTGAAATAATACCTAAAAAGTTAAAACAATAAGCGAGAGTAGTGATGAGATTCTTGAAAATCATATGAATGAGAATAATGAGAATATCAGGAAGGAAAATGTAAAGAGTGATAAAAACGATGAAGATGAAATTGATGATGATGAGAGTGATGCTGATGAGAGTGGTGATGATGAAAATGAAGCTTCAGAAGATACGGGGAGTAATAGTGATGAGAAAGAACAAATGGATGTGGTTGAAGAAGAACTCGGTTCTGTCTTTGATGTGAAGTCTGCTGAAGGGGATAAATTGAGGGTATATTTTTTACTTTTTGATGTTTTGGGATGAAGAAATAGCGAGTCTTCAATATTTTATAATTACGAGTATATTTTGAAAGTATGAAGTAGATTTTAAAACACAACAGTATGAGGATTAATTAACAGTGAGAAAAGTGTACATCTCTTAAGTTATTTCTTTTCTTTTCCAGGAATTATTAACGGGTAAAACGCCTTCTCAGCAGTCAACCGCGTTATCTAAATTAATAAAAAGTTACGACCCTAGTTTATCGCCAAACAACAAAGAGATATTAAGTAGATTATTCGCACATCTATTACAATATGTTCACGATATATTTACGGATTTGAACGATGAGGGTGACATTATCAAAGCATTCTTAATTTTTGATAAAGTCGCACCATATTTTTATGACCTAATTCACATTAATAAAGTATCCACTAAGAAATTTATAGTAGAGTTACTCAAAGAAAAACACGATCAATTCAAACGTAACCCTAAAAAAGTGCCGGATTTAAATACATTGATATTTTTTAAATTAGTCTCCTTGCTTTACCCCACTTCCGATTTTCGCCATCCGGTCACAACCCCATCTTTAATTTTCATGACTGAAATTTTGAGTTTATCTCGGTTTAAAGACGCATATTCTGTTTCTAGGGGACTTTTTATTCTGACAATGATTCTAGAATATACAGTCCTATCGAAACGTTTCGTTCCGTCAGCATTAAACTTTTTAAGGGGGATATTTTATTTGTCCGCGAATACGTCGGTTCTCAATCCAGTGCAAGTCGTTCCGCCGTTCCGGTTACATAAAGATAGTAAAATTTTAAATTTAGAACAAGATTGTTCCAAAATGGAAGTTGATGACAAAATGTCGGCCAAGGATTTAGTGTGTGAAATGGACGATGCCTTTAAAATAAAATGTTTACATAATTCAGTTTTCATGTTAAGGGAGTTTTTCGATAATTATATAGAGATCGACGCTTTAAAGGCGCTATTTGAGCCACACATGCAGTTATTAGGTCGGATAGATTTAGAATGGTATCCGAAAAAGATTGTTTCTAAAGTGACAAAAGTTCTTCAACATATGAAGGAAACACTAGAAACGAAAACTTACGCGTTAATAACGAGAGAAAAAGTTAGGCCGAAGGCTTTACGCTTATATGAACCGGATATCCAGGAAGTGTAAGTATTATGACTGATGCACGTAGAACCTTTTGAAAAATATACTATCTATTTATATCGCTATTTTGGAATTAAGAGAATTAATAACTCAATATCCATGTGATATAAATTAATTAAATATAAAAAAATACTTGCCTACTAAAAAGTTTTCCTAAAGTGAATTTGAGATAGGCATGTTACAGTTTGTTTGATTTTAATCCTTTACGAATTAATGATATATGGGGTATAATGTAGGTAATGTTTTATAGCTTTAGACTACATAAAAATAATACGGACATATAATTTCCTTATTAAAATCTAAATTTACATTTTTCAGTTTTACTGGCAGTAAATTATCAAAACTGTCTCGTGATGCCTCCGAAAGAAAGCGACTACAGGGCAAATATAAAAAGGAGATGAAGGGCGCTATAAGAGAAATAAGGAGAGACAAGGCCTATATCGCGTCTGTGAAAATACGGCAAAAGATACAGAGGTATTTATAGTTTTTGTGATCTAGCTTATTATGCAGTAATCAGCCATCTAACATGAAAAATATATGTTGCTGGAATCGAACCCAGGATGAGCTATAAGTGGGTAATCGCTATATTTCAATAAAGTAGGTTTATATATATATATATAAATTTAATAGACGTTAGAAATATGTTAAGCCTTTTGAAACTTCTATTATAGCTTCATAAACTTAATCTATAATTCTATTATAGATTAAGTTTATGAAGTTATAATAAAAGAAATATTTTTTTTTCAACAATTCCTTCACATTATATTTTATGATTCTGAGGGTAAGCGCCCTTGCCCAGTTTACCAAGATGCTATATAGTTTTTAGGCATACTTAACTGTATAATATGTACGTATATAAATATTTAATTACGGGGTTTTCTTATTCCAGCGACAATGTAAGAAAAGAGAAGGTAAAACAGATCTATAAGGACGCGTCTATACAACAAGGAGAGTTAAATAAGTTGAAACGAGGAAAATGATTTGTTAATAAATGTGTTTCGAAATTACTTTCTTTTAATTTTCTCGTGTTGTAATTTAGTTAAAGTTTTCTATGCCGATTCGGTTATGTGGCCAGTCTTTATCAAGAATAGTCTTACTTCAGGACATATAGTCCTTAGTACACTCTCTGTTGCATTACTCTCAAAGCCCTATCTTTAGGTCAGATGTCGATGCATCCAGATAATTGCGTTTTATCTGTATGAGTTCATCTGAGGCTATAAACAATATAATTTTCCATCAATGAAAGAAATGTAATAAAAACAACTTTTTTTCCTCATACTATTCATGACCCTTCCAGAATACAATATATTATGATTTTAATCAGAAATAATTTGTGGACATCAACAACTCACGAAATTTGCCACACGTGATTTAAACCTTATATGCTCAAATATTATATAATTACACTCACAGGTCAAACTGATACCCTCCTTTTAATAAGTCAATTAAATATATTTTAATGTTACGAGAATTTAAACCGGGAAAAGTTACTGCTAAATATCACTAGACCAATAAGGCAGTTAAATATAGCAAAGATAACTTTTGATAATAGAAGACGCAGGTGATATAGAAGATGAACTCAAATGTCAATGTAAATACATATTTTATTAAAATAATTTGCACTTACAACAAAAATATAATAACAATGTGTAAATATAGTTTCTTAATAGTAGTCAATATATTAATGTGTTTCAAAAATTATTTTATTATTAGGAATTTTGATAACTGGTTGGTATTTTAGTAAATATTTTTAATAATATCTGTGCAACTGTCTATTTATGTTAGACATTATCTCTAGTTATCTTTATTGGGGATTTTAGGAACATTCTCATTCAATTTCCATATTGTGTAGTTAAGGCATGATGCAAAGGCGAGCCAGCAAAGATATGGTGCCATAAAGTACAATGTTTTTTTGTTAACATTGAAGAAGCTGATTGTACAAGCACCTGCAGCTACGTCTAGAGCTATCATGTGGAAGAAAGCCTGAAAGATTAGATTAGATTAAGTATTATGTGAATACTTATGTTTTCTAACAAGACAAATTTTATATTTTCTAGAGTAGAAAACTCTAGAATTTTATTACATCATTATTTTAAATTTATTACAAAATATACCTTGTCACAGAAAACAGACACATTGCATAATTGGTTCCTTATTTGTGAATGTAATATGTGTAATAATGTTTATTTGTCAACAATTAGACCTTATTTTATTAACACAAGGTTCCATTAAATCAGTAGCAAACAATATAAGGGCACCAAACATAAGTATAATGTATCAACACCCAGATAGTTGCATAGTTGTAACATGACTATAATATTATATCAACTAAATTAATATGTGCATATAGATACTTTGTGTAAAAGGTATTTCATATTATATAATTACTAGTGGACCCCACAGACGTTGTCCTGCATGATATTTAAAGCGATTAGGATATTAAGCAAAGTATGAAGTACCGACTAGTGCCATCTGCCGGGCTGATTTGTGAATCTAAACCATTCCCAGATCCCCTTGAACACACACAAAAATTTCATCAAAATCGGCCAGCGTTTGAGAGAGTTCAGTCACATACACACGCACACAAGAAATATTATATTAAGATTATTCTAAATTACCAGTCCAATTTTATGATATTTGAAGAACACTGGCGACCATGTCCAATTAAATAATAACTGTGCACCAAACAGGCTGAGTGGTACTAAAGCATCATCTGTAAAATTAATAATAATTAAACCTATTAAATATTTTTAATTTTGTGGTGTGCACAATGTTTCTAATATGGGTTACAATTAAAACAACAACTTGCATATTTCATAGGAAATATACAATAATATTAATAGAATAATTATAGAGATGTCAGATTTATACCGTCGAAATTTACCTGTAAATCCTCCACAGTCTTCATAAACCAAATATGAACCATATCCCATGCCTGTGTATAAAACTGTCCATGCTGGACCAAACACCCATTTTGGTGGATTCCAAGAAGGTTTCTTCAAATTGTCATACCATGCTTTGCCTGTAGGGCTGCGAACTTGACCAGCCATTGTAAGGGCACTTAACCACCCACCAACATTTGGTAAAGCCAAAGCACCAATAAGCTTCCAGTTAACCATTTTTAATAAAAAAAATGAAATAATAAGTGTTAAAACGTTCAGATGTGTCTAGAAATAAAACAGTTACAAATAATATGGTGGTTGGTGATAACGATCAATGATAATAAATTTCTAGACTTATCTAACCCACTTGTTAAATATTACTTATATAGATAAACGATACTATATAAATTCCATTAATAAAATTTCCTGGCACGTAAATTGGAAAGTTGATAGATTTGTATTTTTAGGACTTTGCATTACGCAAAACTTTTCCAGTTAATTAACAGCTCCTAGCCGTTAATTTGTAAGTTTTAAAAGAATCTCTTATATTAAATACCGCGACAGAGCTAAGTGGTTTATGATCACGGCATTTATCTCGGAGATCCTGGTTTCGATACCTGGCGAAAGAATTATATGTGTAGTCTATTCTGTAAAAGTATTAATTGTATCGTGTTACTCCTTTTTTTACAAAGGCAGCTAAGTATACACTGCATTAAATGCAAAGTTCTAAGTACAATTTTACCAGGAAAAATATTCATTAATAAAAATAATTTATGGTGCAGCTCTAGGTATATCTGTGGTAGAGTTATAGAATAGTCAATAGAGTAATAGACAGCTGACTTGCAGATGATATAGATAAGCTGTGTTACAATGACATTTTATTTACATTTTTAGAAACTTCAAGTTTTATATGAATTTGCATTTAGAAAATTGTGATTTTACTTTTATTGTTCAAAGTACTTCAAAGCGAATTACTTCTTATCTGATTCCAATAAGCTTATTGGAGACTGGAAAGTTGAAATCGTGAGAAAAAAGGTTTCTCTATTTGTGTTCGCTCATAAACAATCATTTAGAATTATTATCTAATTGCCGGTGACTAACGGTGCATATAAGGTAGGTAAATGAACAATTCCATAATTCTAATAGGTTAAACGGCTTACGACATATTTGTTAGTATATCACGAGATTGCCTACCTTCTTACAGCTGTAGTGTAAAATTATTATGAGTATAAATTAGCATATTTTGCACTTAGAATTAAGGAAATAGTGTGGACTGTGGTACGTATTAATCCGTTAACAAATTGTACATAACTGGCTGTAATTGGTGGATATATTATATGGTATATATTCACAAATTTTTAATTATCATATCTCAATTCATTTAGCCATTTGCTGATTAGATTGATTAAAGTGTTATTGTGTGTTTAGTGATTCTATATTTATTAATAATGGATTTTTTACAACCATATATTGAAAATCCAAGGTAAAGTTGCCAAAATAATTTATTTAATTCAAAACTAGCTGAATAATAAAAATAAGTTTAATTAATAATATAGTAAATTTAATGATTATAACCAAATACTTTCTTATACTTTTCTATTTAAGTAAATTATTGTGCAACAGCTAGTATTGTTTCAGGAAGCTGTTTTTATTTTTTTAATTATATGTATGTATCTTTAAATGACCTCTAAATGACTTTATTCAAATGTGCTTGGACTTTGTTTCTTTCCATAATTTGACAGTTAAAATTTAAAAAAAAAACAGAAATAACAGGAAAAATATGCCATTTTATATGAAATATCACAACTAATATAGACATAGAGCCTAAATATGTGATAGACTGAATGCTTAAAAAACATATAATTATTTTTATTAGATATAAACCATGTCAGCCAATTTAACCATACATGTATTTAAAACATTGATGGAATTTTGTTACTTGTCAATTACAGAGACACATTAAAAATGGCAAATTGGGCAGCTTTTGGCTCCATTATTCTTCCAAATGTAGGAGGTTGGGCGAATGGAATCTTCTTTGCTGGACAAATTCGTAAGGAAGATAAATCCTGGTATGATGAACTCAAGAAACCATCTTGGAATCCACCTAAATGGGTGTTTGGACCCACGTGGACAGTACTTTACAGTGGAATGGGATATGCTTCATATTTAGTTTATGAAGAGTGTGGAGGTTTTACTGGTGAGATTTATTTAATGAAAATAATTGTTTTTGCCATTATCAATAAAATTATTTTTTGTTTGTTGCATATTTATTGTTTGCATAGTTGTCATTTAAAAAACTTTATAGTCCATAGAATAGATCAAAAGGTATTGAAAAATAAATATGTTTATTAAAAAGTAATGCATGTTACAATAATAAAAAAAAAAATAATATTCACGAAAAATGGTTTTCGTAGAGAGATTTAAAATTATCAATCATACTCTCACTATACATAACATAAGATTAGATAAATGTTATCAATCACCATAGTGTCAGCAGGTAGAGAGGAATATTTTTTAATTCTTTCAGAGGATGCAGTTTTGCCACTGACTTTATATGGAGGTCAACTTTTACTTAACTGGGCATGGACACCCATATTCTTTGGTCTCAAGGACTTCAAATTGGTGAGTTGCTAAACTGATTAAAATAAAACATAAAGCAATTTGGTATTTAACAAAAAGTTAACTGAAGTTTATGATGTTTTTTGCCTGTCTTCAGATCAGTTTAAAGCTTTCCAAGTAAAATAATAACCATTGTTTATACTTAATGCATACTAAATATTTTCTTAACACTAGTTATTACTATGTTGTCCAAGTAAGTGTTCCAACTAAAATGTAAGAAACTGTCAGCCGTTTCTTTAAATGTTGTTTTTACTGTGGTTCAATGTTGTTTAAAGAAACATTTTTATACATTTTTTATATACATCTCTCTTTTAGGCATTCATAGAGATTTCAGTCCTTGGTGGAGCTGCAGTAGCAACTACAGCCGCTTTTGCTAAAGTGAACAAGACCGCTGGTGCCCTATTGGTACCCTACTTGGCCTGGCTGGCATACGCCAGTACATTGAGCTACTACATTTGGAAGAATAACCCTAAAGAGATCAAGGATGAGAAGGCCCAGTAGATGTAAGTTTTAAAAGTGGTAAAGTAAGATGTAATATAATATAAAGTGATAAAGGGGCACAGTTACAGCCAACAAAATGATTGATAAAAAATGTTGAGTGAATTTTCAACAAAAAAAAAATCCCAATTGATACATAACTTTTGCTGTGCATTACTTTAAAATAAAGGCACTGTAATTTATTATTGGCATTGCTGACCAAATTATTAATTGATAATATAGTGAGTGTTTAAATATTATTCTATGTTAATACATAATACTTATCTATTACTTCTTTGTTACAACTTAGTCTATGTTATATGAAACTTTTTTACTAATAAGTTTAATTAATGTAAAGATAATATTTAGGACCCGAATATTCAAATTAAATTTTTACAGGTAAACTTGACGACACCCTAGCAATTATCATCTAAGTGTTAACACATAGTCTAAGAGTCAATATCACAAACATTCTTTGTAAGGCAACAAAGCTTGACTGATTTTACCTTAATTTTGTAAGAGCACATAAGTATTATGTTAGCAAAAGTACATCATTTTCAAAAAAATATACAAAGTGGATAAGGCTGTATAATACAGTTTCAACAATTCTTATGTAAGAGATGAAAACAAACAAATCTGAAGCAATAATTACCTAAAATAATTTGATATAGAATTAAAATAAATGTTGTTTAATATCTAAGTTGAAAAACCTATTGGCTGGCATACTTACATACCATACAGTATATATTTAATAAATGCTTACTTATTTTTCTGTATTTTCACTAGTCTCATCAATCAAAGGTTGTTTAATGTGAAAACTAATAAAGTTCGAGTTGTATATTGTAAAAAAAATATTTTAACAAGTGAAGCTATTTTAAAGTCATGGACTTGTCTGTCTTCTTGGTTATGTGAAAATCAGTTGAATTAATAATAAATAAAAATAAAAACACCTTTAGAATTTAAGCATAAAGTATTGTTATTCCACAATTTTGCATTTTTACGTATTCCGCGTCTCTTAGACTAAGCTTTTTATCTTGTTAATTTTACGTTTTATTTTCGAATGTATTTATTCATGTTAGATAATAAATATTATGATCAATTCATTTTTATTTTTAGACCCCCAAATACGCATCTAATATATTATCGATTTATATAAAAAAAATTGAATAGAAACTTGTAGCCACCATTATAACTGGTATGTACCATGGCTTTCCCGTTTGTTATTATCCCAATACAAGAAAGTTCCAGAAGTGTATGGTTATGGCTCCTCTGATAAACTGATTTATCTTTCAATTGGTTTGAGTCACCGAAAACAACTGTTTCCGGTGTTACGAACTAAACAACGTAACTGTAATCTTTCTGTATGTAAACTTTATACAGTTCTTCAGATTGGTTCCACCATCTTCAATGAGCCTGGCGACCTATGCAAGAGATATCTAACAAGCACTAGTCCTTAAACAGTCGTAATCCATCACTCTCATAGACTGATGAGATGGAAGGACAGAAAGGCAGACATCTTTGAGTGGTCAACCGAGGTACGATGGCGGGAAATACTGCCAAAGTGCGACGATTAATTTTTTCCTAGAATAAGTGTTATCTAGTGAAACACTCTAACCCCTAATCCCGTGAGGTATATTTATGTATAATAACCACCTCTTCTTCCTACTTGGTTACTCAATGCATTTAAAGTGTTTGATGCGATTGACTGAGAAATAATGGATGTGATTTCGCATTGGCCAAACACAAGCACAAAGGTACACTATAAGCTGGATGTTCTCATAAGTATTTGAGGCGTATAGCGTGGCATAACTATTTATTATTTTTTATTAAAAATCTCAAGGTAAATTCCTAATAACCTCAAAACAAACTATATGCGAGTCGCATATAGTTTTAAATGTTTTTAGCACTTTTGGTTTAACTAATTACAAAAGAGTAAAATAGTAAATTCTTGCTTAAAAAACTTAGGCGGCACTGAGCGTATTTCGAACTAAAAGGGGCAAATCATTAGAATGTTTTATTTTATATGGGCTATGTAATCAATGCATTCGTGCGTACCCAAAAACTGATATTTTCGGCGTAACTAAGTTAGTTTATACACAAAACCGTTTATAACGGGGTCGGTGTTTTTTTGTTCATAAATAAGTTAGAGTGAATAAACATCAGAACTGAAGATCAGATGTTTATATTGATAAAACATAAAGCGAAGTTTCAATATTCAAACCGAGAGGCTCTCAAGTTGTCGATAAAAGATCAAAGTTGTGCTCATGCATGAAACTTACTCAATTTTAGTAGCAAATAACATCTTGGAGCTGTGTCAGGAGTTTAAAAACTTGTTAATGGATTTGTATTAAATTTGCATGTACCTATGAACTTTATTTAATCAGATTAAACGTATTATTTACTTCCTTATTATATTAGCTTTTACTTATTATGATATAACATGGTATTATATAAGTAGTCATGGTTACGATATCTATGGTTTTAAAATCGATTTAATTTTTGGTGACTCTATTTTACTTTGTTTGAGCGTCAAAACAACTCGTATTAACATTAATAAATTAATGTACTTTACAGGCCTAATGGGGCATTTTTCTGCGGCTCTTTAATGAATATTTTATAAGGCACTTATGGGATAATTCGTCAATAAATTCTAAACAACTCTATTTTCACTGCTAATCGAACCAAGGACCATGGCCCAACTCATGTGCGTAACCACATAGCCACGTAGGCGACTAATTTGCAATAGGTAAGTGAAACGTCAAATTATTCAGCATTTCGCGCCAATTGGAATGTCAGTCAACATCGAAAGTTCTATAGTCACTGGAGAGTGCTACAGACTAAAGGCTTTTATGCTAATTGTTGATTGTGTCCATGATTAAATTCTATTATTATTATTTTTAATTTGTGTTCTACTTCGTTATCGACCTATATAACCCAATTTTACAATTTGTACAAATGAGTAAATCGTGCGTTATATCGTTGTCTAAGTTGTTTTCGAGAAAAATCTAATTAGCCATAGATTTAAGTTTACGTACTTTGATATAATTATATTACAGAGCATACGTACGAACATACAATGAAATAAAAACTTATAGGATGGATTGTCAAGTACCTTTTTCTTCTTTACATTAAAAAAAAAATATTTTCCAAAATAGCATCCATTGCCATTGCAAAGGCACAGTCATATATTAACCCTATTTTACAATTAAAAGTTTGATATGATTATTTTTTTCTTTCACGCGTATCACAACAAATTTTATTGATTTTGTGTCAAATAGACCCCGAAATAAGCTGTAATGTATCCCGATATCGTTTCGCAATATGGAGCAGCTAATGAACGCGAATATAAGCCCTATACATTTAGTAGGAAAGCGTATTCAAATGACATAGCGATCAAAACATCTCTGTCGTCCGCATAACATTTGGCTTTGATGTAAGGGTGTTATCCCATATCGAGATTTAGGATATCCTAATTATCTAAACTATTATAAATGGTCAGTCGCGCGTTATAGAATTAGAACTCCTTAAAATATCATAAATAGACATCCGTTGAAATATAATAAAATACTCTTTGTAGAGTTAGGACAAAAAGTTCGATATGATATTTTAGAAGGACCGATTTAATTATTTTCTTTCAGAGATCAATATATCGGCAACATGTAACAAACTTCACAATGTTCCATGTATCATATTCTGAATTTATCTATGTTTTACGATTGTATTCCTTGTGTAGAAAAATAAATTAAGTCAGGCATGTTATATCTATATATTTTTTAATCTCGTATATTGGAATAATCAATATAGAAAAGATTATATAACGACGGTTAAATGCAAAAGATAGACATAAAAAAACATTATTACAATGATGTAGAAAAAACAATCTTATGATATTTATTAAGAAACGGTCATAAGTCAATTTGAAGAAATATGACATAAAATGATATGAGGCATATTTTGGCGGTACTTTTACATTTATTTATTAGGTTAATTGGCTCATTTGACTTTAGACAAAGTAGTTTTCGTTCCTAGGTACGCGTTAACACTCATGTATATAAAAAAAACAAATCACTATTTTTATACATTACGAATTATACGAAACTTGTCTTTTGTAAGAAGTTTACTGACGTTTTTGTTATCTCTTGACTCTTATGCGTTAGCAAAATTATTTCATTCCCTCTTGGTTATATTTTATAGATTTAGCTTTAACTGTAATAGAAGCTTTATCAAGGCAAATGCTGATGTCGACATGCACTTTGCACTGCATACTGGCCATTGCACATGTCAATGTTTGGAACATTATTCGAATATCCTAATGTTTATTGTAGCTTTCTAATATTTTAATTTTAAAATGTATGTATCCAAAATGCGATCCTAAAATAATATTAGTAATGTAAATATATGAGGCGTTTTCAGAACTTTGGTTTAGGAGTTCCACCTAGGATACACTGAATATTTTTTTTGTTTTTTTTTGTTTAAAGACAATTCACACCAATTGACCGAGTCCCATGCTAAGCTGGTGAAGCTTGTGTTAATGGTACTAGGCAACGGATATACATATTATAGATAGATAGACATATAAATACATATTTAAACACCCAAGACCTAAGCACAACACCAAATGCACATCACATCGATGTTCGTCTCAGCCGGGGATCGAACCCGGGACCCATGGATTCGCAGTCAGGGGTACTAACCACTAGACTAATGAGTCGTTACATGTGAAGGTATATCCTACCTGTTTTACTAATAAAGGACTTTCTATTGCAAGTTTTATTTGTCTCATTTAAAGTTTCGTTTTTACCTAAGTAACTGAGTTAGCCCAAAGTTTAAGTTATCCATCCATCTCACTCTGAAAAAACACTTCCTTTATTAAACATGCACTTAAACTTACATTAAATAAAATAATTTTTGATTATGATTAATGTCATAAATGTACCATTATAACATATTTAACTGACCACAAACACAGTTTCAATTTATTTCCACGACACAAAATGGCGATCATATCGGTTGAACTTAAACCGCATATAATATGTAATTAGCTCGTACCTGATAATTAATTTAAATTCTATAATAAATATTATTTCGAGTGTCAGATCCACTTTTATTTATTAACCTTAGTCCGTACACCCTGACTTATTAAGGAAACGATGTCTTCAACGGACATTCACTACTTAAGTCGATGGAAAGTGATTCCATAGACAATTTACGGTTAATGCATGTATTCAAAGATAAACCTCTGAATTTTATCCAGGAGAAACTCAAACTCCAAAACTCAAAATAACTTTATTCATATAGGTAACCAAGTATACTTATGAATCTCCACATTGTTCCATACAACCCTAATGGGTTGCCTGGAAGAAATCGCTTGTTAGCGATAAGGCCGCCCGTTGCCTAATAACTTATGTAACCTGCTTTTTTTTGTTTTTTATATGTATGATTTTGTATATTATGGTAATTTACATATTTTACTACCAGTTCGCAAGTCAAGGGCGTAGAGCCGAAGAGAACGAAATTATTTTGTTAGGTAGGCACAGAAGGGTAGGTACTTGCTTTAAAAATGGTAATGAAATTTTTTATTTACCCGTTAAGTTACATCGTTATATCGTGAACAAAAAATCTGTAAAGGAATCAAATATGAAAGTCAAGCTTGTTAAAATATGTTTGCTCATCGGAACCAATACATATATTAATTACATATGTAATTTATTTAAGTAAATTATGCCTATGAGTCTTTTAACACGGAAGTGTAGCAGAGGCTAAATATAGTTCTAGGTTCTTAAAGCCCTTAAAAATAAAATAAAAAATCCTCCAAAAGACACTTGACGCTATTTCAGGACCTAAGCTCGCATTAACATTTTTATCCACTTTATATACTGACGAATTATGCAAAAAATTTAAAAGAAATAGCGACAATAATAGTTTATAAATAAAACTAATAATAGTTAATTATATTATTGTTTATCAAATTATCTTCAACAAAGTGCCTAAGTTTTCATGAGCAATTTACGTTTCTGTCACACACAAGAATAAATTGAAATATTAAGCCTGAGGCCATTAACTCTAGACAACTTGGAAACAATGTTTCTTCAAATGTTTCAGCCCCTGTATTTTACAAAGCGTCGCAATGCGTAAGTTGTATCTTAGTAAGTGATTTATAAAAATTGGCTCAGAGTTTAAGCAGCAATATAAACTATAAATTATAAGGGTAACATTTTCGATACATTTATTAATTTGAACAAACAAAAATATGTCGATCCATTATGAAATACCTTTACCCAGGCTTAGTAACATTGGTGTAGGTATGGTGTTGCCTAACATCCTGGGGTGTTCACTAGGCTACTGTAGAGTGGGAACGACCCACCAAATGTTTACGTGTTTAGCCTACCATAATATAATTTTGACATGTTCTCGTTATACATAAATTTAATAGCTTTAGTCATAAAATTAAGAAACTGATGTCTTCTAACAAAGGCTGTAAGAAAAGTCTAGTTTATATTGAAATATAATACTAGGAATTCTATAATAAATACATTGTGCGTGTACTAAGTGTACAAGTAAGAAGTGAAACTTCTTTATGATCTTATTTTTCGAAAAATGATCTACTATATGCAACTTTACAGAAATTCGTTAAATTAGATAAAGTTTAACAAAAGGCTTTTATTATCATAGACATGAATACAAATATTTCATTTTACCTTATTACTACGAAGATTTTTATAGAATTTCATTAATTGTAATAGAATTATTACTATCATTGAAAAACATGACGATTTGCTACAAAATTTCTCCCATACGTCGATAAAGAAGTTTCATTCCAACGCCGATAAAGAAGTTTGACTTCAAAAAGCAACATGGCGCGTAACCGAAAAATGTGACGCGTAACGAAAAAATGTTACACTAAATTTTTTTCCAACCTCGATAAAGAAGTTTCACTTCAATAAAAATATCTCGTATCAAAAGTATTAACTTAGTACAGTCTTAATATAAGGTAGGCATTTTCGAAATGGCAGTAACACTATTTAAAGTTAAAAGTTGGCGTACTGCAGCGGAGAGGCGTATCTTAATGTCACATAATTGAATAGATTATGGAAATAGTTGAGATGCATAATTAGAGTTCAGGACAGTTTGAAATTAGTTCACTTTACCAACTGCGTATAAGAGAGGAGTTAAAAGTTTTGTGTGGAAAATTAAGAATGTTTAGGATTGTGTACCTAACCTTAAAACAGTTTAAGAAAAATTTACATCGCTAAACTACCATTCTGGGTATAGCTTTAGCTGGACGGTATCTGTTTGGTATTTGAGTTGAGGAGAGCATAGAATAGATTATTCTTAATTTATTGTTAATGAGGTTACAGTGTAAACGAAATTTTAATATCGAAAGAAAACTACGTTGTGTTGTGGCACTCGTTGGACGTTACCATTTTTTAAATATATTTTCTAGAAGAACAAATACTTCTAAAGTTTTTAGTAGACAACCTCAAAAATATCAAATTAGAACCGGGAAGAAAAACTTTACTTAAAAAGAATACGTTCTTAAGTACCGTACATACGAGTTAGTAAAATACTAGAGTGAGAATAGTGATACCAAATTTAGGGGGAATCAAGATTCCTTAGGGGTTTTTAGGAGGAAGAAGATTTTTTGTATTTAATTTAATTTTATTTTATTGGCTTTCGACCGCTCCGCTGGAAATAAGTACGGCGTTTACACCAATGCCGTACAGTAATAAATGACCTATATTGCTTCTGCAATTAAAAATTTGCACCGACTTCCGGCACCATCACTTTAGTACGGCACTAGGTTTTTCGACATTTATTTTTAATCATCTATACACTATAACAAAGCCGTACATTAATAATTAGTCGAAATTCCTCATTTGTACCTGAGAAATTGCCAGCTGATGACGATATGTAGAGTTATATTATGATAAAGTAACCCTTTTGGGTTTTTTTAAAGTTTGTTTTTTTTTAGAGTTTTTTTTTTTTTTTGGGTTTTTGGTTTTTTTTTTTTTTTCCTTTTTTTTTTTTTTTTTTTTCCCCCGGGGTTCCCCGTTTTCCCTTTTCCGGGGGGGGGGTGTTTGGGTTTGGTGGGGTGGGGTTTTTTTTGGGGGGGGGGGGGGGGGGGGGGGGGGGGGGGGGGGGGGGTTTTGATTAAATATAGATTTGAGGGGTTTGGGTTTTTTTGGTTTTGGTGGGGGGGGGGGGTTTTTTTTTTTTTTTGGGGGGGTTTTTTGGTGGGGGGGGGGGGGGGGGGGGGGGGGGGGGGGGGGGGGGGGGGTTTATCTTTCCATCGTATTGGGCGCGCACAAGTGGTTGATACTCTGAATGTGATTGTCAACAGGTGACAAGGATAACCCACTTTTTTTTTTGTAATCTAACAAGTTTTACTCTGATATCGTCACGGTGACAAGGATGTTACTTTTTTAATCTTAATCCATCAAGGATGCCCTACTTGTCGACAATCTTGACGATTATTTGATGTTGTCTATGTTTTTTGATAAAATGGAATTTGATATTGACTACAGATGTTTAAATGTAGTCCAGTATGCTCAATGTACCCCATGGGTGAGGTAAGTTGAGCAAGGGTATGGGGCAAGTTGAGCACTAAGAATGTCTAGGCCAAACCATGGGTTTTATGTTAACTTGAGATGAAGTAAAATATGTGTTTGAAAATCAGCTTTTTATTTATAGTTTTTTATTGATAGAACAACAAAACTTAAAGAAATTTTCTTTGTATAATTAACCGAAACTAGAATCAACAAAACATGAGCATCCATATCTATCCATTACTTCCGATAATTTCTAAAAAAGACTTTACCATTCTGCGCATTAAATTGATGTTGCCCTACCAAGGCTGGTGGGTTTCTTTTTTTTTTTAAATCATAATAAACCATTATTTTCCGGCCAACTTATTTGCAATTTAGCTGGGTGCAATTTCAATGCTAAAATTAGCAGGATACTCGTAGGCACGGCGACGGACGTCTTTTTGAGAATGATGCCATTTGTAGCAAGTATTTTTTCTAACAGTCCTCCTGTGTGGGAGAAAATACTTCCCTCGGTGTTGTATAGCCCATACGTGAATCATTACCTTCATTTAATTTATTCAAAAGTCAACCAATACCGAATTCTTTAGTGGCGGCATTCACACTTTTTTCCTCATCGTAGACAGCCTTTGCAGCATTATTTAAGTCTTAAGTAGTGTAAGAACATCTTGTAGTCTTCCTCTTGTAAGTCCGCATCCAAACAAAATATAAAAGATTCATTACTTCAGTTGTTTAAGTCGTGGGGTTAGTTGCTCAACTTACCCCAACCCGGAATTGTAAAACAAAAGTGAGGTTATAAAAAAAATGGCTAGAATAAAACCTATTTACAAATCAAAACTACAATAATTTTCTGAAAGATTAACACTGTTCTGATTGAAAACAGAGAACATTTGACAAAGACAGAAGAAAACTTGCGATAAACAATGTTTTTACTTTTTGGTCACAAAATAAACAAAACGCCGGGACACTTCACTCACTCATCGAGCTGCCACTAGCGATCGCGCGATGATTACCCCTCCCACGACTCCTTCTTTTTGCTATTTGATACCCCCGCGTATGGTGAATAGTTTGCGAGATATTTCGATTGCCCAACTTGCCCCTATGCTCAACTAGCCCCGCTCTACCCTACAAAGCTACCCTTTTTATTTGCCTGAGAAAAGCCCAAATTTTAGCACTCCCAGGCAGAAAAACAATGTGGGGAAACTAATGAAACCGATCAAGGAAGAGAAATGAATCAGCCTCATTTACTTGTGATCGTTGTTACTTTTTACGCTCCAATATATATATTGGATAACTATTCCTTTTTTTAAATATACTATTTCAAAAATTTCTCGGGAGCTATAAAATTATATCCTTAAGCAGCTGAAATTGTGGACAACATACTCTAAACACTCGAAGCGTTAAGTCGAATTGAAAGTTCGCCACTTAAGTGCAGAGATGTTTTGACGAAAGTGACCTCTCGAGCAATACGCTTTTTGACAATCTTTGAGAAGGAATTAACGTAATTTGACAGTAATTAGCGTAAATTATTTAATTAGAAAGCTTATTAATTCCAAGACGTTTTTGAACTTCTTTCCTATTGAGGTCAAAGTTGTTAATTTTTAATTAAGATTAGGGTCTTAGAGATGTTCAACAGTACCCTTCAATCACATTTTCCTTAAAAAGTAAGATCGTGACTTCAAACAATATAGCAATTTATATATTGGAATATTTTAAAGCTACAAAATATTTACTTATAAATTCTTTAAGTGTGAAGCTGCGTAACAATTATAATAATAACATTAATTGTCGAGAACTCTTCTTAAACGAAGCCTTGAAGGCGAATTTCAATTCAGTAATAGTTATTAGGTTAGAATTAAATCGTCTCGCTTATTTAATTTAATATTCATGCTACGAACTGAATTTCTTTAGTACTTTCGAAGAAGTGAATTAAGAATATTACATTTCGTAGTCTAGTGAACTATGATTAATGGTCATACTTTCAAAATGTATATAAATGTTTTGGGGATTAAGAGGAATAAAATAAATTTAATGATAGCTCCGTAACATTATATACGTAGTACTCAATATATATTGGATTTTATGCGTCGCAGATTAGTTCTAACGACGTCGACGCATAATTTAATCTAGACGTAAGCAATATTAATATCATATCTCAAGTCAAGTCTTAAACACTGCCAAAATAATAGACAACTTAAATTATATAATAGTATAAGATCCCGATATACAACGACCTTCACCGAGATGCTTATTTAATGAAACGTATTTTATATTTAATTTAATATGTCAATAAATATAATCCATATGGGTTGCCTAGCAAATTTAAGTCCAGAGTATGTTTAATTAATATTTAAAAAATAAACATTTACTTATAATTGCATGTAGCAATTTTTTTAAATTTTTTCTATTAATATTTTTAATCAGGGTAGTATTATATATATGTATCACTATAACATTCTTTTTTACTAAAGATGTACGTATATATATACTTTAGTGTCACATAAAAAATATACACATAAATAATTAATTGATTAAAAACAACCTAACGTTTGCATATTCTATGGACTTCATACTTTCGATTGGTATAGAATTTATCTAATAATCATACCGGTGAAATGTTTAAAAAAATATATTTTTTTTAATATTAATTAAAATACTCTGGACTGAAATTTGCTAGGCGACCCATATAGATTATATTTATTGACATATTAAATTAAATATAAAATAAGTTTCATTAAATAAGCATCTCGGTGAAGGTCGTCGTATATCGGGATCTTAGACCATAAGAACAGTTTAACTGATTTTCAGACTAAACGAAACGTTTAAAATACAGGTTCTTTGTTGCTAGCGAATTTTTATGACTGAAGTGTAAGGTTTAGAACCTCATTGGAGTTTGTTGAGGTAATCCCGACCGAGCCATCACTGTAGTAACGTAATATATTACCAATATGGTAGTATTGACACGTCCTGTTATTTATCGTTGACAAAGGTCGGCTTCCATCAAGTTCAGGGACAAACTGTTCATTTTATGAGCTATAAATCAGCCATTCAGTCCAAGCAGCGATAATATTGTACACAGAGAAACAAAAAAAAACCAAAGCGCTAATCGAGGTCAATGAAACACAAGGGCAGTTTGAAGTAATGCTTTCATAGAACAATACAATAGATTAAAATAAATATTATTAAAGTAAATTTAAAAAAGGTTAATGAAATTTTTTATATAAAGAGTATGTTTTATAGACACATAGGCACATAACTGTGTCAAAATCGTCTACGAAGTCAAAGTTGGGCTACTAAGTATGTGAAGTTTGTAATATGAAACCGAAATATAATGTTTTGCAAAAGCAAAGTAGCGAAATGCAGTGTAAGCAGTAAGACATATTGCAAATGCACCATCTATCAATGTGTTTGTATACAGCTAAATGGTTGCACAAATATACGCTTCGTTTGCGAGAACAGCGGGTAATTTACAATTTTTTTTCTGTATTGTAACAATCGCGCATTAATAATATAATTAATTTTGGTATACGTTTTTAATAACAAAAACGAGATTAATAAACCTTTTACGTTATGCTCCTGTGGGCATTTCTAAATAAACACACACAATGACTATTGCAATTTGACACTTGTAAATTGTCGTTGTAGGATAATATAAACCCCTTTAAAATAATCACGAATTTACAATTTATGAATATGATCACCTTTTTGTATTCACGGTTTACTTGTGGGAAGGTCTTCCTAAGTAATTTATTAAAGGTTGATTAGAAAGACGCGAACCACTATTTAATTACAACTAACTACGCTTCATAGTAACAACTTAAAATCTTTATCGTGTGTTCTAGAGTAGGGCGTGACAACCTATGACAAAATTAAATTTATCTATCTTTTGTCAAATACTAGTATTTGACAGAATTTCCGCTATCGCTCCGTTTGTGAGTGCGAGCATACCGGAAGTAGTCGCGCGATGTCAACCGGATGTCCGTTTCGCACGACGCGCCGCCATTACTTGTGCCAACTTCTGTTTAGCATTATTTTAATTTTTAATTTATCATAAACTTTTACTTGTTAAATTTTATAATATTCAGTTGAATAATTATTGATATATTATAATTCTATACTAACTTCGTTATTTAATATTTGTTAAACCGGGATTTTTTGCGTCAAACGCCAAAATTATTAAATAATAATAATATAAATCTTTATTTAATACACATATTTAGATCTTATTAACTTCGTAATCATCATTTGAAAGCTTTTTTAGTAATAAGAATCCTGTTTAAAGTAATGTAGAAGATCTACAATTTTAAAATAAACAGAGTATTGTTACTTGTAGAAAATAAACCCACACGTATTCAGTTAAGCAAAGGAAATAGTTTTATTTCAGTCGTTATAAAAGTCAACGGATCCTAATGTTTGCAGAGTGAAAAACTGTAACACTCTATTTTTAAAGCCTTTGTATCGTATTGTAACAAAAAGTCGAGCTTTGTCGCCCGTGCCTTACTTTATGCTCTCGTTGTTAGCTTTAACTCTCACGGAAATATTTTCATCTTGACTAGACATTGTTGACCTATGACGTATTAACATTATCCTTAAATATTGGCCATAAGAACACGTCTTTATAATCGCTCGATTTTGGCTTTTAAAATTTACGCTTGCTCACTAAGAATTATTTGCGCTAGTGGTCACGGAGGTCTTGGGCGTGAATCACGGTGAAATATTATTGTTTTAAATTGGCTTTGACTTGTGAAAATAAAGTCTTGCTAAAATAATAAATAAAATATACGCAGATATTTGTTTCCTTCGTTGCCACGCTATTAAAAAACGATAATTGAATATAAAATATGTATAAAATAATTTTATTATGTAAGTCCCTTTGTATGTAGTGGTTAAATATAGTTATATATGATATAATTTTACTAAACAGATTATCTGTAGCCAAGATAACTTTTGTTTATGAGTATTGTAAGTATCGTCGTGCCAAAATATTTCGACTTTGTGGGACCCTGCAGTCAGTGAGTTGATGGATTCTGTCACTCCTTTCAAAAGCTGGATCTTCAGCCAACTCCTGTAGTGCTGTTAACGCCATTTCAGTGGTAAATGGTGTTTCAAGGGACTCTGTCACTCGGGAAAGCCAGCGCGCTTCTATGCAGCTGTAAAATGGATGTTGTTTTGTTTTATTGTACCTTCTACGTAATTGGTGACGCTAAAACTGTCTATTGACATTCTTAGGCTCGTTTTTGCACAAAGTAAAAAATTTCAAACTTTATTGGATTGAATATATATTGGTGGCAAAATTGGAAAACTGTCGCAAGGGACAAGTGGAAGAATTTGGAGGAGGCCTTCACACAGTAATGTAAAACATAAATAACAGGGACTTAGTGTAGTTATAGTGTACTCGAATAAAGGCTATTTTAATGTTTTATTAAATTTTTATTTTATTTATATATTGGTGACAGCTCTTGGAATTAGATTCGAGTCTTTTTATCAAGACTTTAATGGAATCTGACACTAGTAATACTCGTCCATACTTACGCTGGGCAAGGATCAGCTGGTACTAATAAGTTTATTGGTAGTCCTGGACAGAAGCTCGGTGGCTGAGGGTGGACGGTGTAGGTTTTGAGGCGGGAGGAACTCTTATCCCCTTTTTTGATCATGTGTCTCTCCTAAAATAATTATTAAGGTACATTATTTTAACATCATAACAGAAAGTGACAGAAAGGTAAAAACAACTCTAGCAATTCCCTTAACTTCTTAATTGAGTAGATATTTCTGCGAACCAGTCTTACCATCCCGAAATTCTTTCGCCGAAACTCGAACCCAAGATAGGATATATTCGGGATATAACTAACTTACATAGTAATACGTAATTTGTATGTGCTCCTTAATTTTCTCAGCTATTAGACGAAAGGTCAAATCCAATCTGTGTAGTGAAGGCTCCTTGTCGCCAAGTAGATTGACAAATGGCTCCAGGCTGCATTCTAGCATACTGGAAACAATTAAATCTGAATTAATTTTAAATTGTATGGTACACTTATTCGGATTCAATATTTTAAATACAAGTCGCTTATGGTTTCTAATTTGTAAGTAACGATTGCTGCAATTAAGGACACGGAGTGAAAATTTTCTGAATCACTTCATTGTAAAATGTATTACATGTCGAATTGTTAATGGTTTTAGAAGTTAGTTAAAAATGAGAGAGGTCGTCGGAACTATTCGAAGTTCAATATGTCAGGGAATGTTCGGATAATCAGGAAGTGTTATAGACTCCATCATAACAAATTGACCTTGGATTTTTATTGTTGCTTCGTAACAACGAATTAAAAAATTATTGCGAAATAATTTTTTCCTTCATTTTCACTTATGAGAATCATAATTTATTTGGATTCGATTTGTTTTGTTATATTCAACTATTTCATAGTTAGTAATCACTTCTTTACGAATAAAAGAACGAATATTGTTACGACCAATCAGAGCAGAGCAAAGGTCTAGGCGCCATCTTGACTTTGGACTGTACGTCCAGCCAACGCGGGTTTCTACTGATTGAGTATTCAGTGGAGCACTGTGGTGTGGTAATGAGAGGCTGGACCGAGTTGAATCTAGCAGGTTGTGACTAAAAGTGTGATCGGTGCACTGAACCAGCTGCTCGTTATAATTAAGGCTAAAGTGTTACTTGTAATGTTAAAGGATTTAATGTAAATTAAATATTATACGATTATTAGTCGTGTCTTTTGTGCTCGCACTTTACCCACATGACGCCCACTGAGCCCGCTAATGACGATGTCCATATCGATGAAGTGAAGACGTCACTCCGACATATATATCCGAGGTTGAAAAGGCTTTTAAGTATCTTCTAAATATAAAGTCCCTACTATAAATCTAGTAATCAGGCAAGTGTATTATTTTTGAGGCAAAAGAAATACGAGTGAGCATTGTTTTTAAATCGTACCTCCCGTGGTATTAAGAAGACCGTCAGGGTGAAAGCTGAAAATAAAGTAAATGCCCGCCTCTAAAGCTTTAGAGGCGGAACGTTATTTGGCTAAGTCGGTCCCATAAATCTATTGAAACTCTTTTAACTCAAACTTAATGCGGACGTAATGGATATGTTTACTGTTAAAAAGTTAAAGGTTAGAAGATGAATAACAAATATTAAATTATTCATGTTTTGATGCTATTCTTTATAACATTCTAGCTTTCAAATACTCTATCAAATCAAAATTTACTTAATCATATTGGTGGCAGTTATGAACGTCAATATCAAAAAAAGATCTAAATTCACATTTGAAACCAGTTCCCAAATCAAGGGCGTAGAGGCTAGAAGAACTGGCAAGAAACTCTCCGTCACACCGTCGATCGCCTAGTTTAGGTGAAAAAGGAAATTCTAACGGACTGCAACCATTACGCCAAGTTTTACTTTGGCAAATTGAAACAAAACATCATAAAAGAGTAACAAACGTTTACTTTCATCAGGATAAATAAGATACATTTTAATACGTTATAAATGCTATTAGCTAAAAATTAAGAAGTTCAAAGAAAATAAATGAGTTCAAAATAAATCACCTTTATATTTATTTATACTTGGATAGCATATGTCACAACACGCATATTATGTTTTGGTAGTAAACCTCCTATTTGCAATCGGTTATCAATGACATACCTACCAACACCTAAACATTTACTTACATCTTCCAGAAGCCAAATTAATCCAGTTACAATTAGATTCAATTAATGAGACGAGAATAATTAATTTATTGTAGTGATGACGTCGCGTCAGCGGTGAGTGACGTCACTAATGGGCTCTTAATGCGATCATGCATAATGCTGACGCCACGTTTACCTACTATGATTTGTTGATGATATTGTTATCATGGAGTGCTTGGTAAGCAGTTTTCTGAGTTTACCATCAATAGTATGGGCAATTATTGCACGTATAAAACTTTCAAGCCGTTGCTTGCCTTAACTATTTGAAAAAACTGGCGAACTTTGAGACAAGGACGGAGCAATGTGCGAAAGAGAGGTACGTTACGTTCTAGAATTGCGCGATAAGGATAGTAAAACCGCTACTCAGTACCAATCCTGCCTAGAAAGTTCTCCAACATCGTTCAAGATTATTTCCAGGGATATATAAGCGAGCCGAAACGCTCCATCAATTCAGTTTCGAGTGCAATTCTAAGAAATTAACATCGAAGAGGAAAGTGCGTGTAGTAAAGATAAGTGAGAAAGTACTGTGTGTGCGTAATTGAAGTAACTAGTGACAGTATTTTGTGTGTGTGGTAATTAGTGTATTTCTGCGCGTAATTTGTGGCTATTTAGTGTAAACAAATTCCTCGTTGATTTATTTAAAAATAAACCCTTGAAGAGATCTACGGCGTTTTCTATCCTATCCCCTAGCTCGTAACAATATCCTTAATCGTGTCTTTTAGTGTCTTTTTCTCGAACGTATTGAGAACGTATATTTCGTTCTGATGACCAAGATAATGACACAATTCAACACCAAGCTAATAAAATGCAATGCAATTTTTTTTATATCATAACATATTTAATATATAATATAAAAAAATATAAAAATCAGGCATTAGTAAAATTACAATTACTTACTTAAATATCTCCCGTATACTTTCCATGGTGTTCTTCAAAAGGTATTCCTTCTCTTTGTATATATTTCTATTTTCTTCTGTTTTAAGCTTCTGCTCTGCCAACTTTTTCCTCAGTATATCTAGTTTTCGTTGTCTTTTTTCTTCCACCATTTCGTTCCAATCTCTTCTGTCCTCTGGGTAATATGTTATTTTATATGAATAATAGATTTTTTTAATGATTCAGGCGTTAATTAAGGTAATTCTGGTAGAGTTGACTACCGTATCCTATAGATTAGTTGTCGCCTCTTGAAGGTCCATCCTTCCTTCTACATTTATTTGGCTTCCACATATTTTAATACTTATCTAAATACCACTAAGAAGAACATCATTCATAAAAATGTCATGCTTTGCGTGCAAGTTACTTTAAGTGTTGATTTTCTTTATATTTAAAAATAGTTAAAATAGGTATTTGAAATAAATCTTACCAATATCCCTCTGTATGTTCTTAAGATCTCGACTTAGCACTTCATTCTCAGCGCAGAAGTCAGTAAGAAGTTTGTATATCGAAAAATTTTCTTGTTCTACTCTATTGAATTCATCTATTATTTTGTTTATGTCTTCCTGTTTCGCATAATCCTAGCAAATGATAAAGTTACGTTAATTCACGTAGTGATACACGATAATTATGTATTTCTTAGAAAAATCTTGTAACTAGATATTTGTATGTTCCTTCTTTACATTGCTCTGGAATTCTATTACATTTAGTACATCGGTATTTTCATCACCGACTTATGCACAAAAACAAAACATTACCGTTATTTCGTCAATAAATTTAACATGTTCATCAAATTCTTTTTTCAAATCTTCTTCTTCTTTTTCTTCCATTTTCTCTTCCCTCTCCTCTTGCTTCCGATTAATCCGGATCACTCCTTTTCGCGCCAAAAAATTATACAGCTTCATTTCATGATCAAAAGCTTTTTGTAGGTCACGCATTTCCTGAAACATTAAAAAACTTGATAAATACTTTAAAACAATGAATTTAAAAAAGTATTTTAAGTTAATTATATATGTATTGACATCAAATGGGATATATTAGTGATAAGACAAATTATTCCATATGAAGGTATTATTCGTACTTTTTATAAAAAACAATGTAATATAGTAACATCTAATAAAGTATAGCTCTAATTTCTTAATTTTGTTACTAAAAGTTGTAAGTGTGCCATGATAAGCGACTAATGTTGATGACTCATATCGGTTGTCATCAGACATGATTAATGATATACAGGAAATTATTTAAATATTCAAAAACAAAAAACGTGAGGCACGCTATAGTATGTAATTGCATTAGATTGAAGTTTTAAATTGAGCTATCTAACTTTTTGTCGAAGCAGTTGGCAGAACTGCAATTATAAATGCGTTGTACCAGATTGTTTGCTGTTTTCAAACCTTAATGGTTCACCTATTTCGTGGTATTAATGCCACTTTAAACTTCGTTCATTAACAAAGATTCAGTTGTCATTATTACATGAGGATAAATAAACCATTTCACCTTAATAAGTATTATTTATCCAATATTTGAATTTATCATAGATATTAATTATCAAAATGTATGAGGTGTCAACTTATTGTTTTAAAATGAAATATTGTGCTCATCAGTCAGAACAATAATTTTGGGTTTTGTATGATTATTTGTTTCTTTATTATTTTACTTTGATGTATAAGTTCTGTGAAGTCTATAAAAATGTGGTACTTCATTAGATAATAAGCCCTTCATATACCTGAACTTGAACCATTTGATCCAGATTCCCCTTCTCCTGCACGGAGCGTAGCTTCGCGCACCACTCGTCTCTCTGGTCGTACGCAAGAGTCGAGGACTCGAAAAGATCAGTGAGGAATTTCTTCCCTCGTTTCAGACCATTCAGCATTTTTGTCCATGCTTCATTGAATATGGCTCTGCAAATAATTTATTTGTAGAAAATAAGTTAATCAATTTTGTCTGAAAATCCCATCCGTAGTTGAAAATGGAGTTCTTCACTCTATGGTGGTTTATTAGAACAACTGTTAATGTTTCAAAATAGATATTATTTTAAAATAATATAAACACTATGATAAATCTTTTTATTAGTATATGTATGTATCAGTAGAATTACCGATCTTTAAGCATGTGCTCGATCTCTTCTCGAATCTTCTTATTCTCACTCTGGACGGCATTAAACCTTAATGTAGCTGCTTCTAGTCTATTCTCAGTGGATGCTAGACGGTTTTCACAAAGGAGACGACGTTCTTCCAACTGTAAAAATATTATCACTGGCTCAAGAACACGTCAGCAAAAGTACCATATATATCTACCATATACCTATATGATCTAGTGGCTAGAAAGAACCGCAATACTCGTATAACAAACATATATAAAGGTTACTGCACAGTTAATGACTACCTAGAAGATAAAAACGCTTGGCAATAGTTCTAATTCAAATTCAAATTCAAATTCAAAAGCCTTTTATTGCCAACCTTAAATAACATTACTTTAGCTGTGTTAGTATTTAGTTTTCTTAATTTATTGTTAGTATTATATTTAATAGTATATTAAATAACTAATTGTTTATTTAGTTGGGTACCCGGTTATGGGTAAAGGCCTCCTCCATATTTTGCCATCTGTGTCGGTTCTGAGCGTCCCTTGTCCAGGTGTTGCCGGCCATGTCATGTATCTCATCTCTCCATCTCATAACGGGATGACCTTTGTTCTTTCGGCCGTCTCTGGGATACCAATGAAGTACGCGTTCGCTCCATCTTCCGTCATTTACTCTTGTTATGTGTCCTGCCCATTTCCATTTGAGTTTGCAGTACATTTCGGCAGCATCTATTAAGTTGGTTTGTTTCCGGATCTCTATATTTTTTACTCTATCACTTAGTCTTACACCCAGCATCGATCTCTCTGTTGCTCTTTGGAATACTGACAGTTTTTTTATTTGTTTTTTTTGTTAGAGACCATGTCTGGCAGCCGTATAATAGGCATGGTAGAATCGTGCTGTCATACAGTTTTTTCTTTAAGTGAATTGGTATTTTTTTGTTTTTGAATATATCTTTGTTTGCCCAGAATTTTTTCCATGAGATGGCGATTCGTCGACTTAGCTCTTTTTCTGTGAGATCGTCCAGGGAAATGAGTTGGCCTAAATAAATGTATTCATTTACATACTCTATTACACATGACTCTATTGTTGTAATTATGCGGTCGTCATTGGTCATAATTTTGGTTTTTGTCATGTTCATTTGTAAGCCAATATTTTTACTTACAGTGTTTAGTGTTGAAAGCATGATTTGTAGGTTTTCATGAGTATTTGACAGTATTACTATGTCATCGGCAAAGCGTAGATGTGACAGGAATTCTCCATTTATGTTAAGTCCACAATTTGCCCAATGTAGTTTCCTGAACATTGATTCTAATAGAGCTGTAAAAAGTTTTGGTGAGATAGGGTCGCCTTGTTTGACTCCACGTTTAATTCGAAATAGTGGCCCATAACTCTCTAGTTTTATTTTGGCGTTATAGTCGTCATATATAAGTTTTAATATTCTAATAATTTTATTATTTATTCCTTGTTCTTTTAATGCTTTCCATAAATGTGTTTGTAAAATCGAATCAAACGCTTTAGTATAATCAACGAATGCCAAGTAGATAGGTTTGTTATATTCTCTGCACTTTTCAATGCACTGTGTCAATGTAAAGATATGGTCAACAGTTGAAAATCCTTTCCTAAATCCGGCTTGCTCTCGTGGTTGCTGTTCGTCTAAGCTTTTACTGATTCGGAAGAGTAAGAGTGATGAGAAAAGTTTGTATAAAGTTGGTAGTAAGCTGATTGGGCGGTAATTATCTATTAGTTTGGAGTCTCCTTTCTTGTATATGAGTGTTATTATTGAATGTGTCCAATGATCGGGTATTTTTTCTCTTTCAAGTATTTTATTAAAAATATTAGTCAGGTGTGGTGCCAATTGTTCTGCCGTTGCTATTAACATGTCTGTGGTGATGCCATCTTCGCCGGGTGATTTATTTTTCTTCATTCTTGAGATAGCGCTTTCGACTTCATCTAGTAAAAAGCAAGGGACCTGTTCTTGATCGTGTATCTGGTTTATATTTAAGTCGACTGGGTTCGTTTGTTGGTTTTCCGAATATAATTTTTTATAAAAGTCAGTAGCTGATAGAAGGATGCTTTGTCGATTTGTTATAGTTTCTCCTGATTTTGTTTTTATTGAGTGCATCCATTCTTTTTTTGTGGCTTTTCTGGCTGTTTTTAGTAGAGCCTCTTGTTTCCAATTCACTTTCAATCAATTTCATTTTTTATTTTATTTTTCCTTTCAATTATTTTTTTCTTTATTTTTCTATAAAGTTTCTTTAGCCTTTTTTTCTCTATGTCTGAGCGTGGCCATGTGTTCTTAAGTTTTTCTCTTTCATTTATTAATTTTAGGATATTATTGTTTATAGTGTTGCTTTCTTGGTCTTTTTTTATCGCATTTGTTGGTAAGTACGAAGTGCTTTTTTTGTATTGCAGACACTATAGTTTTATAGTGGTTATTTATATTTTCAGGTGTAGGATTTCCAGCTAGTTCTCTTGTTACTATCATTCCCATCACATTTGATTCTATAGGTAGAAACGTTTTATTCTTAGTTCGAAGAAATTTACGTTTTTTCTTTGTTTGTTGTAATTTGTAGGATATTCTCAGCATTCTGTGATCAGACGGGAATTTTGGAGAGAGAATTTCAAAATTTGTTATGAATCTTTTATCTTTTATCTTTAATCAATATGAAATCTATCTCGTTTTTAGTTTTGCCATTGGGTGATAGCCATGCCATGTCCATTTCCGTTTTTGAGGTTTCTTAAATATGGTATTAGATATAACGAACTTGTTTGTATAACAGAATTGTAGTAGTCTTTCCCCTCTTTCATTTCTTTCTCCATATCCATATTGCCCACAGATCTTGTGTTCTTCAGGTAGAGGAAGCCCAATTTTTGAATTGAAGTCCCCTAGTATAATGACGTGTTTCCCAGTGTTTGAGAAAGCTTGAGTGACTTGGTTGTAAAATCGTTCCACCGCTTCTTCTTTAGCTCTTTCGATAGGTGCGTAAGCTTGTATTATGTTTAACACAGTTGTGTCACACTGAATGTCTAATCTTACGACTCTGTCTGAGTAAGTTGTGAAATCTATAATGTTCTTTTTTAAGTTACTATTGACGATAAATCCTACTCCATTTGACCCACTTTTGTCTCCTCTATACATTAAGATATAGTTTCTATATTGTTCTATTTTTATGCCTTCAATTTTTACTTCCGATAATCCAATAATATCATATTTTATTTTATCTAGCACTTGATCTAATTCTAGTAATCTATTTCCTGCGAGCAGCGATCTAACGTTGTACGTACAGATGTAAATAATATTGTTTTTTAATTGAGTTTTATCCTCATAGCCTTGTGGAGGGTTGTGGTCATACTCTTCCGCGGTGACCAACCGTCTTGGAAAGGTTTTTGTGTTAAGTGTTCCAATTTTGAATGTTTCACATCTTTTAGCTGGAGGGTTTTGGTCTAGTGCTCCCGCGGGGACCAGCCGTGTTGGGAGACGTGGAAATGAATTTTGTGGGAAGTTGGTTGTCTTTGATTGTTTGTTTTGGTTTTGGTTATGAGTATCAGCGCGGGTTGTTAGTTTTTTGAGGGTTCTGATATTGACGCTGATCGTCCGCGTTCAACATAGTTAAGTATGCCAGGTTTCCGGATTTCTTTAGTTGCTCCACTTTTCGGCTTTTCTAGGTTGGATTTTTTCTGTGTTGACGGGATTGGTGAATTAGACTCCTCTCTTTTTCTTTTATCACGGTTTTTGTCTTGTTGCGATGGTGCTTTAATTATTATTTTGTCGTATCTCAGGAATGCGATATTTCCTTTTTTCTTCTCTTCCTCGACCTGTGGCTGGAGCTGTTTGCGTATTTCCAATACTTTTTTGGGGAAATCTTCTTTGATGTAAATACCTGATGGAAGGTTTGATTTGCATTTCATTATTGTATGTTTTTTCCACAGTGTTGTGAAAGATACCACTACTGGTCGGTTTTTGTTACTAGTACGACGTCCAATCCTATATACATTACTGATTTCTTGACTTTCCATGTGGACACCTGTGTCCATTATTATCTCTTTTATGTAGTCTACGAGCTCACATTCTGTTTTTCCTAGCTCTTCGAGTCCAAAAAAGATTAGGTTGCATTTACGCTTTTCATTTACGGCATTATCAAGTTTTTGTTCCAGTTCGTTTACCTTTGATTTGAGCATAGTGTTTTCTTCCATCATAGTTTTTATTTTCTCATCCATTGCTTCCAAAACGTTCTTAGTGACTGATGTTGTTATGGTTAAAGTTTGTTGTTTTAATTTTTCGTCAAGCTTCGAAAATAGCAACTGCATCATCTCTAAATTGTCCATGTTGCGGTACTTTTTTGTTTTCGTGCACTGGCAACCCTCTGATCGTCAGTGTCTATGAAAGTTTGTTATTATGTTGGTAGGTCTTTCTGTTTTGTATGTTGGTACCGGGTTGTGACTTGTATTATGTTGGTACCAAGTCTATTTACATTGCATCGCACTTTTTAGGTTATAGTATTAGCAAGTATTGTTTTACACTTTTCTGGTTGAACTGCGTTATTCACACTATGTATTTAATCTTGTTATGATCCTTTTTAGTTGTTGGACTGTTTTTTGTTTTATAGTCACTTGGTAGATTCTTAATAGCACAAGAGAACAATTAATATAGCGGAGATCACTGACGTACGTCGTAGTTCTAATTATATTGTTATAATTTGTTTTGTTATCTTTGAAGTGTTGTGAATATGTGTGTAATGGTGAATGTGGTAAATCACAGAACAGATTTTTTTTACTTATGTAACTTTAATGACGTTGTGGTTTATGACATTTTCCTTTGAATAATTGTAATGTAGAGGGAGGGTAAAAATTGCTGAGTTTCTTGCCCGTTCTTCTCAGAACAAGGCCTCCTGGTAGTTTTGCGAACGCATGGCGTAGCTTTGCTCTTTCGCGAATTTAACTACGCACGACGCATCTAAACTGAATAAACGTATTTAACCTTGATTTGAATGAATATTAAAGTTTTATGGTACATACAATTACGTTATCCTCTTCTACTTTATAAACTATGTGAGAAAAAATTATAAAGAGGGTATGTTATTGAATGATCACGAAACAGATACAGAACCCTAAAAGCCGTAGATAAAATTCTTATTAAAAAAAAAACACAAATTACGAATTTCCGTGGGAATGATTATGAGCTAATTTGATGTTCATAGAACAGTAAACATAAGAGCTAGTTTTATGATGACACGATATTACGGGAACTAGTAAAACCAGCTTTTATATCTAATGTTCGTTATTCTTACTAGTCGTTTCGTATTTTAAGGCGTAACGTTATGGCTAGAAAGTTATCCGAAGTGTATATTTTAAAGTAAAGCTTTTATGGCTTAGTGGTATAATCTCTTGACACTTAATCCTGGTTTCGAAATAATTATTTCACGTAAAGACGGAAGAAATCTAAAAAATATTAATGAAACATGTAAAAGGTACAAGCACATAGTAATAAAATAGTTTTCACGATATTCTAATAAGTTATACTAAAATCGAATAAACGTATGCAGTGGTAAGCGTAGAGTAGGTAATTAACGTGTTTATGTATTGTGTCTAAACCAAACTAGCAATCATAACAGTTGTTAAATCCATGATTTATCTTAATTTGATCATGACTCAGAATTATAGGCTATCTACGTATTTTGCTATTGGATATCCATATTTCACTTCAGTTTTGTATTAACGTAAATGTTACTTCCATTTTAGCAACGCATTACTTTCATTTGTGTTAATCATTCGATAAATGTATTTTAAATTTAATATTATTAATAAAAATATTTACAAATATTAATACTAGATTTTTTTAATTACATTATGTATCCAAATATTTATCTAAACATATTTTATTAATAAACTTACTTGCCCATTATTGGCGTTAACAATTTTCTTGAATCGCAGGAGTTGTTTCTTTTTACGAAGCAACAATTCGTTGACTTGCTTCATAAGAAATATTCCTTCTGAAAATTTAGAAGAAATATTACAATGATATAATCCTTAAGCATTTGACGTTTTTATTTCTTGTTAACTATTAGCTTCCCATTGGTAAAAGGATAATTCAGCAAAATCATGGGAGTTATTGTACCCATTAATTGCTAGACAAAACCTAAAAAGGTATTTTACGTTTTTAACAGCTTTGTAAAAGTTACGTAATCGTAATCTTAATTTTATTACATTAGACGTAAATAATTGACCCAAAAATGTAGTAATAAACCCGACTAATTTCTACGCATACTTTCGTGAATGTCTGGCCTTCACCTAAAAGTGCTTTAATGAACGCTATTCCTCAGGGATAAGTTCTGGGCTAGTGGGCTAATGGAAATGCAGACGTGCATCTGAATAAACGCTTATATATGTTGGTATACTATTCCGGATTCATTTGGAATTTTCAACGGCACCTGCCCTGCGATCCTTAACTCATTTTTCGAACTCACACAGCGGTAGTTTATAAACAATAAACTACAAGCTCCCACCTTTTCAGAATGCCAAATCATAAAATGACTGCTTCACGACTAATTTGAGAGCGACCGCCGATGCGAAAACCGCTGTGTGAGTTCGAAAAGTGAGTTACAGAATCGCAGGGCTGGAGGCAGATATCCTTACTACTATATAGCTCAAACATTATATTAAGTATGCCAGCATAGTATTATACAGTTTTCAAACCCTTTTTTTTGTGCGAAATTGGCATACACAAATCCATGACGTGTGTCCGGGGCAGAAGGACTCGTACCTATTTTCTAAATATAAATATTAACAAGGGAACAAATTAGAAATTAACTAATCAGATAAATTTAGTATTAATTTAACTTCTTTTCTGACGTTTATAAGTGTACTTGTTGTGTATATGAATAAATTAATTTTGAGTTTGAGTATACATACCATCACATTCTTGCTGGGTTTCTGTGTGAAGTAAGAGAGCCCTTTCTAAGTTGTTCTTCATTCTTTTATCATTCTTTTTATGAGCCCCAGATCTTGCAATCTGAAAAGGATTACGTATCTTATAGGCAAAACTCAACGACTTTTCATAACCCATTTATAACCTACCAAAACCCTCTGAATTAGTACTCTTACACAAAAAGAATTCTCATATCTTTAAAGTAATTAATTCATTGAATTAAACCTAAATAGTTCTAGAGAACGTAGCATACATATACTTTTGAAATTTAAGATGATTTTGTGATATATAACATGATTAGTCCTGTGTGGGTAACTAATAATTTCTTAACTCACGATAATTTATAAAACGAATCAAATATAAATAGATTTGGTAAAAGGATTCATTTAAGTGTATAGATTTTTGTTTAATCAATATTTAAAATTAGTTTTATATGAAAAAATTCAATATTAATTTAAAAAGGCCATATATACCTTTAAGTCTGTACGTAAATTATTATAGTCTTTTTTTAGGATCCTTAGCAGCTGATCTTGTCTTCGGAACTTCGGGTGAACGCCCATGATTCGGTTTTGTCTGTCCACTTGTATCATCCGAACCTGAATAATAATAATTTCTATACCTCGTTCTATGAATTTACATAGTTTCAGCTTTCAATTGTTTCACACAAACTTTAAAAAGTTACTATAATAATGTAATAAAAACAAAAATGTAACTGGTATTTATAATATAAAATTAATTAATTAAATTTATGTAAAATTTCGAATAAACATAACAATATTACGAAAATCAGCCCTATTCGTTTTATAACAACTAACGAACGCTGTCATCCTAATACGGATAAAGTATTTACCGAAGCCTCAAAAAGAAATTTGCATAATATGTTTATCATTGATTCACCAAAGCGAAACTCAATAACAAAACTCACCTTTGCCTTTCCGTTTATTATGAATATTGCGTAAGACCAAAGTTATATATTTACTTAATTATATAATTCCAAAAAAAATTAACCTGTCTTTGTAAGCGCAAGTGTTCGTCTTCCATTTTCTTTATTACTTCTAAATCGTTACTATGTTCTGATGTTACCTCCATTTTGATTAGTGTAAAAATATAAAAATGTTTGATTGTCGATATCGAAGCCTACTCGATTTAATGTTTAGTCACTAAAGACCTTATATTGAAAACGTTACCGGACTATGAATCCAGTTGGTCGCGTATTTTAGTTATTTAATCAAATTGTTCTATTCCTACCAAATCAACGATATTTTTTACTTGTGTGAACACAGAACATTATATGTTAGGCTGATATTAATAGCTGACACAAAATGGTATAAGGCCTTGTGTTTTTATCATATAAAACTAATTATGTCAAAGAAATACAATGATAATTGATCATAATAAATGTTATGTGTATAATTTTAAAAGCGTTTCTGGGAATTGTATTTACAGTTATAATAAGGTTTTTATTGTGACTACAGAAAACTATTTCAATAAAAAGATTTGAAATGACAAAGAGAATTAATTATAAGTTGCACGGAAATAACATGTAAGAATATAAACTAATATTATGTTATAAATATACTAGGAATTTAAATGTTTATTTAGGTATTTGTTTATTTGAATATAGTATTTTTATTTACACAAGTACAGTATTTACAATTTTCTTAACCTATAAAGTAATAATTAAAATAATTAAAATGAAAATCAAAACAAATTTAAAAAGTTTGGTCCCTGTGGCAGTGTACCTTTAACGCTGGCAGCATTTCCTCGCTGTATTGCGATACTTATTCTTTGAGCCAGATAAGTGCCAGCTCTGCGGTCACCGGTACTATCTGCCAGGCGCCAACTTAAATCTTTAATAAGCGCCTGTGCACTTGAACCCCACGGCCCAAGAGTCTCTACTCCAAAGGGAACAAAATTGAAGTTGGAGGAAAGACTTATATTTGTGCCGTTTGTTATTTTCTGCCTGCTCTGCGGCCGCGCCAGCTTTTTTGCTTGTCCGAAGGAGATGAGACGGGGCAAAGGTGTCTACACAGGTAGCATCCCATACTAAAGCCCGTCCCATTTTCCAAGGGATCAAAGACATTCCATCCAGCCGCTTGACATCGTCTCTTGCGATGCCTGTTGGCTCCAAAATTGCTGGAACATTGACGGAGGCAAGAGAGCGGCGTATAATGTCGTTTAGCGCGGCATGGCAAGAAAAACGACCTGCACTTTAAATTTGCAGTCACAATTTTTAATGAAAAGTTTATTCTCATAATGCCTTTTATTACTGAAAAGCTTTACTTGGCTTAGTGTTAAACTTTTGGGGCCGACAATGGCGTCCTAGGTTATTGCACCGAAAATAATTGTTTTGATAGGCGTAAAAGACTGATCCTTAGAGCTTTATAATGATAATGCACATAGAGAAATGTCTTAAGCACCATATTTACGTATTGACCACTGGCATAACTTGGTCATACGGTATAAACATCAATCATAAAGTTAGATGTTCATAGAAATTAAATAAATAAATGAAGACTAAGTATTTAAGGGCGGTCTTTCTGCTAAAACAGTTTCTTCCAGACAACCAAACAACCAAACCAACCAACAATTGTATACTATACTACATAATAGACTATCTAAAGTTAGTAATTCAATAGTAATTTATAATAATACATAACTTCAATCCAGATAGTTATTAGTAATTCTTTTTTGGAAACAGGGATACTCTTCTTTAATAAAATACGAGAGGCTCTTTTATCTCTGCCTTTTAATAAATTTAAGAAATGTATTAAAGAAAAGCTGTGTAAAAAGGCTTACTATAAAGTTAACGATTATCTAGTTGATAAAAGGGCCTGGGACTAGACAAGCTACTTCTAATAAATTTGTTTTAAAATAAGTGTTGTTTGATGATTTGCTATTTTAAAGAGTACCGAGAGTTTTTACGCCGGCATTTTCTCTCGGCCTACACCCTTTGTCTTCTTTGCCGATGAATAGGGATGCCTTCAAATTTAATGGGGTGGAATAGGTGATACCTGTATCTTACGTTCCATAATAAACATATTTTTTTATTTTTTTTTTATTTTACAACCCAAATATAATATATTTAACCAAACGAATAATTTTAATGCAAAATATACGTAATGTAAAATGTGATAGATAAACGCATTTTATCCTCGTAGAAAGTATTTACAAACAGATAGCTGTTAAGTATAGACTTAAAGTTGTTGATCAAAAGCTTCAACGACTCTTTGATTTAAATTAGCTTCTGATCTTGTACCCTGCCCTATGCTTCCTTAATCTGCCCGAACTGCCCGAATCAGGCATTACATTACGAAGGTTATCAATTTACGTATTTTTTTACGTAACAGACGACGTACGGCTTCTATAAATAGGGAGCCTAAGTAAGAAAAGGTACCCCTTCAAATGTCCATCAATTTAAGTGCATTCAGACATGCAAAGAAGGCAATTCACCTCCATTCAAAGCATGAAACGTCATTAGGATTCTCTACACTAGTTTGTTAATACACCGAAATGTAATTATGGTAGGGGGGCCCAAAAGGGGTTTTTGGGTTTTTAAAAAACCGGGAGATTTAAAAAAAGGGGGGGATTTTTTTTTCCTTTTTTTTTTCCCCCCCAAAAAAGGGGACATTAAATAGGGGAAAAGGGGGGGGGGAGAAGGAATTTTTTTTAAAAAAAAAAAAAAAAAAAAAATTTCCGTCGAGAAAAAAAAAAAGGGGGGGGTTTTATAAAAAAAAAAAAAATATAAATAAAAAAAAAAAAAAAATTTTAAAGAAGAGGGGAAAGAGGGGGGGGGGGGGTGTGGTAAGAAAAAAATTATATTTTTTTTTTTTGTTATATTTTTTTTTTTTTTTTTTTTTTGGTGGAGAAAAAAAGGGAGGTAGAAAAAAAAAAATAATTTTTTTTTTAAAAAAAAAAAAAAAAAAAAAAAATATTTAAAAATATATAATTTTTTTTTTTTTTTTTTTTTATTTTTTTATAAAAAATGTATTAAAAATATATAAATATAAAAAAAAAAAAAAAAAAAAATATTTTTTTTTTTTTTTTTTTTTGTGGAATTTATTTTTTTTTTTTTTTTTAAAATAAAAAAAAAAAAAGAAAAAATATTTTTTTTTTTTTTTTTTTTTTTTTAAAAAAAAAAAAAAAAATTATTTTTTTTTTTTTAAAAAACCCGCCCCCCCCCCCCCCCAAAGAGAAAGGGGAGGTATTTTTTTTTTGTGGGAAAAAAAAGGAGAAGGAAAAAGAAAAAATATAAATATATTTATATATTATAATTTTTTTTTTTATTTTTAAAAATAAAAAAAAAATATATTGGAAAAAAAAAAGTTTGGTCTCCCCCCCCCCCCGGGGTAGAAGATTTTTAAATATTTTTAAAATTTTGGTTTTTTATTATATAAAAAATATATAATATTTATATTTTATTATTTTTTTGGGATGTTATTGTT
The DNA here is from genome assembly GCA_905332375.1 of Pieris macdunnoughi. NCBI lineage: Eukaryota > Metazoa > Arthropoda > Insecta > Lepidoptera > Pieridae > Pieris > Pieris macdunnoughi. Next base: position 5,170,000 of record CAJOBZ010000012.1, on the reverse strand, counting down.
GGTAATAAAAAATATAATTTTTTTTTTTTTTGGTTAAAAAAAAAAAAAAAAAAAATAAAAGAAAATGGAAAAAAGGGAAGGAGGATGTATTGTTTTTTTTTTTTTTTTTTTTTTTTTTTTTTTTTTTTTTTTTTTTTTTTTTTTTTTAATTATTTTTTTATTTGGGGGGGTTTTTTTGGAATTGAGGGGGAAAAAAAAAAAAAAATAATATTTTTTTTTTTTTTATATTAATATTTATTTTTTTATTTTTTTTTTTTTGTATTTGTTTTTTTTTTTTTTTTTTTTTTTTTTTGTGTATTATGGGTGGGTATTTTTTTTTTTTTATTTTTTTTTTTTTATAAAATAATAAAAATAAAAAAAAAAAAATAAATTAAATAAAAAAATAATTAAAAAATTCCACCCCCCCCAAGAAAAAAAAAAAAAAAAAAAAAAAAAAAAAATTAAAAAAAGAAATTAAAAAAAATATATAATTATTGTATGTCTTTGTAAGGGTTTTTTTTTATATTAAAATTTAAAAAAATTTTTTCCTTTCTTTTTAATCATACCAAATAAAAAAAAAAAAAAAAAAAAAAAATTATTTTTTTTTTTTTTTTTTTTTTTTTTTTTTTTCTTAGGTTCCCAATTCGCTCCCGGATCTCCCCCCCCCCACCCCCCCCCCCCCCCATTAGGAATATGAATAAAAACACTAATATGATTTAAAAAAATATGTATATGTATTATTATTATTATGGTCACGTAAATTCTTCGACTCGGCCTATATATGGTTATGGTATTATGGTTGCCTTTTTTTATTTGAAGTAAAAATATAACCACCACATACAAAACGTTTATAATTTGAATTCGTTTACGGATGAGAAATTTACAAAGCATTGATTAGTTTATTAATTTATGAATGTTTAAATATCATTGCGTTCGGTCCAACGACGGAAGAGCTGCTGTATGAACGTAATTACGTTTCAGTTTTCGTTGCAGAGGCTACAAGGCAAGTTCAATAAATAGATTGAACCAAATAAATCTATGCAAGTTAGAACAAATCTATATCTAGACAAATATTATACAAAAAACAAAAACTTATTTGTATGGTATGTAAAATAATTTTGACGATCTTCTTAATTATTTTTCGCAATTAACAGTAAAAATACACAATGTATTTAATCCACGAAATAACTCACTAACCTAATTCAAGCTGTATAATTACGAATAAAAGCAACCATTTGACGTAATAATTGTGCCTTTTCGTGATAAATTTACACAGCTAATTACTTATAGAAGTACGCTCAAGAAAAATAAGTTTATTTTTAGCATTATTTATGCTTTGTGACTATTTATGTCCTTTCAACTGTTGTATTTGTTAATTAGTCGTAAACAACTCAGTTATTTTCACTTTTAAATAGTAAAATGACCTTGTGACCGAATTTTCGTCTTAAAAATTGTAACTCTGTATCATAAGGACTTAACACCCGGTTTCCTGCGTATTGTAGACTCTTCTTTGGAGAACAATTTTCTAATCATATAATGGAATACAGTTTTATATCTCTATATTTTGTCACTCGCCAAAGTGAAATCATATTTTCTTCGCAAATGAAATATATTTTATGTGATTTTCTTTTAAAGTTCTTGATGTAAGCTTCATGTAAAGCCGGTCTTCTAATATTGAATGAAGACAGGAGTTAAAATAATTACCTATTTGCCTAAATACTTATTGTTATCTTAATATTAGGGAAAACACTATTGAAACTCCGCCTTTATTGGTGATGAATTTAGAAAGCTATTATGTTGTGTCTATGTTCACGTGTATTAAATGAACATTAGTCAAACTTAAAACAGTGTAAATCAATAATAGTCAATAATAATAATCAATAATTTTGACATTTAACATTATTAATTTCATATTTTTTACACTAGTTTCTTGATTATTGTTGTTTGTGACTAATAAACTAATAGGTTTTTCAAATTTACAAGCTTTAATCGCATCGGAATTTTATTCAACTTTAACGAATGTGAAGAAAAATAATAACAATTATAAAAGTGTCTTTGTTAAAACAGAAGTATAAGATTGATTAAGTTTAATTTATTTTAATTAATGAAATAAGTTTTATTACGTCCCGGTGTAATAGTCGGCCGCTTTTTTTCTTTTCAATCCTCTCAATATTTTCCCGCCATTCCTTTGAACAAGTTGTGTCGCTACAAATTTTATTTTGCCCTACATAGACCAACTTAAAGTGAATTTGTTCGAAGTGTTGTAAGTTTTTGTTTTCTGCATACTTTATTCCGTTTGGCTTTGTTCTTCTTAATGCGATTTGTAAAAATGAGAAAGCTCTCTTCTTTTATAATTTTAATCTAAAAATAATAAATCTAAAATAAGCTTTGAATAAGGGTCTGATATGATGATCTATTCTATATACAACTCCGAAGTTTTAAACAACTCGAAAATAATATGATCACAAACGAAAATATCAGACAACTTTAATATTGTTTATTGGTGAAAACCGCTGAGTGAACGGTTTGTCCAGACTAATTTATTCACATAAATTTTAGAAACTTAATTTTTATGACATAACATTTACATTTGAAAGTTACGCGTCTGGAGTGAATATTGATTGACTGAAAACGCATAATTTTCAAAGTACACAATTTTATGCGCGAGAGAAGCTACAGTCTTGTATAATAATGATTTTATTAATTTATTCACACAACACGAATTTTCATTTCGAAGAGTGCCTTTCAGCAATCGTAGTAAAAAAAATACAATATTATTACGTATTTCTATTGCATGGCTTTTAAACGTCATGTCACTGTCACGAGAGCTGCGAAGCGATCTTGCCGGACGCGAAAGCCTTTTAATCGGTATTCTAGCACATTTCATATTGCAAAAGCGTTGCTACCTCAGAATCTCCTGACTTTAGGGTTATTTTAGCGGACGAGGTCTGCTTGACAGGCCTCCTCTCGAAAATAACTATATATATACCTACTTTTATATAAAGTAGGTAAAAGTAAATTCATTTTCTCATAATGAAGGTAAAGAATGAAGAAATCCAAAACTTATCTATATAAAACTTTTAAAACTCGATTTAAATATAGTTGACCGTCTGAGTTGGTGTAATTGTTCAAGTTGCAAAGTTAGACTCAAAGTGTAAGTTGCCAACTGACACTAAGATAACGACGGGGCGTTGTTCGTTTGACACTGAGCTGGGTGCAGTGTTGCTACGCTGAATAACTTTGATATTGCATACTAACTTATTAACAGTCTCCGTAGCCGATTGGTCTAGAACTGGTTTATTTAATTCATAGAGAATGTCTTGGAGTTACCCAGAAGAGCAACGAAATATCTATTTTATACCCACTGGTCAAGTTTATTCATATTGAGTAAGGTTAAGTAAAATAAAGAACAAAATTTGTATCTTAATAGTGCTTTATTTAAGGCCATCCTGTTTCAACAAAAAAATTACATTGATATGTTTCGTAACACTAGTTTGTGCCTTCAGTTTAAAAAAAGGCAACTTCTGGATAATTAAGAATAAAAACAAAATTGCCTGAAAAAGTACTGCCAGAAACTACTTTCCTAGGACGCGCTTCTTTGCAGCGTATTATCATATTCAAATTAAAATTATAATCAAAGGGAATATTATAATTTAGATTAATCTTATCAACTTCAAAGAAAATTTTCTCTGAAAGGGATAATTAATAGTATATTAGCAGCTCGCCTCAATCTCACATGGAAAATATACATTATATAAACTTATCACATTTGAATTCACAAAAAGAAACAAAAATGTATATTATATTATTATCGAATCGGTTAGTAAAGTACTGAATATAATCAGGTTTGATTCCTCAAAACAACAATTCTAGAATATTTGTATGTAACTACTAAAGTGACATACAAATACTATCTAAAACTACGAAAATATATGCAGAAGCATATCTATGTCCTTATTGGGGTGATCATCAGACAATCCTTTGTTAAGATAACCATGAGTATAATAGAGAATAGACTAACTATAAAATCTGTTCTTGTCAAGTTTTTGTTCAATATTTTTATCTAAGCCAAAAAACGTTCACGAAATACGTGCTCGCTGGAAACAATTTCGGCTGGCGGAGCTTTCGTACAGTCAGCAAAAAAAACACACATAACCATTGTTTCGTTTTGATGTTACCGTGACCGCAGCCCAGTGTATAGTTAGCAAAATAATTAACTTATGGGTGACTTTACTCTGATTTGTTTCGTTGCAATAGTTTGTGACTCTAGTTTTTTACGAGGTAATTTTTTACAGGCTACTTCTGGATAATTGAACATTATCCACTTATTCCGAAGTCTTTATGCCAGTTTAATACTAATAATAATAGTATTAAGATGCAGACGAAATACAAGTGTGAAAAAATGCACTAATAACTTTTATTTATAAGTGTTTCGATAATTAATAAAAATACACATTATACTAATTTATAAACAAAATATGATAAACCAGAATACTATATAAATATTTCTTATTTATTATCTTTACTCCGCAAAATTTATCACATAATATTTAAGTATATACTGCATTGCAAACCCTACTTGTTTTCGCCTCATAAGTTTGACGGATGTTTATTTTATATTATTTACGGTAGCAAAAACGCACTAATAACACTTTTAACCCAGTATAACCAGAATTTAAGATTTGTATAGAAATGAGAGGAAATATTTTTAAACAGCCTATATAAGTTCTCGTTACGCACGATAACGATGCTACGATGCGTCTACGGGGAAAATATGTGCTACGGTTAAGCTACAGTAGGCTCTACGGTTCGGTAAGTGCTACGGTAGGCGCGTAGCTAAAAAAAAGGAGCACTACATTGCAACGGATTCCTAATATCTATAGTATACGTATTATAGGCGGGGTAGCAGGTGGACAAGTATAAAGAAGTGAGTGAGCTGAAAAGACTACTAATTAAGCTTTACATGGAAATGTTAGAAAAAGCAATGGTTATTAAAGCGATATTTTTACTATCATTTTTAAGGTATACATACATAAATTTTACCGTATATAAAATACTAGCTGACCTGGCAAACGTCGTTTTGCCATGTATATCATTTATAATAAACAATAGGGGTTGATCGTAGAGGGGTGAAAATTGGGGGTTGTATGTATTTTTTAATGCTGTATCATAAATAAATAAAATAATTTTTTTATCTAAAAATTAAAAAAATAATAATTTAGGGGTGGGACGCGACTACCCTTAACATTAAGGGGGATGAAAAATAGATATTGTCCAATTCTCAGACATGCATGCACACAAAATTTGATGAGAATCGGTCAAGCCGTTTCGGAAGAGTTTAACTACAAACACCGCGATACGAGAATTTTATATATTAGATTAATACGAAAAAACTGTGAAGTTTAAGTTGTTTTTCGAAGTTGCAACTAATAGAGTCGAAATAGAGGCAATACAAAGTGAATGCAGCCTGCAAGCCTAATTCGTCACGTCGATTGGCGGTAAGTTTTCGTCACCGGAGGGAGGGACGGGTCCACGCAGGCGCCATTTCCCGCCATTTTCTCATTATTGGGTTGCCACCCTTAAGAATTTGCCTTTGTTATCTATCTTTAGGGTTATTTTGTTTCATTTTACCAAACGCATAATTGAAAAAAGTTTGATTGTAATTCCAACACTAAATAGTGAAACACAATTAATGATATTAAAAAAACCAACACCAGCACTGACTTTAGATATAAAAACATCGTGAATAGAACGACATAACATAAAAATGCCATGAACTCGTTGCTAAAGAGTGGCGGAGAGTTTCTTGCCCGTTCTACGCCCTTGACTTGCGAACTGGTAGTTAATGTAAATTAAGAATCAATTTATCCTATTTTCTGATGACGGTCATTAGTGAACTTGGTTACCTATATGAATAAAATTATCTTGAGTTTGAACTGACGTCGGGTATGCCTGGGAGTCAAAACTTTTGTATATAGGTTATAGGGCTAGTACACTAATCACCTAATTTTCCTGAAAATAATGAAAGGTTCCCGATTATGTGTGTACCATGGACCGTTGCGGTCAGAGGATATGAAGTTATGTGAGGTCACCAACAAAAGAGCAGAGGTTATTATAATGAGTAAGCAAAGTTATTAAGATTCTTATAAATACTAAACGTAGGCGAAATAATTTTCCGAATAGGGTGTCCCAATTTTCGCGATAGCAACCTAGACGTCCCGTCTCCCAATCCAATGATCCCGTACTTTCAGTAGTAAACGTGCTACCGTCGCGAGATCACGGCTTTACCACGCTCCATACGTTATTAAAATTAAAATAAATTAAAAAATACGTGATTGTGGCCATGCTTGTGTTGTTTTGTGTGTGTATTCGAACATTAACACTGCAAAAACATGTGAGTATTTCATATATATTTAAAAAAATAACACGCATTTTGGAGGAATTTAAATTGATTTTACATTATTTTTTAAACATTTACATTCCTTTATTATTGGGTGTTTGGATACCGAATTTTAGTGAGGACTTTATGTGTATATTTGCCTTTCTTTAAAGAGTAAAATTCAATCCCTGTATGTAGGCCTCATAACCTCCAATTTGTCAGACACATTTTTGTAAGTAAGTTAACTGATTAGAAAATAATTCAATAACGAGTCTTGTTGAATCAGTGCCTTTATATTATAACACCATAGGAACAGAAAGACAGGAAAATCCTATTGAAAATTGTCTTCTATTAGTGCCTAATAATTTAGATGACTTAATTGAAGAATGGGCTGTTTAATATTTAACAACATAATTATAAAAACTGTGTTGTAAGTGACTTTTTCTTCTGTTGTTTTAAAAGTATTTAAAAGATTTTATATAAGTAAAGATTGATTTAAAAACAAATTATTGTGTATACGATTATAATAAAAAAAGATTCAATGTTGTAATACGCAAAACCGATATAAAAAAATGTCTCACAATAAGTTATCTGGTTGATAAATATTAATAAAACCCTATGAGTGACATTCCTTTTCGTATGGAAATTGGAGCACGAAAAATACGTTGTGTATTCCCAATTCATAAATATTTAATCGTTAATATCATTCAAAATAAATGCTTAAGTGGATTAGAACCTAAAATGTTTACTACTATATACTAAATCGACTTTTTATACATACAATGTAATATAAAAATACGGAAGTTTAATTTTACACAATGAAATAAGCGATGCAAAATACAATATCGTTTGAGCGGAATTGAGCTTCAAATGTTGACAGTTGTTTATTGCAAAATACTTTGGTTAGTATCCTTAACTGATTTTTATTTTTTAATAAAAATAAATAAAGTCGCCACGTCTGTATCTCTTAGCTATGTTTAAAAAGCCAACAACCTGGTACGAGCGAACACACTAACAATACAATTGGGTTAAATGGTTTAAGTGACTCTTACTGTCAGTCTGAATAACCGACCTAAGATTAATAATCATTTCCGATAATCATAATACCGTTACGTTTATTGATATACATAATAAAAACCGTGCAAATTGCCTGTCGCAAGTTGAATAATATACTAGCCCTGGGTTCTAGCTTCGTATAAGGATAGAAATTTTAATTTGGTGATAACCAAATGTACTCAAGATTTGGTTGGTCTAGTGTAGTCTCACATTTATTTAGTAATAATTTTAAAATAATGTCCAGAGCTAAAACCCAAAATTTGCCCTCAGATTGCATCCGTTTCTTTAATCATTTTCATTTTAAAGACAAGTAGTAGTAGTCTTCTATCTGAGACATGTCGATTTTTGGATCAGAGACATGCTGGGTTCCTGACGATCTAAGACTCGCTCATACGCTGAAGGAAAACACTTCACGGTATGAGCGAGTGTTAGATTGATAGAAAGCCCAAAGAATTTGGTGCACGCCCAGAAATCGAAAATACGATCTCAGAGATCAGAGTCGCACGCTAATGCCACTAGGCCAACACGACTTTAAGTGACTGTAGTAGTACTATATTATAAAACTGTATAAATTATAGTAAAGGCGTTTGCTTGGTTGAACACGCTTATCTCAATATCTACTGGTTTGAATTGATTCACGTTATCTTAGTTTTTTTGTGTTAGTTTACGGACGAAGTTTATGGGCTATATCACGCTAAGACCAAATTAACGGGGGTCATACTACGGGTTATAAATAGTTGTATAAAATATATCAGTAAGTAAGTTTGATGGACAATAATTAATTAATTACAACAAATCCTTTGAATGTCAAAACAAATAGGTTTATACCTTTGCACTTTCTAACAATTATTTTTATTTTTATGTTTTCTATTATTAGGTCGCGTAATAGAAATAAGGAGATATTTGCACTATACAATGTCTTTTCTATTGTGCAATAGAGTGTGAATGAATAAATAAATTATATGGTATGTTAAGCAGTAAGTTCCACACTAAAATAAATAATAGAACCGTAATGAAAAATTACATTATAAATACATCAAATGATTTGACATTTGCGAAAAAAATAATAGACGATAGTTTTTCATAGACGAACGAAGCCACATTATAACGACCATTGCACTTATTATTATTAAATATTATAGGATAAATATAAGTTTTTATTTTAAAAAACTATATTGATTGATATTTTTAATTAAAAGCTAATGGAATAAATTCATCATGCAAGTCCATTAAATTTTAACGATAGCGACGAAACATTAATTAGAATTAAATGCATTACCGGATAGCAAATTATACTTGACCTTTCGTGAGCTATCTTTAACTCAAATTGATTTTAATATAATAGCTGATGCCAGTAGTTCTATCAATCTACAGATGTGAATATTTTAAAAATATCACCTACGAGGCTTGATCGGTCAAGGCAATGGATGAAAACTGGTGGTTCCAGTTACAAATCAAAGAAATAATTGTCACCCCTAAATAAACGCAAATATGCGTCTGTCCGCTTATAAAAACGAGATTGTGATTTTGCTATCGACTCCAGGTTTCTTTTTAATAATATCTGCATTACCTACTAATAAAAAATAAAATAATAATAATGACCTTTATTCATTTTTTTCTCACAAAAACTTAGTATATAAACAAGTGTCAATTATATACTATTATAATATAAAATAATTGTCTTACTTCTATTTAGGGTAAAATGCTAGTTTGTGTGAGACTGATGCCTGTTAATGGTAAGAGTACCTGTGTTACAGGTCATCAGGCCTCCACCACTTAGGATCGACAGAAGGTCCTAAAAAGTAGAGAAAAAATTAGGAGAATAAACAATCATTATTACATAGGCTGCAACGTAAACAAAAAAAAATTATAAGGAAACCACATGGGGTGACTGTACCACAATTATTGCAATTGCAGTCATACGTAGGAGAAACGAAGTAACTTCTGACAGTTAAATAATACTAAGAAAATAAGGAAAAAAATTAAAAAAAGGGAAAGGAAAAATTTTTTTCCCCAAAAAAAAAAAGAAAAAAACAAAGCCCCCTTTTGGGGGGGGGGGTGGAAAAAAAAAAAAAAAAATTATTTTTTTTCCTTTGGGAGGGGGGAGAGGGGAAAGAGGAAAAGGATTACACTCGGTGTGTTTGCAAGAGCAAATTGCTTGTGAAAGCATGATTGCACTAATTCCTACAAGCTCTTAGTATTAATAATAACCCGGCGGCGTTGACACAGAATATACATATGGAAATTCTGTGTAAATCTCGGATATTCAAAAAATATGTTTTGCAAATTGTAAGCTTTGCGCAGTAGAAAAATAAATAAATGGTTTTGCAATCCAAAGGTTTTGTCCAAACATAAAGGAAGTGATTGCAATGGCTAGTACGTGTATATCATATTTTTTATTTTATTTTTATTTATGTATCACCACGTCTTTTTACCGTAGGGGTCCTTCACTTCATCCACTCTCATGAAATTCACCTTGCATACTCGTCGGTCATAGGTAGTTTTAACTTGTCCCTTCTCTAGACCTCCTGGATTTGATCCAAGTATGTAGGACAAGTCCTACCCAACCCGATTTCACCATCCACGGTTGCCTTGTATATCCTACTTGTAAGCCGCTTCTCATACATCCGTTCTACATGGCCAAACCACCAAAGCATTCCCTTTGGTATCCTTGTCATTACGTCATCTTTTAACCCTCACTGCCTGTATATAATATGCCGCCGTTAACTTGTAGAGATAAATTGTATATTATAACATTGTATGCAACTTAGAATGTGATATTTGACAAAATTAAAAATAATATTTCAGATTATGTGTAACTGACTATGGAAGTTATACAATTGTTATTTTTAATTCTGTTAAGTCGTGGCTATAAAAATAAAAATTAATAATTTCAAGAAACCACCGACACTCTCTTCTAAGTCGTACCAGTTCATGGCTTTCTCATGATACGTCATCGTCGATTTGATCTATGCCCGTACTGTATCGTATGATAGTCTTTAATTATGGATTTCTTTGTGTGTAATAACTTAATAATAATTTACAAGTTATTAACTCTATACGCTTTATAAAGATATGTTTTGTTCGGATTACTCTCATTATTACTTTATTTGTCATATTGTCTCATAGCTTTAACCATAGCCTTCTAGCTTATTAATGGTCAGAAAATGTAGAATCTATTGAAAACAAACTGTCCGACTCTCACATACAGTATCGCGAGATAAATTATAATGTAACGGAATTTACATGTATTTTCAATTAAGATTAATTTTCTAACTGACAGAAACAAATCTTAAACTACTTAGATTTTATTCTAATTCTATGTAGACACAAAAAATTCTTAGAGACAATGCACAAAACATACATTTTATTCAATAATAAACGTAAATTACCAAATAATTAGATAACGATAGTGTAGGTATATTGTTTTGTGATAATTAAACATTTCGTACCGTAGAATGTCTAAAGGAGTTGAGATTACGTAGGTTTACATTTAAGCTTGTATAGTTTTTTCCCAAGCATAAACAAGATAACTAATAACAATGTTTAGCAGTATATATAAGCCCTGCCTGGTTTTAATGCTTACAAAATGGTGTTCCTCAATAACTGTATGCAACACGTGTGTAATACACCCGTGTAGTGAAGTGTACACAAGTGCAAATTGGACAGGCTCCGTCTGGATTCTAGAACTATTCATTCCTAAGAATCTTTAGATAAAGGAATTCCAGAGAACTAGCAGGTCTTTGTTATATAACTAAGATTTGCGTTTGTTACGTATCGTAGCAAGAATGTTTAATAGCAAAAGGTAAACTGTTACATCCTCTCCATTGTCAGCATCTATTCTGATTTTATTATACCTTATAATATAATTATGAGTCTATATATCTCTTTTTATTTTTAATTTAATTATTTATTGTCATTAAGGTTATTAATTGACATATTGGCGGTAAACAATTGAGTGTGTAAATAAAAGATATGCGAATTTAAATTCTATAATAGCACTTACACTCGATCCCGATCTTTCTCTTCTATGAGAAGATAGTGAAAATGAAACTGTATGCCTCAATTAATTATTTCGCGCTTAAATCTCTATGATTTTTGAAGTTATACTTCTTTAGGCGCGTTATGAAAAATTTATGAGAGTGAAATTTTACAATGCGCGCGCACCCGTGACACAAAATTAGGAGTGTGATTATAGCGTGCGCGAGCGAGATAGGAATAAGACAATCTACAAGTAAAAAGAAATAGAATATGCGTGAAGTTCGTATGCCAAGAATTTTGAATGACCATAATGACATTTGTCATTTACCTTTTAAACAAATAAAGGAGTTTTAATTATTTTTTCAAAGAAATTTAGCGATGCTTTTTGAATTATAATCAGAAGTGATTTAAATTGAATATTTAAACCAATACTAATTAATATTTGTGAAAAAACTGTGCTCATCAACCTTCCTAAGTGCTTCAATACAATTGAGGTTAACTATCCGTATGTATTATTATTATTATCGAGTAATGTTTTGATTAAAAAATTAACCACATTGTTTAATGTAATTTTTCTGATTTTATCTAGCAAATATAAGGAAAAGAGACAAAAAACAATTGATGAATCAGTGTAACTGCACTAAATTGAATACAAAAAAAGAGTTTTCATCTTATCGCTGTGAAACATCAAAAACTGGAGGTGGAACAAAGACAAACTATTTTTAATATTGCCAAAGAAGTATAACTTCTTACGCGCGTACATAAGTACACGGACCCTTTTTTTTTGGGATTTTATGACCTGGCATTTACAACCTTTAGGTCAACTCTTAATTTTCATAGCACATTCATAGACGTAATGTTACGTCTATGAGCACATAATCTCTATGATGACTCATTCCATAGATATTTAATTCCATGCGCTAACACGTCAAACGTCAGCCACCTGAGCTCGACTGACAATTGTCATCCCTTTTCACTGTCAGCGATTTCGCGGCAACACAATATCTCAAATATATACTATATTTTATATAATATTACGTTAAAACTGTAAAAACAATTGTCAGTCTAAGCTGAAACGATCAAGTATGGGGGATATTACAAATTAATATATCTCGACATCTGTACCACATTAATTAATTGTGCTACTGTTCTTATAAACTTATTGTTTAATTATATAACATGTAATGTAAAAATCAGACTTAAAAATCAATGCTGGTAATTTTTTGACTACATACATCCTCCTTTATCCGTATTTTGTGCCTAAATAAGATAAATCTGAGAAGACCTTGTAAATATAATGAGCGGTATACGACCGGTAGCGGATAAGACGGTTTCGCGATATAAATAATTACCGCGTCACGGTAAACTTACCTTTACGCGCGTAATTTACGAACGTGTGAATACTCTTATCTGTGAAATGAAACGTGAGTTTGCTACCACAGAGTAAGAAAACTTCATGGTTCACACCATGAAGTTTTGAAGTATAAGGGATTGGCTCAAGCGATAATATAACTAGTTGAGCCCTCGCTCGTACGGTGAAGGAAAACATCGTGAGGAAACCGGCATATCTCAAATTAAAAAAAATCGACGACATGTGGCAGACAAAAGGCTGATGACCCACTTGTCTATGAAATAAAAATTATGAAAGAAATGGATTCAATATTTGGCCAAGATTAAATCTATTATTGTTATTAAAAATCTTGCTGTTTTACAATTCATTTTCGATTTAGCAAATATGAACACGATTTTAATGATCGCTTGGTAAAAGTACATTATGAAATCAGTACCGAATTTAATAGAACCAAAATAATTGAGGATATTTTATTATGCTTATCATATAATTAATTTTAAGACGCAGAAAATTAAATACGTACTCACAATGCTGATGAATAGTTATTGTTAAGACATTTCAATACTGAGAATAATTTAAGAATTATTGAATAAATTATTAATTGAATATATACTTGTATAGTCGACTAGAATAACTGTATCTTTGCAAATTGATAGGATCTTCTCGGCTTTAATTGTATTACTATAATTTGTATTGTATTCAGGTTCCAGTCATTACGGGACATTGGCAATTATGCCTTGTATTAATCGGCAATCTAAATAATATATGTTTTGACTTAAAATTTATTATTTAAATAAAATTATTTTTACACAAGAACAGAGTTTTACACAAACACTTTCTTACGTTAAATAATGTTTTTAAGAAATTAGGTTAGTTTTAAATTAATTATTAGTCTTAAATTAGGCTAGATCGTAATGTTAAATTGTGTCTTTGTGCAGAGACAATTTGGAAAATTAAAAGCAGGTTTGCGTGTTGATTTGATTGAGTTATCAAACTTACGGGGTCAAAGGCGAAACTTCTTTGGTTTCAAACTTTTAGCAGATTCGTGTAACTATAAATTGTTGATTGCAGTTTTGTTAGTTTTACTACTGCGTAAAAAAGTTTTAACGAAAGATAATCATTAAATTTTAACGATCCTTAACGTTTTTATTTCGTTAATTTGTGTTCGGTTAATTAGGAATTACAAAGAAGTTATTACAAAGTTAATTACTATTAAAAATTATACGTATAAGTGAACAATGCGTAACTATAATGGTAAAATTGTGTTCGTCGCTCTTAGTTGAATATAATTTATATTCAACTAATATCAAATTGTTATTCTTCTAGTAAAATATATCTACACGCATCATCCGTCTAGCTGTAACTAAAGTCTCTTAGGTCATATTACTAACAAAATGAGGTATATAAAGACATACAAAGTAAGGGTATAATAAGCCCTCAAGTATGAGATTAAAGATGAGGTTCCTAAACAAATAAACTTATATGACTATGGAGTAACTTGAGATAAATTATCAAAATTTAACCATTTTTTGTTTAAGAACGTTACAAAGTTCGACCCTTGTAACACTCAACTTGTTAAACTTTTGGGATATGTGGAGAATGTTAGTGCAGCGCCCAGATATCGATATTTAAGATCAAACAAGAGAAATTATTCCAAGCGATTTAAGTTCAAAGAGGCGAAGTTAAAAGTTTACAACTCACAAAGTTTTTTGCAGAATTGAAAAATTCACGATGTTCGCCTTAGAATTTTAATGATTTACTTCATTTCAGAGATAAAGACTTCGGAATTTCTTCTATATTTTATTCCTTTCAACTTTCGTTTTTACGTTTATAAGAATTTTGATAAAAAAAAAACTAATTTCAATTTGGGTAACAATTAAATGTTTATTTAACGTACACAATAACATATTTAAATATGTCTAACAAATGCTTATTTACACTTTCATTACATATTACAAAAACAATGTTTATGCCATCTAATTGAAATATTTCCGCATAGTAAAAAATAAGTAAATAACAAAACATTACATAATCTGTGAGTGTTGTGTTTACCGATGTCAATTGAACGTCACTAAACACCGTTACCTGTACCTAGTACTTAGTCCCAATTACCTGTTATAACTTTGATGTTTCAACTTGGGTAATATACCTAATCTAATGTGCTATAATTTACCCAGGTTTAATATCCTCACATCATATTAATTTGGACAAAACATTTTATGGTTATGTTTCTTTATGTTTGTTTTGTATCTTTGTTTTTTATAGCGAATCCTAAGTGAGATTTATTCCTTCTTTTTACAGCCATACTTGGTATAATTTTATCGGTTTATAGCTAGCAACTGTGGTCACACGGGGCTTATCGAGTATTCTATATAATTTATAAGGTTTAGATTCAATTGTTTTTATGTAAAATTCCATAAATTTTGAAAAAAAAAATTACTTTAAAATGGGGTTTTCTATATTCTGTATTATATATAAAACAAAGTCGTGTTAGTTACACTATTTATCCCTCAAGAAGGGCGGAACCGATTTAGCTGAAAATTGGTGGGAAGGTACGTAGAACCAGACAAAATAAGATACTATTTATCCTGTTTATTTATTCCGTGGGACTTGTAATAAAACGTGGTGTTACAAAATGCAACAAACAGAAAAACTAAAAATCGGTCGCCTGATAATAAAACCAAAAATGTTGTCTATCACAAGGTGCTTCAAGAGTGCAACCAATGCACTAAAATACTTAGCTAAGAAATAATAATTAAAACCGTTGTTTTTAATAAAAAAATTAACTTAATAAAATATAAAATCGGTGGAACAAAATTCACCGGGTCAGCTAGTTCTAAATAAAGTATAATTACGCAGAAGTTTATAGAAGTTTTTCTTCTTGACATTAACTGTACAATATACAGAACTGTATTACACATTCAAACTAAAAAAATATATACTCGTATACCTTGAGGTATGTAGCTTATATTTTCAACATCAATGTGAAGTGAAGTGATTAGTAACGATAGCAGCAGTATCTCATGCACTTAGACTAATCCAGATTTATTCACCCTGGACCGCGGTCATCCATTTTAGGCTGGTCGCTAAGGGATGAGCGCCACACTCAAGCTATGGCCAAGATACAAATAAAGCATAAGAGTATAATATATACATTAAAATATCACAGATATGCACTTTAAATAGTGGTACAGATGTGTATGCTACGTCAATTATTATTGAAAATATAAATTGTTCTGAATGGATTTTTTTAAATATGATACATAATCGTGTAATACTTACTTTTAATATACATTATGTAAAGAGCTAGTGTACTGTCTGGAGTATGAATTGCATTTAGATTTGGTTAATTCAAATACAACAAATATATATCTATAGCTTATCTCGTTCTACACTACGAGCTCTATGACCACTGACCCGGTCGCTCAGGTCATTATTTTGTATCTTTATATTTAAGCCCGGTCCGTCCCGGATAAACCAATCTGTTTTTTGCTATAATTTGAAACATTGATCTTTTGACGGATCCCCAGATTAAAAATAATGATAGATGATCAAAAAGACATTATTACAGCTATGCATAACAATGTTTTATGTTGGTAAAGTTTATTAATATTCTAGAAATATACTATTTAACATATAACAATATACCTGTTGACCCAGACAGTTTCTTCGACACATCACTTCAAAATTAACAAAACAAGTTGAGCGTGAGCAAAACTCTAAACTTATTTATTAAATGGCCCCAAAGTTTTCACTTTGAAAAAGTTTCACAAAAACGGGCACAAACAAAGTTGGCGTATATGAAACATTCCTACTTTAACGGTTTTAAACAGAGCGGCTGTTTACATTTTTTTGTTCTTGTTTATTCCGTTTCAAATTGTGAACTGTGCGCGCTGAAAGAATTTGCTTTTATATTAATGTTCAGTGTTTTATACGTACTGGGAAATGCTCTGGGATTTTTCATGCAATCAAGTTATTCGTGGCTATTTAAGTCTGGCTTTTGCACCGGTGAATGTAACACTTCGATTGAACTGTTACATTCACAACACAATTTAGTTATTTAATTTTTAGAAAACGATATTTGTCCATTCCATTTTTAAAATTTTTAACATTGCATCTCTCAGAATCTTACATAAATGATACCAATATTCTATTTTTGAGTCAAAATATGTAGTTAGTTTACCTTTAACTGTACTTGTCAGAAGAAGGCTTTTGCCAAAATAAAGGGGAGTTTTGGTTAGTTTGTAGTGTGGAGTAACATAAGCCTTATACGTCTTGCTTTATAGTATACTATTTTAGATATATTTTCGTTATTTCCACTATTATTTCGTGTGCTTTACGGCTTTCTCGACTAAAGACGTCATATGAATGATTGCACCAATTGTAGGCGGCTTAGCTCCAAATATATTTCCTAAAGCTCTTGCCTAGTGACTTGTATTTCAAGTACAATGAAAGATTACCAAAACATTTCTACGTATATTCAGAAACCTTTTCTTTTATTCTATAAATATAAGACGAGAAGGCCTTCTTGAATCTATTTAATTATTTACACCTTAATGCAAGAAAATGCGAAATTACATGTTTTTTTATATATTTCAACTACCACTTTGAATTTAAACTATATTTTAACCAATTCCTGTGTTTCTATGTACAAGTCGTGAAGGATGCGGTAAATCAGAACAAAAAATTGTAAAAAGACCATGGATTAGGGATGCCTCCACTATTTAAAAAAGTGCGTGCGTACAAAGTACACATGTCAGAAGTGAAACTTCTTTGATTAATTATTACTAAGGTAAAAGCTCCAATAGATAATCATGTACCAGTATATGATCAATGATCACTCCATGTATATGTATACCTATATTTGTTAATAGAAAAAAAATAGGAATACTAATATTTCTACTATATAAATTATCTTTACGAAATTTTAAAAATAGAATTTCTTCATGCTACGTTCGCCCTTCCTCACTCTCTCTCAATCGCTCTCTCCCTTTTCTTCGACAAAAACGCTGCACATCTTCGTGACGCTAATATTATTATTCTTGCGTTTCATCCGTAATAATTTTACCGTCATGCGCCTAAAGCAGTTTCACTTCAAAAAGAACTACATTAAAAATACTATGTTCGCAGTATTTCAGATGATAATATATAATAGAACCTAATAGATTTGGGTTCTATTTCGGAACCATTATTATTTCAGTACGCACTTGACGTTGACCACCTTGTTGTTGTTTTGCTTTAAAAATGATCAACGAAACACAGATATAAATGTGGCCCATTCCGTAATTGACGTTTTCGGTAGTACAAACAACTTTCTAACCTAAAACTAGCCAGCTATAGTTACTAGACAACATTGTGTTCCAGTAAGAAACAAAACAGAACATTTTAAGGGCAGTAGGCTAGAAAGAAGCAATAAATCAAAGTCTTGTCGTAGAGGGCGATCGTTTTTTTTAATTATAAAACTGTGGGGAAAGTTTTAATAATGTCCCCAACGAAGACTAAAACTTCTACGTACCGACTGTACTTTTCTAATTAAAATTGTTTCATAGCACTGAAAATAATTAAAAATATCACTGAACGAGAATATTTTTATGAGACTTATGAGTATTTAGTGTTTTATGAAAATAAAGTTAAATTTTTATTTAAAGCTCGTAAAAGCAGTGCCAATTGCAAGAAAATTTTAAAGTTTCTTTTAAGTAATAGGAAAACACGGGTAGAAGGCTCACCTGATGTTAAGTGATAGCGCCGCCATGGACACATTGTCTGAAGGCTCGCAAGTGCGTTGTCGCCCTTTTAAGACTTGGTACGCTCTTTTCTTGAAGGTCCCTAAGTCGAATTGGTTCATCTTACTCACTTACTATTATAGACATGTGGTGCTTAGGATTTTTACTAAGAAACTTTAAAAACTCAAAGAGCAGTGATGGTCTAGTGGATTCGGCCTGTGACTCTGATCTCTGAGGTCGTACTCGCTCGTTATTTAAAACAACCGAAAACCGGCATGCCTTAGACCCAAATAGTCGATGGCGTATACCGGGAATAGAAGGTTGATCATCCTACTTGCCTATTAGAAATAAAACAAATGATCACGAAACAGATACAGAAATATGAGACCCAGACCTAAAAGGTTGTAACGCCACTGGTTTTATTAAGAAACTCTGAATAAGTAGATCGCAACGTGACCAACACACCATACAATTTTAGGAAGCACGTAGACCTATTGTCGTTCATTTGTTTATATTACACTAGTAGACTCGGCCAAGCGTTGCTGTGGCTAAGATTTTTGTTATATTACATAGTAGTAAACTATTCAATAGAAAAGGCAGGAGAACACCAATCCACCATGCTTTTTTAGTGGTTATGCCATTAAATCGTAGCTTTTGTAAAACGTTGGTAATTATTTTGATAAGGATCAATACCTAGGTACGAATAAAGAGCCTTTTCTAGCGGTGGTATTTTAATAAAAAAATAATAATAAAAGGACGCTTATTGTGACGTAACTATAAAAGATAGAGACATGCTGTCGGGACATTTTTCATAGATAGTGATGTGTCCTGAAAAATTGTAATACATCATTTTGTTCTATCATTAATAGTTTTCGCAGCGCACACGATTGAAGGAAGTTTTTTGTTTATTTTTTTACACCTTGGGTTAGATTATTCAAGTTTTAGTAAGCATCCCTAATTTTTTGAAAATGAAACATAGCCTATGTCACTCGGGAATAGTGTAGCTTCCCAACGGTGAAAGAATTTTTGAAATCGGTCCAGTAGTTTCGGAGGCTATTCATATAGATTCGTATAGACCATCACATACTCGTATAAGTTAACCGCAAACTTCAATCTTTTGTCTCTTCGTCATTGTCCTGTTTAAGAAGCTAAATGTTATACTAAAATACCACAGTAAAAATACTTAGACATGAAGCGGGCGCCATGGCTATTTTCTCTTTGTAAAATAGTTGTGAATTATCTACATAGGCCACTCGAGTATCTCGTCAAATTTGAAGCACGCTCGTCTGTTTACAACAAAGCTCCCATTCAAATATAAAACAGAAATAGACCGCAACACTAAATGTTATTCGGGCTATTTTCAGTACTCGATGTCCTCAACTTTTAGGTCTGCAATTACGTAAATGGTATATTTTGCTTTCACAAGCTTTTCCATGGACTTGGGGTAGCCTTGTCTGCGTAAAATATTTCCATAAGATCTTTTGCAGCTGCAGATGGAATGGATTTTTAAGAAAGCCATCTTAAATAGAATACGTAGCAATATTCTCAACCTACATAGTAATAATTAAAAATATTAAAAATGGATAACTAATAGATTACAATCGATTTTTATGGTTGGTGTAAAACCAATTCAACTTTAATAAAACTGAAACACATTGAAAATGTTATTATACGGCAAATATTATTTGCAATAAATAACTTACTATAATTTATAAGTGACCCTTTAATTAAAAAGCAAATTACAAATTAACGGGTTATTGAACACAAAATAATCAGGAATTACAATTTAAAATAACTATCATGGCGTGGTCGAATCGATCTGTTAAAGGCTTTCTTAGCATTCATTTTATTTTAATTTTCTCGTAACATTTAATCTTTGACGTTGTAAGAAATACAAAAAATATAAATATTTCTAAACATAATATATATGAAATAGAATAGAATTCAGTACTTTATAATTTATGACAGAAAAAAAAACAAATTTAGTTTGTTTTTTTGTCTATTGCTGTAATATACAAAAGCCAAACATGATAAATTAAAAATAATTGCTGTAGTTCGCTTCGACAGTTATAGTTTTATCTAACAAAGGTACTTTCATTACACTAATTAATTAATATGGAGGAGTTGTTTACTAATTGGAATTGCTTTAATCAGTTGATAGTCGGTTTAAATCTATTTGCCAACTTTAACTGGGAAGAGTAAAAAAGAAATAAAATCTTACAGACACGGATTCAAGAGTTGACGAAAACTTATTTTCTTCACTATTTGAATATTTTTCACTGCATTAGTTTGTTTTGTTTAATGAGGAACGTTTTCTGTCATATTTATTATTTAAATGATTTATTATTCGATAACTTTATTTAATTAAAGATTATCCATATTGATTCTACTTAGTTTTCCCTAATTATTACTTAGTATCTTAATCCACCTATGATATTACTTCCTCTTAATATCGTACGTTAAAAAACAGTACAGTTTTAAGGTAGTTATTATTTAGTATTGTGACTTTTTTATTATATAGCAACGCCAAAAATGCTGATTCTACTATTGAAATAATATGAATCAAAGAGGTTTAAGTATAGTATGGAACGGATTCAACCCTGTTCAAATAAACTTGGAAGCCATTCTTTCTTAGAGTGAATTTCAATAGAAGTCAGTACAGTGTCGGCCGCGGTAATTAATAAGGAAGTTTGGACTAGTTTCAGCTTGGGAATTCTAGATATTTGCATTGGGATTTCAAGTGGTTAGTATTGTGAGAATTGTAAGAATACTTGGGGATATATTTTATAAGGCGTCTGATAAAATTGGTTTAAAGAATTTCAGGTAAAATATTAGGTTTCTTTTTTTTTTTTCTTTGCAACGAGTTATACGTTCATCTATTATTATTACGAGTATATATCTTTGTAATTGTGTAAGGTATTACAGATAAAGGTTAAATAGCCAATGTTGTTAACCCTGCAACTCACCTGACTTCAGGGTTAATCTGTGAGGATATTCTTTGCACCAAGGATTCTTGATTTAGAAAATTTATTTTACTCTTTCCACGTATATCAATGTTATTAGGGATAACTAGGACACATTAAGATACGAGGACGATTCATTGGTAATTCGTTAAGGTTTTGTTTCCAAAGGTGAATATGGTGGCGGTAGTGTTATACCTTTTATTTATTGGTTCTGAAATAAGAACAACTTAATAAAACTACAGGCTAAGTTGAACAAACATAAAAAAATGGCATTATCATCATTTTCAAATAAAAATATAACAATCCATTCATCTGACTAATCAATTTTAAGACTAGTTTTTATTGTATAAAAAATAAATACCTTTTTGCGTAACATGTTAATCATCTTCCGCGCTGGTAATTGCGCATATTTTCTAGTAAAACATTTTTTCAACAGCTGTCAACTGTCATTTCGCCGCGGATATGGCGGGAGCAGAGAACCACTAAATGTCAGAGTTTATTTTTATTTCCATTATTTATGGATGCATTATGGAAGAGTTTGTATGGACTTTGATTAACTGGTTTTTGCTCTATGCCTTTATGAACCAAGGCTATTGACATTCAACTGAATAAGTGTCGAACTTAGCATTTGAATATTTGTAACTCTAAGCGAAAGTATTCGATGTTAATAACATTGACAAAATGTATAATACAATAAATTTATTGATTTTTGATTTAAGTGACCTCTTGGATTATGAAAACGATTTCAACAAAGTGATTTTTTTCTATCATCTTTTATCTGTATGTTGTTGTGTTCCTATGTTCCTGTGTTGTGTGTAGACTAAACCGAACTTGCCGTAAATATATAAGAACATAGCATTTTATCATACATATACGATTAAAAACGTATGAAAATTTACTAAAGCACATACAATGTGTACAGGGATTTCGAAAATCCATCATCTTTTCAGCGCGCGACATATTTTTTTTGATTATTCCATTTATAAGAATAATGTTGTGTTTGAGGAAATTCATTTCTTAAGGATTTTGGGGAAATACCGTGGTAGCTTTGAAATCTGAGTTATCCTATTAAATATTTGTATTATCTGCTCTGCTCTCATATTTTATTTATTACGAGTTTTTCTGTAACTTTAAGAGTGTATAAATAACTTTGCCTTTTACTACTTAGTCCTTTTTGTTTTTTGATTTCACTTTATATTCCCAATAACTATCAGAATGATACAGCAAATAATAAGCTACTAATATTATTTATCCGTTGTTGTTGTCACATCTGTAGTACATAGCTTGTCTATAGTGATAGACAAAGATTGTTTAAGCTGTTATTTCAAAAGGTTATAAAAATTAATAAGCTCCAAAAGCTATATAATAATAATAATATAATATATTATTTAATAATATATTATTAACTACGAATATTTACGTAAAATATTAGTTTAGCACGTAGACCTTTTCGATTTTCATACAAAATTATGACAGACTTTAGCGTGCATTTGAAGTTTACTGTAGTGAAAATCCGAAACCAACATTTAAAAACATTGAACGAAATATTTTGTTTAAGTCTACAAATAAAGATTAGGGTGATACACCCGGATGAATAATTAAACTATTATGATCCTAGGACATAGGTGAATAAAGAGTGAGGAATGAATGAACGTTGAACGACCACAGGTCACGATTGACTGACTCGAGTTAATTGACTTTCGTTTCAACCGCGCTGTAATCTATTTTGTAATAATTTTGCTCAAATGTTGTTTGGTTTAAGTTGTATAATTACCCCAAACATTTTAGTTCTTTTCGTGCAGGATCGAATGTGATTTCTATATAGAAAAGTACATATTTGGCTGATAGGAACCATAATTGATTGTTCATTATAAGATTTTGTTTCACAATTTTTGTTGCACCATTATACCACCTTTTTAATATATAGAATATTTGAAGCCTAATTCTTAAGTGGCTTTTAAGTCTAAGAAACATAATAGCAAGAAGCAGTTATAAAGTATTTTAAAAACAAAATAGTTTTATACTTTATACGTAAATAAATTCTGACTAAAGTTAACAGTATCGGGAGAATTATTTTACGGTCTGCGAGGGAAACCGCCTGCAGAAATTATCAATATTTTTATCTTGCATACAGCATAAAGGTTGCCTATAAAGGGCTTATGTGAGTACGGTTAGCGACAAAAGAACGTAAGTGGTATTTGTTGTACCATTCCCCATTGTTGCCAGCTTTTTATTTAACGCATCGGGGTTTTTCTGCTGATTTTCCCCCTTTTATATTGCGAATGTTTTTAGATTATCGTGAAATGAGGCTTGTGACGTGAAAAGCTATTATATTATTTGTTAAGGCTTCAATGTGTCCAATATAAGTAGAAAAATTAATTTGTTTGGAAGTTCTGTGAAATTAATCGATTTAAAGAGTCACATTGTATGAGACTGAGTCTGGCTGATTTTTGTATTTTTATTTTTATGCAGCTATATAATAAATAAATATAATAAAAATGTGTTAATTCATTTGATAACATTTATTATATTGTGTAAGATTGCTTGAAGCTCTTAAAGAAATCGTTTTTTTAGCGATTAAACACAGTGAAGGGAGTTGTTTTGCCAGTTCTTCTTATCCGTTCTACGACCTTGGTATGAGTACTGGCAGTCAATTATGTAAATTTAACTATTTTTTTATTTTAATTTATATATATTTATGATTTGGTAGCTTATTGTATATATAAGTGTACGTGAGTTATATTTTGAATTTAAATATATATTTATAATGTATTATTTATTTATTTATTATTTGTAATGGCTCGGGTTTGTAATATATTTCTAAAATTAAAAAGCAAAACGTTCAGAAACTTTTCTGCATTTTTCCTAGAACATTTCTAGTTCGAGAGCACAGATTATATTTGAAGGGTTGTGACGTCACCGATAAGGGCGGAACATTAATTCGTCTCCGAAATAAACGCCAGCCCATTACTCTTTCCCGCCATTTATCTGTGTCCGCTTTTGTCGTTCTGCTTGAAAAATGTCCACTTTAAAGTTCAAGTTTGAAAAAAAACTATTTAAATTGTGACAGAAGGGTTAAGTTTTGATTGTTTTATGTTCGCGATTAGTCCGCGATACCATTTTGACATCTTTCGGAGCAATTTATTACCAAGTAACATGTCTACATCTATCATCCTTTATATTAGAGACCCGAATTGATAGATCTTGAGGAAGATTCAATTTTTGTGGACGACGCCCGCACCGTTCTGGCAACACCGTACATGCAAGAAGTTGGGATCGTCTAGATTGGCTAACTTGAAGTCCTGGCCTCAACCCAAATTGACCATGTCTGGATGTTCTAGAGACGAGTAAGATCAGTGCAACAGTCCACAAAACAAAAGGGAATTAAAAAGAGTTATTTCAGAAGAGTGGGAACGTATTTCTCAAAACGTTATTAAAAACATCGTGGAAAGCATGTCCAGATAGATTCAAGCTGTGATTTTGGCAAGACTTGTTATTAGGTTTTCAGCTTTATTTAATTAAAAAAAGTAAAAAGATCGAATTGTCTTTAATGCCTACCACTTTTTATTCGAATGTTATTAAAAAAATTGCCAGTATTCACTTCACGCGTATTAATTTACACGATATTGCAGACTACGTAAACAAGTAAACTGGACAATTAAACAGCCGGGCATCGAACCTACCTTAGGGATGAGGGTGACATGCTCAGGCCACTAGGCCAACACTGCTCTTGAAATATAATTAAGTACAACATAGCTTTCGTGGCTAAGGGTGAGATTTAGAACAGCGCTAAGTCAAAATTTAACACGCGTGCGTCATTGTTCGCGTTAAGTCTCGTTTTTGAATCTCACCCTAAGAGGTTAACGCACGTGGTGTTAGAAGACAAGTTTCAAAGAACTTAAGTTATACCAATGTATGTAAAAGAATTCTAAATAACTAAGTCTTAATGTAAAATTTTACTTCTATTTTTAAAACCCTAAATAATTTAGGGTTAATTTCAACAAAAATATCTTGTTCATTATTTAAATATGAATCTCTATTTACTTGACAATTAATTTAACGTATATTACTCACTGATAATATGTTCAATACTTAAAATATTAAAACTGAGTATTTACTGATATTAGTTAAATATTTTTGAGTTTATCCAACACAAACATTGAATGAGCAGTGTTAGCATAAGGAGAGGGATAAATGGAGACTCTATCACTGACTTACTCCCATATGTCAAAAACGTATTGGATTTCGACGTGTTTGTGTTTCGCCTCTGTCAAATTGCGTTTTCGATGAAACAGATTAGACCTTTAGTTACAATTGTACAATTTATTTTTTATAAGTAAATATTAGGTGTGCAATTGTCAATTGGTGTATTGCGTTCTAACCGGGGCTGTACACGCATGAATTTATTTATCCATTAATACAAAAAACATCAAAAGAAAATCAGTAGGTCTTACTGTATGACGTACCGACATACATACATTCGATTACGTGTGACAAGCACTGAAGACTGACTACTTAAAATATTATGAATGAGACATAAGAAAGTACCTTCCCCGTGCCAAGAGTTACAGGACTTAATATATTTTTATTTTTCTTTTATTATAGTAGTGTACACATCTCAATACAATGTGAAGCACCCTGTATAAGCATTTTGAAATGTAAATAGGCGTTACCTTGCCACACGTGCGTTATTTAAACACTGCTAAGTTACCCGTTGTATACAGGCTGTGTTATTAAATTAAATAATTTAGCAATATTTATTAAAAAAAGATAGCTTTCTAAAATTTTAATAAATTAGATTTAAATCTAGTCTAGATACATAAAATAAGTTTTTGATTCACTTCAAAATCTGAAAGATTGTAGAACTTTTTGTTTTGTATGACAGAGATTTGTGTTAGTGTCCGAATTTAGATTCTCGGGTCATATTAAGTCCAATTATATCTGTTGCAACTATAGGCCACTTGCAGATGAAAAATTGTGTGAAAGGTCTAGAGGTCTGGGAAACCAGGTGGGGGCGAAGCGAAACCGGTCGTCGACTCCTCCGTACCGCTACTGACCGAAGCACTAAGCATTCTTTTAAAAACGTTTCATCTAAATTTAGATGAAATCGTGTGTGCATAGTCTGCGTTTCAACTGTTTGGAATTGTTTGCCAAACGCTCGAGTGTTATTGAGCGTAGCGTCACTATTCCCCTGAGATTGAGACAATTCACTCAGGTAACACCCTCTATATAATATTTCTCAAACAAACACAAGTGCTCGTATTTACCTCGCATACATTAGAATATATTATCAGAACAAACTTACACGTTAACTACTGTCACAAGTAAACACTAACATAATTCTAGTGCCAAAGATCGGTAGGAGATGAATATTTAAGCTTTAATATATGTATGTATTTTTACGTATGAGTATAGATTGCGATATTACTTTAAAATTATTAAAAAACTTTTTTTAAACAAGGAGGCTAACGAGCCTACGGGTCTGCCGTAAATGGCAGCTACCTCAGCATATGTTAGTCGTCACGTTGGGTGTGTTGCCGGCCTTTGAGTGGGTAGTACGCTGTTTTTGTATTATATTATATTAGTATAAATTAAGTGACTGTAGCATTTCCCAAATTTAGTAAAAAAAACTAATGACCAAAACTATCCAGTCTACGATAGCTATTATATTTCAGCGTGGCGTAAATCGGAAATTAGTTAAGCAATTAAAGATTATAACTACACGCTTATAAGTATGCACTCTATAAAATAACTTTAAATCGTGACGACAAAATTGAAAATAGATATAGTTATACATACAATTTTAAAACTTTAGCCTTTCAGACTTGAACATTCGAAACCTCTTCTTTTTCTGGGGAACTGCGTTACCCATACCGCGGAGTGATTTCTGGTGGTGAGGGTTCTGTGAGACCCACTCAAAATAAAAAAATCAAAATCATTTATTCATATAGGCAACACAATGTACACTTATGAACGACAAAACAGAAATATATATTAATTACTTCTATTTTTACATTTATCGCCAGTTCTCAAATCAAGGGCGTAGAACGGAACAGAAGAACTGGCAATAAACTCTCCGCCACTCTTTTTAATCGCCAAGTTTTTTGTTTTACACAATGTTTGTAAGGAGCTGCAACCATTACACGATGTTTCACTTGACATCTTAAGTAATTAATAGTTAATTTAATTTATTTTGTTATTAATCAATAATAAAATAAATTAAAAACAAAGATTTGTCCTCTATCAGCAGGAGGCATGGTAAAATAGGAACACGCACTTACATTCCCGTGGAACAACACGAAAATACATAGTCGAAATAACTAATATCACCGCATACACGAATTAAAAACCGACCAGTCACCACAAGTAGCACCCATTCATGAGTATGACGCATCGCAAGCCACTACTGTGCATACCCACTAAAACCCCACGGCGCCACCAGCAATCGCCCGAGGTAGGACACGGTAAGGCCCTTTCTCCACTGCTCCGGTCCGACGTCGGATACTGGAATGAGTCATGAGAAAAATATCGGAAGGCTGGATTGCGCTTCTCCACTACATCCGATCCGACAATAATCGATACTTGTATATTTATCATGCAACACTTATACTAACTAAAACCCATATACTTTATTTTATTAATAAAACGTTCTAAATTCTGAATATTTTATTGCCCTGGCAAGTTTATTACTTTTTTATATTGTCTATCTTGAAATATTATAATCTACTTAATAAATAGTTTACTAATACTATGGTATAAAAATATAAATAAATAGCAACATAATTTGGTTTCGTCCAGGTTATCCAGATTCTTTCAAATTAAAGAAAGTATAAATAAACCTGTGAATAATAATTTATAACCTCTTGGATATACTTGGACCGATAAAACGCCGCGATCCGATCTAGCAAGTTATCGGATCGTTAAAAACCGGATGCCGGAGTACTGGAAAAGCACGTAAGTACTGTTGTCAGTTTCTAAATCGGATCGGTAATTAACGTTTGCCGGACCGGAGCAGTGAAGAAACGGCCTAACAGCCTTCTCGACATCCCGCCACGCAATCAGCCGTAGAAGTCACGACCCGTAGAAATCATGAATGATGTGTATTCTAAAACTGAGATAACACTAACTAACGCTGACTTAAGCTAACTAAGCTTACTTTATCCTTTAACCATTATGCTTCTGAAGCCATATATTCATATAGGTGTATCCTCCTAAAACTACTACTTAGTGTTCGGCTACGTGTATTATGACAATCTTAATTAAGGTGAACTCATGTAATATCCCAATTCAATTTAGATCTCCTGATAATATACCTATATATCAATTGTCTGAATGATGAGCTGCTATAGATCTATATAATTATGTAATAAGGTTAGTTAATCAGACGTACATTAATTATAATAGTGTTAATTAATTTAATTTAGTACCTGCTACCGGCGAGTTGGTTGGTTGATTGAAAGCAGATATTATATGAATAGTTTAAAAGTATAGATAGTATTACGTTGTTATACTGATTTCGTTGAAAGAAATTGAAGGTATTTTATAGTACGAATATTAACCAGACAGTTAAAGTGACTTAGTTCTCCCATTTCTTTAAATATTCCTATTTATAATTTGTTTTAGCTTCATCAGTACACCATCTCCGCCATGGGTTACCGTAGATCTCTGAGTCAGCTTCTATGACCTTTGGACAGGCGTTACTCCTATTCTTTACCAGATTATCGGTAGACTACTCCTCTACTTTAATGAACCAATTATCGAGGCGCTACGGGGCCTAAGCCAGGTCGATCAAAACCCTCCAGCTGGTCGGACAGGTCAAACTCTGTGAAAATTATATTACTAATTAACGTAAAAATACTTTCTCCATAATCGGGCAAAGTACATAATAACTTCCCAATAAGGGACAATGATAAAGTTTAAACTCGAGCCATTCATGTAACACAAATCTGGCACACGACCAACTTTTGTGAATACACTGTTTTTGAAACTGCTAATTATAACGAGAACTGAAGGGCGTTTGTTATAAATTTTACTAACATTTTGAATACCTAGCGCCTTAATGGGGTATTATATTTTTATCATTAACTTTAAATGTTTGATATTTTGTTTGACAGACTATAGATATTTGTAATAGTTATGTTCGTTCTATAAACTTTAGGATATTTAAGTATTAACAGATAATGAAAGCGGATAATTTAATTAGTTTAACATATATTGTGTTGCATAACTGTTATACTTGAAATGTCGTTGACCAATTGTCATAAAACAAAACACTGCACAGAATGAATGAATTGGTGGGATTCATAGTACAGGAATCCTATCCAATAATACTATAATTCAAACATAAATCTAGGTAAACGTCTACCTATTTGAAAATTGCCAAAGGAGGATACAGACAGAAATACATTGTTTCTGGCAGCTTATTTGTATATCTATCAGTATCGTAAAAACCTTAAATACAGTAAATATTTTTTTAAAATATAATATGAAATAAGGTTTACACATTGAATATGTAAACCTTATTCAGTAAATTTAACCCATATTATAAGTTCTTTTAAGTGTTTGTAC